>ONZH01012036.1:0-335458 GCA_900303285.1 Rhinella marina | reverse complement strand
TTTGCGGCTCTGCAATTTGCAGACCGCAAAACACAACGTTCGTGTGAAACTGGCCTTAGCTGTATTTTATTAATTTAGTATTTTCATAATTGGTTTATTACTTATTTTTTTTAAATATATTTTTGACACATACTATGTCCCCAAAGAGGTCATAAAAAGACTATTGGGGGATAGTGAACACTCTTTTATTTTGCACTTTTCCCTTTTTAATTTTTTTTCTTTTATTTGTATTTTATTTTATTATAATTTTCTTTTATTATATTTTTAAATATATTTTTGCCACATAATATGTTCCTCAAGAGGTTTTTAAAAGGCCTCTTGGGAACACTGACTTTTTTTATTTGTATTATTTGTATTATTATATCTTTTATCGTATTGTGTTTTTTTAAAAATTTTTTACTTATTTTTTATATATTTTTTCCGCATAATTTGTCTCCAAGAGGTCACTGAAAAACTTTTTTCCTTCACTATTTCCACTGTAAATGGGGCATCCACAGGAGCATCAGTTATAGGGGAAACCAGCCTCTTGTGTGGGCTTTGTACAAGGCTGAGCTGATCAGGGTCTCCTTAGACCCTGCAGTTCTGGGCTCCTCTATTCCCAAGACGCCCACCGTTCACGGGATCACCTGTCGTCAAGTTCAGAAAAGGTATATTTGTTACCATCTAAAATATTGTACATTTACTTTTAGTGTCCATAATATGTCCTATAAAAGTTACTGAAGAACCACATTCTTAGAGTGATTTAGAACATG
This sequence comes from Rhinella marina, assembly GCA_900303285.1. Taxonomy (NCBI): domain Eukaryota; kingdom Metazoa; phylum Chordata; class Amphibia; order Anura; family Bufonidae; genus Rhinella; species Rhinella marina. The sequence goes on along the minus strand of ONZH01012036.1, from coordinate 334,706 downwards.
ACGAGTTAAATGTTCCTCTAGGATTTAGTACAGAAAATGGCAATAAAATAGATACAAATGGCTACATAATATTCTTAGCCATGACATGATAGTCAGGAGGGAAAAGGTTTATGGTTATTTAAGGAACTGTTACATTCTCCTGATGCGTGCCGCTGAACCTTGTTTGTGAGATCTAATGGAATTCCCATCAAAGCTATAAAATCTAGAAAATTTCTCCAAAGGGCGGAAGTAATGAGTCCTGACTCCAAAAGTTATTTTTTGTGATGTCTGAAAGATAGTTATCCTCTCCAAACTTAGAGTCATACTCTCATATGAATTCTTGTGTTTCTTGTAACAAGTATTATTTTAAAGCTATGCACAGGAAAGTCAATTGTCATGTGACCAATTATCCAATGGAAATGTGTGGAATTGTGTGCACATTTCTATGCGAGTTCATTTTCTGGCCTGCTTTATAGTTACGTGAGAGCACATCCATTGTTTGACAGTATGTAGGTCATATTGCATGGGGTTAAAACTTGTTTAAAGTGGACCTTTCACCACTCCTGACATGCCTGTTGTAATATCTTCATGCATTCCCCATGTAATAACAATTGTTGAGCATATATTCTTATGGCTCTGTGTTGTGCTGTTCCTGTATTATTTCTACTAAAAGTTATGAATGAATTGCTAGCAGTCTGCAGTAAGGGTACGGAGTGGTGGTAACCAGTTAGGGGTGTGTACCTGCACAGACTCACTCTATCCAATCAGTGCTGCAATTTTCAGACTGTGCAGGTACACACCCCCAACTTGTTACCTCCCCTCTGTACCCTTACTGCAGACTGCTAGCAATTCATTCATAACTTCTAGTAGAAATAATACATGAATGGAACTGTCATGTACAGGGGTATGTGCAGCCCTTTCCTCTGCACTGCCCCCACTGTCTAAGCGCCATTTACATCCGGCTGGCTCTGGGCATAGTCACATGTGCCTTTCCAGCCAATAACTGGCTTCAGCAGTGATCTGGCCACAAGCAGCATGTCAATGCTGAAGCCAGTCATTGACTGGAGCAGTGTATGTGACCATGCTCACAGCCAGCCAGGTGTAAACAGCACAAGGGCCGGAAGACTGAGACAGCAGAGGCAGAATGGAGGACCAGAGCAGGGGAAGGTGGAGCACATAATTATGAATCTTCTATTTCAGGGGCCATGCTGTGGGAACTTAAAAAATCTTTTTTCTGGAAAAGTGGCAACATTTCCTTCCATTCTGCCTCCAATTCATAAATCAGCACTTTCCTTCACTGGTTACTACTGCCTCCTGCCCCCAAGTTATAGGTGCCCTGCAATAACCAGTAAGCATTTTCCCCTACTAGTGAGGAGAGCACTTATTGGTTAACCCTTTAATGTCCAGACACTTTTTTTTTATTTAGCGCGCATGGTTCAAACGGTTGTAACTTTTTCATTCGTTGGACTACCAAAATTCTTTTTGCATTTTATGTGACTCATATGGCTTTATAATATACGGTATATTTTTTAATAATACAGGAATGGCACTGTCATGTACAGGAGTATGTGCAGCCCTGAACTGAACCCCACCACTGACCCTGCCTACTTGCACGGCCCGTCCTAGGCAACAGCGTACAACTAGTCGATAGTCCCTAGCCTAGGTACGTGCTGGGGTGTACAGGGAGGGGGAACAAACAGGAGAAAACAATAAACAAAGACAGAACCCACACAATATAAGAAGATCGCCAAGCCGAGGTCAATACCAGGAAGTAACGTCAAACACCAGAGGAACAAATGGAAGCAAAGTCAAACACACGAGCCGAGGTCAAAGCTGAGAGGTAATGAGGTACAGAAGGACGAGACAGGGACAAGGTCAAATATACAAGCCAAAGTCGAAGCACAATGTTACAGCAGTTCATTCGCAAGTTCAGGGTAAAAGACCAATCACAGGCAACCTGTGGCCAGCAGGCTGCCTGTTTAAATAGGCCCAGCAGATGGGTCACGTGACGTGGCCAGCGTCACGTGACCCAAATCAGAAACAATACACCTGAGTGCCGACTCATGGGCGTCGGTGCTCAGCTTCCCCTGCTGCTTGTTGTCCAGGGGATGGAGGACGCCGGCCGCGCTTGTGAAGCGTGCATCGCCGGGTCCTGCCCTCCCCTGGGTTGCTAGGGATACGAGGACGCCGGCTCCTCGTCACAGGCACAACATAGAGTCATAATAATAGATGTTCCAGAATTGTTATTACATGGGGAATGTGTGTAGCTAATAAAACAGGCATGTCAGGGGTGATAAAAGGTCCTCTTTAAAATAATTCCTCAAAATTCAGATCCCTACACTCAGTTTTATTTTACACTTTTAATAATTCTGAAATCTTGGACAGTGGTAGTATATCACATTCTACGTTTCTCTGGCCTGGATATGCCTTCCACCCAGGAGCTTTCTGCTAGAAATATCAAAATGGCATACTGAGCATGCATTCATTGGCATTTGGAACCAAATTGTGTCATTTTGAAGAAAAAAAAATATTCAAGCTCTGTGCTCCCATGAAAATTCTGTGAAATCTGTGGACAGCGTTATAGAGCAGGAAGAGCTGAGCAGATTGATATATAGTTTTATGGAGAATCTTGTAATATGTTTATTTGAATCTCTTCTCTTTCTATACTTTTGTAGTTATGTAGGTGGTCCTCCTACTCAGTGACATTCATCTCAGTATGCTTTGCCTTGCAGTGTTAGCTATCAGTTACTAACTAGGTCCGCCAACATGTCTCCTAAAAACCGAATGAGCAGACATATAAAAGTATATATAGTCTTTTCCCATAAAACTATATATAAATCTGCTCAGTTCCTGATCTATAATGTGATGCAGACAGAACTGCATCTTGATGGTGACAAATTCCCTTTAAACATCCTCCAACATGCCATTTCGACATGTCAGAAAATATTATCAATATGACTTGACAAGCCATTGATAGATAGAATAATGTTGGGGTTTTTTGTGTATGATGAGCATAGTGTCACTTTGGCATCTGTCAGTTCACTTTGAAAAAACACTGAATGAAAAGAATTGGGTGGTCTTAAAATAGTGAGTAGCTGAGCGACCCTTTTTACTGCTGGGCCTGAAATTCTGCCACAGTTTATGTGTCCTGTTCCCAAAAGCAGGTGTTTTTTACACAGACCAAGTAGGAACACTTGTGCAGATTGAAATGAGCTGTGCAATGGCATTTTTTCCCAACAGTAAATAACTCCATGGATTTTAATGCTAGTCCTCCATGGACTGTGCATGTAGGGTGGCTGCTGAAATATTTCTATATTTTATATGTGGAATATCTAAAATATGTTTTTTTGATTTGAGTTTTAATTTCATTAGTAGTGCACCACACATATATGCAAATAGCAAAAATTATCCAATCCATAACCGGGTTTTCAAAATTGCACAATATTTAAAGTCATTGTTACAGTTTTCAAACCAGCACCTGGATCTGAATACTTTTGGAATTGTAATTGCATATAACTAAATTAAGTTATTCAATTAAATCTATCTGTATAGCGCCACCTGCTGTTTGCTCTTTTTTCTAATCTCTCTGTCCTGTTCAGTGAGACGGAAGCACATGCTCAGTTCCATCCTTCAAGTGCAGCAAAAAGGACACACTGCCTGGGCTGACAGCTTAAAATAAATCTAGCAGAACAATTGGAGCAATAAATGGTATCTCTGGATCCATGTGAGGTACAGGGCTGATTCTAACTTTGTTAAAAAGCGATTGTCATATACTAGATTATGATTTCCAATACTTACATTATTCATGGGATAATGGATGTTATAACTTGTGTTTCATGCAGAGGCGTAGCTAGAGGTTCAGCACAGGGGGGGCGAAACATACTTGAGTGGGCCCCCCACTTGGCTTCCCAAACGCACGTTTCCAACTTCACAGGCACATACTACTAGTTGTGGTTATAATATTGTATTAGAAAGATTACTATATAAACTGCTAGATCATCTATGCTGCTAAGTACAGTACAATAGACTTTCTACATACCCTACTCTAAATACTCTACCACATAATGCAGTGAAATATAGGAGTAATAGGAGTAAAAAACAAGAGGACTCCTATGTTAAAGGAAACCTGTCCACAGTTTTTACATCACTAAACTAACAGTCCCCTGCCCCCATCAGACCTCAGATCATCAGAATGTGCCCCCCATCAGACCTCAGATCAGTGTATTGTGCCCCACCAGACCTCAGATCAGCGTATTGTGCCCCATCAGACCTCAGATCAGCAGAATATGCCCCCATCAGACCTCACATCAGCCTACTGTGCCCCCATCAGACCTCAGATCAGCGTATTGTGCCCCATCAGACCTCACATCAGCCTACTGTGCCCCCATCAGACCTCACATCAGCGTATTGTGCCCCATCAGACCTCAGATCAGCGTATTGTACCCCATCAGACCTTAGATCAGCAGAATGTGCCCCCATTAGTCCTCACATCAGCCTACTGTGCCCCCATCAGACCTCAGATCAGCGTATTGTGCCCCCATCAGACCTCCGATCAACAGAATGTGCCCCCATCAGACCTCAGATCAGCGTATTGTGCCACATCAGACCTCAGATCAGCATATTGTGCCCCCATCAGACCTCAGATCAGCAGAATGTGCCCCCATCAGACCTCAGATCAGCGTATTGTGCCCCATCAGACCTCAGATCAGCGTACTGTGCCCCCATCAGACCTCAGATCAGCGTACTGTGCCCCCATCAGACCTCAGATCAGCGTACTGTGCCCCCATCAGACCTCAGATCAGCGAATTGTGCCCCATCAGACCTCAGATCAGCGTATTGTGCCCAATCAGACCTCAGATCAGCGTACTGTGCCCCCATCAGACCTCAGATCAGCAGAATGTGCCCCCATCAGACCTCACATCAGCCTACTGTGCCCCCATCAGACCTCAGATCAGCGTATTGTGCCCCCCACCAGACCTCAGATCAGCGTATTGTGCCCCCATCAGACCTCAGATCAGCGTATTGTGCCCCCCATCAGACCTCACATCAGCGTATTGTGCCCCCATCAGACCTCAGATCAGCTTAATGTGCTCCCATCAGACCTCAGATCAGCGTATTGTGCCCCCATCAGACCTCATATCAGCAGACTGTGCCCCCATCAGACCTCATATCAGCCTACTGTGCCCCTATCAGACCTCAGATCAGCGTATTGTGCCCCCATCAGACCTCAGATCAGCAGACTGTGCCCCCATCAGACCTCATATCAGCAGACTGTGCCCCCATCAGACCTCATATCAGCAGACTGTGCCCCCATCAGACCTCATATCAGCCTACTGTGCCTCTATCAGACCTCAGATCAGCATATTGTGCCCCCATCAGACCTCATATCAGCAGACTGTGCCCCCATCAGACCTCATATCAGCCTACTGTGCCCCTATCAGACCTCAGATCAGCTTAATGTGCTCCCATCAGACCTCAGATCAGCGTATTGTGCCCCATCAGACCTCATATCAGCAGACTGTGCCCCCATCAGACCTCATATCAGCCTACTGTGCCCCTATCAGACCTCAGATCAGCGTATTGTGCCCCCATCAGACCTCAGATCAGCAGACTGTGCCCCCATCAGACCTCATATCAGCAGACTGTGCCCCCATCAGACCTCATATCAGCAGACTGTGCCCCCATCAGACCTCATATCAGCCTACTGTGCCTCTATCAGACCTCAGATCAGCATATTGTGCCCCCATCAGACCTCATATCAGCAGACTGTGCCCCCATCAGACCTCATATCAGCCTACTGTGCCCCTATCAGACCTCAGATCAGCGTATTGTGCCCCATAAGACCTCAGATCAGCAGACTGTGCCCCCATCAGACCTCATATCAGCAGACTGTGCCCCCATCAGACCTCATATCAGCCTACTGTGCCCCTATCAGACCTCAGATCAGCTTAATGTGCTCCCATCAGACCTCAGATCAGCGTATTGTGCCCCCATCAGACCTCATATCAGCAGACTGTGCCCCCATCAGACCTCATATCAGCCTACTGTGCCCCTATCAGACCTCAGATCAGCGTATTGTGCCCCCATCAGACCTCAGATCAGCAGACTGTGCCCCCATCAGACCTCATATCAGCAGACTGTGCCCCCATCAGACCTCATATCAGCAGACTGTGCCCCCATCAGACCTCATATCAGCCTACTGTGCCTCTATCAGACCTCAGATCAGCATATTGTGCCCCCATCAGACCTCATATCAGCAGACTGTGCCCCCATCAGACCTCATATCAGCCTACTGTGCCCCTATCAGACCTCAGATCAGCGTATTGTGCCCCATCAGACCTCAGATCAGCAGACTGTGCCCCCATCAGACCTCATATCAGCAGACTGTGCCCCCATCAGACCTCATATCAGCAGACTGTGCGCCCATCAGACCTCATATCAGCCTACTGTGCCTCTATCAGACCTCAGATCAGCATATTGTGCCCCCATCAGACCTCATATCAGCAGACTGTGCCCCCATCAGACCTCATATCAGCCTACTGTGCCCCTATCAGACCTCAGATCAGCGTATTGTGCCCCCATCAGACCTCAGATCAGCAGACTGTGCCCCCATCAGACCTCATATCAGCAGACTGTGCCCCCATCAGACCTCATATCAGCCTACTGTGCCCCTATGAGACCTCAGATCAGCATATTGTGCCCCCATCAGACCTCAGATCAGCATATTGTGCCCCCATCAGACCTCATATCAGCAGACTGTGCCCCCATCAGACCTCATATCAGCCTACTGTGCCCCTATCAGACCTCAGATCAGCGTATTGTGCCCCCATCAGACCTCAGATCAGCAGACTGTGCCCCCATCAGACCTCATATCAGCAGACTGTGCCCCCATCAGACCTCATATCAGCCTACTGTGCCCCTATCAGACCTCATATCAGCCTACTGTGCCCCTATCAGACCTCAGATCAGCCCACCCAGCCACATAGGATTAAAATAAAAAACTTTACTTACCTGTTCTGCGCTGCGGCTGCCCTCCGGTCCGCGCTCCGCTCTCTTCCCTGGGCCCGCGCACACTATGACCTGACGCTGCGTGCAGCGTCAGGTCATAGTGCGCGCCGCCAGGGAAGAGAGCAGAGCGCGGACCGGAGGGCAGCCGCAGCGCAGAACAGGTAAGTAAAGTTTTTTATTTTAATCCTATGTGGCTGGGTGGGCTGATCTGAGGTCTGATGGGGGTCCCTAAATACAAGTGAGCGCTTCCATAATGGAAGCGCTCACTTGTATTCGCCTGATAGAAGGCAAGGTCATCCTTGCTGGGCCCCCCCTGAGTCACTGGGGCCCGGAGCCGTCGCCCCCCCTGCCCCCCCGGTAGCTACGCCACTGGTTTCATGTCATCCACAGTATGTTAAAAGGTCTTAAAGGAGATCCCAAGAATTAAATAATTGATCCCTTTGAACAAGTTTTCAATATCAGATCAGTGGGCATCTAATGACCCCCCTCAATTTACATTATATTTACCTGCTCTCCAGCACCTGTGTCACTCTGGAACCCTGAACGGCCGCTGCTGCATGTCCCTGTGGGTGACGCTAGGGAGGATCGTCCCCGTCGCGGCCTGCTATTGGCTGCTCACCCCATCGCTGAGCATGTAAGTATAATGTATACAAGAGGTCCAGGCATTTGGGGAGGGGGGTAGTCAACAATCCAGAGTTTTTTCTTGTAGTTCAAGTTACCTAAATAAGTAATTTTGTCCATCAAAAGGAAGGTATCTCTGATATGTAACCAGACTGTAGAAATTATATAATTTGTCCAAGCTGGTTACAGTAAAATAGTTCCGGTTGTGGACAGTAAAGCATTATTCTAATATTCAGTAACAATTCAGTAGAAAATGCAGGCATCTTATTACTGAGGGGAGTTTCCGGTATATTTCAGATTTATAACCTTTATTATGCCTCATTTGAACAATTATAAATTTCGCTTGTTGTAACCTCAGTAGCACCGTAACATAGACTGTGTAAACTAAAGGGACCAAAACTCATAACAGCAATCACATAGGAAATATTAGGAAAACACAGATGTTCAGTGTTATTTTTGAAAACTAGTCTTCAGTAAGTTTTTCAGCTTTTCCATATTCCCACTCACAAGAATAACTGTCTTTCAAAATACATCTTTTCTTTGTGTTCCAGTTAGGCCCTGCATTAAATATGTTGACTTAAGTGTGGTTGAAATTTCTGTACGTGAAGTCAAGGTTGCAGATGTTTTTTTTCTGTGTATGGACTCGCTATGTATTTTGCGTGGTGTATTAAAACTTGTTGACATAACCTAATTACAACATAATATACAGTGCAATAAAAAAAAAGTATTTACACCCCTGTTCTAGATATCCTCAATTATAATTTTTTGCCATACTTCCTTATTTCTTAACCTAACTGCCCAAAAACCAAATCAACCAAATGAAACTTTTTGCTCCACTTCAGTATTGTGTGTGTTTTGCCCCATCAGGCACAGCTGGAAAATCAGTCTTAAAGGGGCTGTGCTACCATTAAATGATATTTTAATTAATACAGCATAAAGCAATAGTTACTTTTATAATCTACTTTGTTATAAAATATTCCAGTTGTATGATTCCCTTTACATCATTATAATGATGCCCCATGGTGTTTAATGTGTATAGTAATTTGCACGCCCACATACCAATGTGGTCGCACATGTTCAATTTCATCCTTCAACTGCCACCAGCCATATCTACTGTTAGAAGCTGTGACAGTTACAGGAAGAGAGCTGCAGAAAAAAGGACACATACCCTAAGCTGTGATAGGGATAGAGCTCCAACAGAAAGGACACCCCCCCCCCCTCGATCTGTGAAATTTAACGCACCTCCTGAAGCAATGAATGGGGGAGCACCAGATCCATGTGAGGTACAATGCTACTTCTATCTTTCTTAGAAAGAGATTGTTATGTACTATATGATGTCTGATTTTAATTAATGACATCAATCCATGGCATTACCCCTTAATAATTAAAACATATTGGGGCAAAATTACTAATTTGATTGTGTCTAGACTGTTGTAAAATGTGCAAAACTTTGGCACATTGCTGGAGAACATAAAGATTTAGACCTATTTAAGAAAATGCCCAAAAAGAATAATCTACAGGGCCTGTGTGTTTCCGTTTTCCTGCCTGACAGGGGCACTGGATTATTCAAAATAGGGTATGGGTTAAGCTGCAACAAAATTGTGCCAAAATTGTAGTGCAAAGTAAGCCAAACAAAAGTTGGCATAGCATTAGACAAAAATGTCTAGCAAACTTATTACATAGCATTAGTCACTATGAAAAATGTTACACTAAGTCTACATTTTAGACAGAATTAGTAAATCTGTCCCATTGTTCATATAGACACTTTAACTGCTTGTTTATAGTCTACAATTTTCATTATTGTATTTAAATGAGATTTCTGCATTCACATTGATAGGTAATATTCTCATATCTCCCTCTATCACCCTTTCAGCAGCACCAGATCACCCTGCTTCCTATCTCCTTCATGGGCAGTAACTAGTGATGAGCGAACATGCTCGTACTGAGCTCAAAAAGCTCGGGTCCCCTGCGCGCACTCAGACGGATCCGTCATGACCTCAATGCATTTCAATGGGGACGGATCCGTTTGGTGTGACACACTAGTAAACAGATCCGTCCTAAGGTGCGCGCAGGGGACCCGAGCTTTTTGAGCTCGGTACGAGCATGTTCGCTCATCTCTAGCAGTAACCTTTTATTTGATTGACAGAATAGACAGGCAGCACTGTGGTGACAGGATACCGCCACTGTGCTGTATGCGTCTGCTTCCTATGCACACTGTTCACATATAGAGATAACAGTGCCTTGGAGAATGCGCACTATATGAGTCCTGATAAGGATATCAGGATTTGTTAGCTGGTCTTGCTCTGCATAGCTGTAGTGAACAGCTCCACAGCTACTGCGCATGCCCTGGAGCTGTCTCATTGACAGGGAAGGCTCTGTAGAGTGGTGGCCGGATACAGAGCTAAAGCGCATGTACAATTATACTCACTCCCACAATCCCAGCCACCAGACTCAGAAGAGGAGGTTATCTTGGATCGATATATATATATAGTATGTGCTTTATTTTGTGTTTTTCTGCAAGATGGCACTCAGTTCAAGAGATAGAAATATAGAAATACCCGTTTAAGAAATGTTATCATATTGTGCCAAAAAAGCGTTGTCCCATGCCGAATCAGATTCAGTCATATATAACTAATGCTCATTTTTTTCCTGTTAGCTCCAATTTGCACCAATTAGCATTCATAATAAATCACGTAGATAAAATATGTTCACAACACACAGAATTTGTTAAGTAAAAAATAAACACAAGTGAAGTGGTATCGTCCGCCAGCTCATGTATCTTCCACATCTCCCCCGCTGTATATACAGTATGGATTTATCACTGGTGTAAATACTAGAAAATGGCCTGAAATGTGGACTGAATCCAAGGATACGATAGATGAATAATTACAATTATATTTCATTAGTGATAATGTTGAACTCTCTCAGGTTAGCACCATTAAGATTACCCCATGCACGTTAAAACTCCCAAACATTCCAGCCGTCCATTGCAACCTTTCCAGATCCCCAGTCTGGAAGTGATTAAGCACATGCTGACTAGCCTGGCAAGAGGTACTTGGGTGGGTTCCACTTGTTGTGTAGCTATTTTAATATGAGAAAATGTGCAGCGAAATGTCAGCGAGGAAAGTACCAGGGCAATCTATTTAACGTTGTCATTTATACCAATTATACGCCAGGAAATATATGACCATGACAGATTGCTTCATGAGAGGTTTATGACTGTAAGGCATCTGAATATGCTTTGTGGAATATCTACAGTTATATTACAGAAATAGCTGGAAAATGATTCATTTCTATATATATATTGTTGAGGGATTGGAACTCAGTTTCTTTCATGTGGAGCTCAGAAAACCCTGCTCCTCCTGATACAGAAGGGCCATAATGTTGATGAATTTATAAGGCTTCCAATTTAAAAGGGATGTAGAGGATAAGAATACTGGGGGAGATTTAGCAAACTGGTGTAAAGTAGACCTGGCTTAGGCTACTTTCACACTTGCGTTTGCAGGATCTGTTTGTGAGATCCGTCACAGGCTCTCACAAACGATCCTGAACTGATCAGTTTGTCCTAATGCATTCTGAATGGAAAAGGATCCGTTCAGAATGCATCAGTTTTGCTTCAGTTCAGTCTCAATTCCATTTTGGAGGCGGACACTAAAACGCTGCTTGCTGCGTTTTGGTGTCCACATGAAGAAACTGATGCAAACAGATCCGTCATGACTCACAATGTAAGTCAATGGGGATGGATCCGTTTTGTCTGACGGATCCGTTCAGAACTGATGCAGACGGTTGTATTATCATGACGGATCCGTTTGTGAGAGCCTGGACGGATCTCACAAACGGATCATGCAAACGCAAATGTGCAAGTAGTCTTAGTTGACCAATCAGATTCCACCTTTCATTTTTCACAGCTCCTTTGGAAAATGAAAGGTGGAATCTGATTGGTTGCTATGGGTAACTAAGCCAGTTCTACTTTACACTAATTTGATAAATCTCTCCCTTTCTGTTGATTAGCTGATTAGAGTGTGACCCCATGAGTCTACAATATTAAACCTTTTCTCAATATTCTAATTTTCTGAGATAATGACTTTTGGGTTTTCATTAGGTGTAAGCATAATCATCAATGTTAAAAGAAATAAAGCTTGAAATAGATCACTCTATGTATAATAAATCTATACAATATATGTTTCACTTTTTGAACTGAATCACTAAAATAAATAAACTTTTCAATCATATTCTAATTTATTGAGATATACCTGTATAGTATGTATTGCAACAATGCATTTCAGAATAATCTATGTTTTGAATGTTTACATATGTCTCTGTACATGGGGCAGTGTACTGCTACACATAGAGTCAGATTTATCGAATGTAATGTAAAGGAAAACTGGCTTGGTTGCCCATAGCAACCAATCAGCTTCCAGCTTTCATTTTAAACAGCAGCTTTAAATTATGAAAAAAGGAATCTGATTGGTTGCTATGGGCAACTAAGCCAGTTTTCCTTTACACCAGTTTTGATAAATTTCCCCATAGTGTTTGTTTGCTTTTGCATGTCAGCCATGTTAGTGTGCACCTGTAAGTTTATTTTATATTGTTTGGAGGTGCTGTCCTCCTTGGATCCATTTGGACCACTTCTACGCTGCTGTCTGTAACCAGGGGCATAGCTAAAGGCTCATGGGCCCTGGTGCAAGAGTTCAGCTTGGGTCCCCCTTCCCTTAGTGCTTTGAGGCCAGGGGCAGGGTAGCACATAGCCTTCGTGCAACCCCCCATGTCAAATTCTTGACCTAAGCCCTTCCCTCCAGCCAGAAGTGTAACAGTACAAAATCTATAACAGAGCCCTCCCAGCATGCACTTTCTATAATACTGATGTCTTCTTATACAGCACAAGGGTCTTTGGGCTCCCTCAGGCTCCTGGGCCTGGTTGCGACTGCTACCTCTGCACCCCCTATAGATACGCCCCTGTCTGTAATGCGGAGAGATGGGAGAGAGCAGAGAGAAGTAATAGAACCAGGAGTAGTGCTCTGATGGAGTTATGTCAGAATCAGTAGCACTAGATAAAGGACCTACACACACTCTACAGAAGCAGAATGTTTTTTGTTTTTTTAAATAAAGACTACTTAGAAAGTTGCTTAATTTTGCATGGAGGAAGCAAATGAACAATGAAATTAAGTTTAAATTAAAATTAAGTTCTTAGATGTCCATAGACAAGTAGGGGTTGTATGAGATTAGAAAATAAGGATTATTTTTTTCCAGAAACACTGCCGCGCTTGTCCATGGATTGTCTAGTATTTCTCTATAGCTGTACATTGCTTGGATGAGGCTATGCTGCATTGCCAATCAGAACCCATGGAGAATAGTGGCATATTCCTGGAAAACAAAAGATGAGATGTCCTACACCCTCTTTAAGTTTTTTTCATCATCATCAGTTTTCTGAAAACAGAGACACATAATTGCCTTTTAGACCTCTCTTTGTTAAAATGTTAACCGTACTTGCTGAAACAACCTAATCATGTTTGCACATACTTAGAACTAGGTAGGGCCAAGCCAACTTCAGCCAACCTTTTGGAAAATGAGTCAACTTTCACAGCTGTGAATATAATCATTCTCACTCATCTGAACAAACTACTTGTAAGTTTTACATCCTCTAAAAAATATAATTTCACGCATTGTTTAAAGAGACTGTCTGCATGAGAAACTCTTTTAAATCAGGCTTATTGCCTGGTAGGGTTGATCATGCTGATGAAAACAATGGGGGACATTTCTTAAGACCGGCGTTTTAGACGTCGGCCTTAATACCCCCTTAGCTGGTGGTGGATGCGCTGAATTTATGTAGAGACGCTGGCCTCTACATAATTTCTGCGTATCCACCACTTGTCTAAATCTACCCCAGCTCCCTTGCTGGTGTAGATTTACTCCATTTTCTACACCTAAAACAGGTGTAGAAAATAATAAATGAGACGGCCCACCCCTTCCTGGTCCTCTTTTTTAGACCTGGTGTTGCAGACTGCACACAAATATCTTTTTGTGCTGCAATCTGTGACAGATGGCTTATATCTGTTTGTAAATGACCCCCAGTATCTTTGTTTTCTTTGTAGCTTGCAGTGTTGTGGAGGTATCATTACTTTTATCTGTATGCAAATTAGGCTGTTTGAGCACCAAGGGGCAGGCGTAGCTCTAAGAACACCACTTCTGCTATGTCCTTTGGTGCTCAGCACACTCCCACCTCTCCTTTTATTGACAGCCCTGTCTAATGGTGCCTGTGCTGTGGCTTACTAATAGTGTTGGTCCAGCATTCCAATCATTGGTGGTAGTGCATTCCCCTAGAAATGCTATGTAGCTAATATGTACGCATTCATTCCAAATAAGGTCTAATAAATAAGCATTCATGAGAGCAAGCTCTGTTAAGGAGAGAATACTTACCTTGCTATTGTCACGCTACGGTGTGAGAGGGAAACACCACACCGAGCACACACCAAAACACTACAGTGAGCAGAAGACTGGATCAGCAGGTAGGGAACCAGTGGTAAGTAATACCACTGGACCAAGTGCACCGGATATACTTGGAGCCAAGTGAGCTCCATTCTTCACAGAGCCCCAGAATGTAGGGATGCACTTAGCCGGAACTCACTGGCTGCACCTCCAGGATGGTCTTGGTGCACCTGGCTTACCTGCAGATACTGCTGGAAGAAACACCAGCAGACAACACACCAAAAGACTGGAACCCAGGCACATATACTGGCACCCGAACACCTTACAAGACACAGTACACACAACACACCCAGGAACCAGCTCACCAGCAACAGCTCACAGTTTCGCTGTTCCCCCTCTAGAGAACCCTGGAGCCCTCTCACCGAAGGCACATACATACAGGGAATGTCTGGACTCCATGTCTGAAGACACATGGCAGTCACAGACCAAACACCCACCCGGAACATAAACCACACACCACATAACCGGGAAAGGCAAGAGGAAGGGAAGACCTCAGGAAGACCTCGATAACATTAGGTAAGATTAGGTGGCACAAGGACTGGGCAGATGGAATCCCAGGAAAGGTGCATAGCTCCAGCTCCAAAGGAGGCTGCAGCACAACTAACCCACCAGGCTAGCAACAACTGAATAAAAGCACCAAGTGACCACAACCAGGTCAATATGTTAACCCCATGAGAACAAGACAGGGAAGGAGGAAAGTATACAAGGAGAAGGATACATACCGACAACCAAAACCACACGTTGCCCCTGGCAACCAGCAATCTCGGAATACCACCACAGCCAGTAAGCCAGGCAACAAACATGAGCAACATGGAAGCCACGTCACAGAAAATAACCGAGACCGTGACACTACCAATTTACACGTTACCCCTGGCAACCAGCATACAACCACATCCAGTACGCCAGGGCACAAACGCGAGCAACATAGAAACACGTGTCACGATAACCACACGGTACGTGACAGCTATACTCCCAGCAGCTGCGCTCCTCCACTATGTGTGAAGCCATCACCGGGTCAGTTGATCCAGAAGTGAAGGTTCGGGTGGCGTCACAAACAGCAGAGGAGCCCAGTTTGCTGGGAGGATAGCAAGGTAAGTATTCTCTCTTTCCCACATAGCACTTGCTCCATTGAATGTCTACATATTAGACCTTATTTTGCAGCTCAAACTACCAAATTTGCATAAAGATAAAAGTAATGATATCACCATAACACTGCAAGCTACAGAGAAAAGAAAGAGATCGATTTCATCAACATGATCAACCCTACCAGGAAATATGCCTGGTTTATTAGGGTTGACCATGCTGACAGAGGCTTTTTGATATATTACAGCATGAAAAGACTTGTTTACTGCTTGACATCTCACATGCTAAAGAAAACCACATGAGAAAGTACAATTCCAATTTCAAAAAAGTTGGGATGCTGTGTAAAATGTAAATAAAACCAGATTGCAATGATTTGCAGATCTCACAGACCCATATTTTATTTGATAGTTCATAGAATGCATATCACATGTTGAAATTAAGACATTTTACCATTTCGTGAAAAAATTAACTCATTTAGAACTTCATGCCAGCAGTGCATCTAAAAAAAAGTGGGAACAGGGCCCTATCTACCACTATGTAAGATGCCATCTCCTTTTAACAATAGTCTGTAAACATCTGGGGAGTGAGGAGTCCAATTGCTGGAGTTTTTGGAGAGGAATGTTGTCCGATTCTTGTCTGCTGTAGGACTCTAGCTGCTCAACAGTCCTGGGTCTTCTTTGCCAGATTTCCCTTTCATGATGTGCCAAATGTTTTCGATTGGTGAAAGGTCTGGACAGAAGGCAGGCCAGTTCAGCACCCAGACTCTTCTTCTGTGAAGTTATGTTGTTGGGATGGATGCAGTATGAGGTTTAGCATTGTCTTGCTGAAATATGCAAGGCCTTCCCTGAAAGAGATATCCTCTCTGAAAGTCCTATATACTGTTCGGCCAGGGGCATAACTACCATAGCAGCAGACCATGCGCCTGCTATGGGGCCCAGGGCAAGAGGGGGCCCAGTCTTAGTTGGGATTATCTCCTCTGCAGGTGAAAACTTGGGCAGGACGCTCTAAAGCAGACATACTCAACCTGCGGCCCTCCAGCTGTTTCAAAACTCCAAGCATGCCTGAACAGCCTACAGCTATCAGCCTATAGCGAGGCATGGTGGGAGTTGTAGTTTTACAACATCTGGAGGCCCACGGGTTGAGCATCCTTGCTCTAAAGAAACAGCTTTTAGCAAATGAAGCAGTGGAAAAATGGACATTGAAAAGGGTTTAGGCAGAAACCCTTCTGTCCTGTGTGGGGGGCCTAGTTTCATCCTTGCTCTGGGGCCCTTACTTCTCTATGTACGCTACTGTGTTCAGCATTTATAATGCCTTTCCAGATGTATAAGCTGCAGGTGCCATAAGCACTAATGCAACTCCATACCGTCAGAGATGCAGGCTTTTGAATTGTGTTCTGATAACAAGCTGGATGATTCCTCTCCTCTTAAGTCTATAAGACACGTCGTTCGTGGTTTCTAAAAAGAATTTAAAATTTTGATTCATCTGACCACAGAACAGCTTTTCATTTTGCCTCATGCGGCAAATCTGGATCATGTTGACACGACACATGGGGGACACATTGGCTGCAGTGACACCCCTGTCAAACCAGAAGTTTACGAGCGGGCACTCGCATGCATCAATGGCAGTGGGGGGCCGAAGGAGCTGGAACAGAGTGGTGGGGAGCAGGTATGTGGGGGTGTCTCCCCTCCAGAGGTCCAACAATGTGGGGGGTGTCAAGCTGAAAGGCCCTTGATACTGTACAACCCTTTTAAATAAATGGATTTTCACAGGACTAGCATTCAGCAGTGTAGTCGGAGACTATATATTGCATGGTATAATCATAAATAAATGCAAATCTAATGTGAACATTTGTAACCGCAGAAATGTTGACTAGCTCCACAAAATATAGAAGAATATGCTGAAAATGTATAAATGGTTGTAATCTATAAGGTAACTGGTCAATAATTGCATTCCGCTGGAGGATTGGCACAGCATAAAATGTTAAAACTGCCCTATGTTTGACAGGAAATAAATCACAAGCTTCACACCATTAGCAGTATACAAGCTTTTAACATATGGCTTATAATATTTTATTGCAAAACATCTGGGAATGGCAGATTAAAGAATGCCAAAAAGGTAGAAAGCACCAGGTTATTTTTTACAGCTTAGTCTGTGGTAAAGATTTACCGTCACATATATAACAAATTTAGCTGGAAGAAGGTAAAAGGGCATATACATATGGTAATTAGGAGTCGTCTCAGGACATTTAAAGGGGTTGTCCATCTTTTTGTCACTGAAGAGCTGCTCCCTTTGAGAGAGCAGTACTGCAGTGAAGAGTTCAATCCACTACAAAGTGAAAGGGCTATTGCCAAACAGATGACCAGGGGCGTAGCTATAGGGGAAGCAGAGAAAGCGGCTGCTTTGGGGCCCAAACTCAGAAGCCCATCCAGGAGGAAGACTAAAAGCTTTTTTGTACGCACCCCATCAAAAGTATTATATAATGACATTATTTATAGAGACACTGTAGGAAATGGACGGAGCAACTGCCGGACCTTGTGTGAGAGAGCGAGCTTGACTAGCCTCAGGAGTGGGGGGTTGCATGGGAGGAGGGAGTTGCAAAGAAGTAGCTGGTGGGGGAAAGGCATTGAAAAATATGCTGTGGGGCCCAGTTATATCTAGTTACACCACTGCAGCTCACTGTAGGGGGTGCAGGGTGTCGGATCTCTGCCAAGCAGTTAGTGCCCTGTCCTGAGGTTGGCCATCACTTAATAAAAGGTGGTCAACCCCTGCAAGAAACAATTTCAATGGTGATATAATGTATACAGTAGAATTAAATGGATTGAAAAATAAGTGAAAACAGAGAAGAGTAATTAGGTTGAAAAATCAAAGTAATTTTTCAAGTTCAGCCTTCTATACTTACAAACCCTAGTCGAGCCAGGCATAAAACACAATAGACCTACATGCCAAAAAGTGGGAAAATGTCCTTTCTGACTGGCTGTCAGAAAGATCCCTGGATTAATGATCATTAATACTAGTAATCCTATATATTGTGTTTCTGATGTTTTCCTTTGGGAAAGGATTCTGTATAAAATGTTATTTATACATTTATTTTTCTGCTTTTTCTAACTTACAGAAGTTTTCCTGGATTTTCATACTGATGAGTTGATCTATCCTCAGGATAGGTCATCAGTATCTGATCAGTGGGGGCCCCCCACCGATCAGCTGTGTGAAAAGGTAGAGATGCACCTGTGCTTACAAAGCACAGCGCCATAAATTATATAGCAGCTATGGTTGGTATCACATTCAGCCCCATAGAAGAGAATAGCATTCTCGATACCAGCACAGCCACTATACAATGTACGGCGCTACGTTGGTAAGCTGTGCGAAGGCCGCGGCACTCACAGGTGCCTTCTCAAACAGCTGATCGGTGGGGGCCTCGGGTGTCGGACCCCACCAATCAGATATTGATGACCTATCCTTAGGGTAGGTCATCAGTACTAAAATCTCGGAAAAAAACATTAAAGGGTTTATTCAACATCATATCAGACTTCACAGAGTGGCTGACCCGTGGTGGTGATCATACCTATTCCCTGCCACTGAGTTCGAAGGTCAATGGGAGCAGCACTGCAGTGACAAGCACTGTCCCCTACAATGTTGACCATGCAGTGTAATTCTGGGACCGAATTCCAGCACTAGAGCTACACAAAACAGCTGACCAGCAGGGATTCGAGTATTGGACCTCCGCCAATCCGCTAGTGATGGTCTATCCTGAGTAAAGGAAAACCCTGTAAAAAGGCCGTGCAACCCCTTTAATTATACTGTTCCATGAGCAGCAGTCAATATATATATATAATATAACAGATTACAGCTGTAATTTTTTTTATTGCAGGTTAGAAAATAAAAGCTGTGAGCTAATTATGCGACAATATGCCTTTTCTCAGACATATGGATTGTTTTAAAAGTCAAGCAGATCATTTACAGTGGGCCGGTAAATTGTGATCACATATGGCTACAGTTTGACTGCAGAAAGAGGTTGCAGTTGAGCAAAAAGACAATTGTCTAAATGTAGGTGAAATTGGTCCAAACTTTTGTATTCTGCTGTTCACATATGCAGAGCAAACTCCAGTAGTCTGTTCTGGCAGCATATGGAGTTTACCCTTTGCAGCATTGTCAGACACTGCCACATACTGCTGGATCATTATTGACTATAATAGGATTTGATGGAGATCCATCCAGTTTCCGGCATAAAAGCCAGCTTTTTGCCAGACGAAAAATACTGCATGCAGTTAGGCCAAGCCGACAATTATGCCGGAAACTGTTCAGATCCCTGTCAGTTGCCATTATAGTCAATGGGGGTCCGGTGGTATGCAGCAGTTTCCGGCTGCGTTTGTGAACGTACCTTTAGGCCTCATTCACACTTCAGTGTTTGGTCAGTGATTTCCATCAATGATTGTGAGTCAAAACCAGGTGCAGCTCTAAACACAGAACAGGTGCAGACCTTTCCAATATACAGTGCCTTGCGAAAGTATTCGGCCCCCTGGAACTTTTCAACATTTTGCCACATTTCAGGCTTCAAACTAAAAGATATAACATTTTACATTTTTGGTGAAGAATCAACAACAAGTGGGTCACAATTGTGAAGTGGAGCGAAATTTATTGGATCATTTAAACTTTTTTGTAATAATAAAACTGAAAAGTTGGGCGTGCAAAATTATTCGGCCCATTTACTTTCAGTTCAGAAAACTCACTCCAGAAGTTCATTGAGGATCTCTGAATGATCCAATGTTGTCCTAAATAACTGATGAAGATAAATAGAATCCACCTGTGTGTAATCAAGTCTCCATATAAATGCACCTGCTCTGTGATAGTCTCAGGGTTCTGTTTAAAGCACAGAGAGCATCATGAAGACCAAGGAACACACCAGGCAGGTCCGTGATACTGTTGTGGAGAAGTTTAAAGCCGGATTTGGATACCAAAAGATTTCCCAAGCTTTAAACATCCCAAGGAGCACTGTGCAAGCGATCATATTGAAATGGAAGGAGTATCAGACCACTGCAAATCTACCAAGACCCGGCCGTCCCTCTAAACTTTCATCTCAAACAAGGAGAAGACTGATCAGAGATGCAGCCAAGAGGCCCATGATCACTCTGGATGAACTACAGAGATCTACAGCTGAGGTGCGAGAGTCTGTCCATAGGTCAACAATCAGTCAAACGCTTCACAAATCTGGCCTTTATGGAAGAGTGGCAAGAAGAAAGCCATTTCTCAAAGATATCCATAAAAAGTCTCGTTTACAGTTTGCCACAAGCCACCTGGGAGACACACCAAACATGTGGAAGAAGGTGCTCTGGTCAGATGAAACCAAAATCAAACTTTTTGGAATCAATGCAAAACGATGTTTGGTGTAAAAGCAACACAGCTCATCACCCTGAACACACCATCCCCACTGTCAAACATGGTGGTGGCAGCATCATGGTTTGGGCCTGTTTTTCATCAGCAGGGACAGGAAAGATGGTTAAAATTGATGGGAAGATGGATGGAGCCAAATACAGGACCATTCTGGATGAAAACCTGTTGGAGTCTGCAAAAGACCTGAGACTAGGATGGAGATTTATCTTCCAACAAGACAATGATCCCAAACATAAAGCAAAATCTACAATGGAATGGTTCAAAAATAAACGTATCCAGGTCTTAGAATGGCCAAGTCAAAGTCCAGACCTGAATCCAATTGAGAATATGTGGAAAGAGCTGAAAACTGCTGTTCACAAACGCTCTCCATCCAACCTAAAAGAGCTCAAGCTGTTTTGCAAGGAAGAATGGGCAAGAATTTCAGTCTCTAGATGTGCAAAACTGATAGAGACATACCCCAAGCGACTTGCAGCTGTAATCGCAGCAAAAGGTGGCGCAACAAAGTATTAATGCAAGGGGGCTGAAAAATTTTGCATTCCCCACTTTTCAGTTTTATTATTACAAAAAAAGTTTAAATGATCCAATAAATTTAGTTCCACTTCACAATTGTGACTCACTTGTTGTTGATTCTTCACCAAAAATTTAAAATGTTATATCTTTTTGTTTGAAGCCTGAAATGTGGCAAAAGGTTGAAAAGTTCCAGGGGGCCGAATACTTTCGCAAGGCACTGTACCTTATGTCTGTGGAGGCTCCAATCCTGGTTTTGGCTCACAAGTCACTGATGGAAATCATTGACCAAACACTGAAATATGAACGAGGCCTTAGGAAGTATTATTAAATAATTGGTAATTGCCACTAATCGTTCTGCCAAACTCCCCTTGTATTGTAAAATTGATATATCATAAAAAAGAGATAAAGGTTTCCTTCCTTCTGTATTGTACTGCTCCAATGGCTGACATAATGTAAATGTAGTACCCCAGAGTGGGCACTACAATTCTTACACCCTGCTACTGTCTCTAACGGTTAACATATAATGCCATCTGTGTATTTATTCCAAGTCCGCTTACATTGTGCATTCTTAACCCTTTCCCGATCAGCGCGGTATTATTACGGCGCTGACCAGGTCTTTCCTGAGAAGAACGGGCGTCATGGCCGCGGGTGAACTGCTATTTCCTATAGCAGACACAGACAGATCACGGACATTTAAACCCTCGGATGCCACAGTCAATCCTGACCACGGCATTTGAGGGCTTAAAACACCGGACGTGTGCGCTTCCAGTGTTACTCCGGCTCCCCCTTGTGGCGATCGGTGGAACCAGAGTATGTATGCAGCAGCCCCTGTCATAGGCAATGACAGGAGGCTGCTGCATAGACTTTCCTGAAAGCAGTAAAATCATCATAGACTTCAATGCTAATGCATTGGAGGCTATGATATAAGCAATCAGATGATTGCTTGTAATAGTTCCCTATAGGAACTATAAAAAAGCGTAAAAAAATTAAATAAATAAAGTTTAAAAAAAAATGAAAAAAAAAACAGAAAAGTTCAAATCACCCCCCTTTTCCCAAAATAAAAATAAAAGCAGTAAAAAAATAAAAAAAATACACATCATGGGTATCGCCGCATGCGAAAACGCCCATACTATAATAATATAAACATTTCTTTCCCATACGGGAAACAGCGAAACGGAAAAAAGCGTCAAAATGGCCGATTCGCCATTTTTTTCGCTTTTTTTCTAAACAAAATTAAAGGGGTTGTCCGGGTTCAGAGCTGAACCCGGACATACCTTTCAATTCACCCAGGCAGCCCGCCTGAACAGGGCATCGGAGCATCCTATGCTCCGATGCCCTCCTTTGCCCTGCGCTAATTAGCGCAGGGCAAAGGAATTTAGCCCGGTTCCGGTGACGTACCGGGCTCTGCCAGGCGGAGGCTTCCGCCCGGCAGTGAGCCCGGTGACGCCATCGGCGCTGATGGGTGGGCTTTAGCGCTGCCCTAGCCATTCAAACGGCTAGGGCAGCGCTAAATCTGGCCCAATACGGCCGGTGACGTCACCGAACTCACTGCCGGGTGGAAGCCTCCGCCCGGCAGTGAATGTTTATAAACAAAAGAGCCCTTGCCCTGCGCGATCCAGCACAGGGCAAGGGAGGGCATCGGAGCATGAGATGCTCCGATGCCCTGTTCAGGAGGGCTGCGGGAGTCAAAACCTGGGTATGTCCGGGTTCAGCTCTGAACCCGGACAAGCCCTTTAAATAAAAAGCGATCAAAAAGTCATACACACCCCAGAATGGTGTCAATAAAAAGTTAAGATCGCCCAGCAAAAAATGAGCCCCCATACAGCTTCGTACACATAAATACCAAAAAATTATAGGGGTCAAGATATGACAAAAAAAATTCCACCTTTATAATTTTTTTATCACTATCAAAACGCAAGAAAAACTATACATATTAGGTATTGCTGGATTCGTACTGACCAGTAGAATGAAAGTAACTGGTCAGTTTTAATGAAAATTGAATGCCGCAAAAAAAACCCCGTAAAACTAGCGAAATTGCGTTTTTTTTGCTATTTCACCCGATTTGGAAATTTTTTCCCGCTTCCCACTACACCATATGCAATATTAAATGGTGGCGTTGGAAAGTACAACTTGTCCTGCAGAAGTTATGGCTGTATGAAGGCAGGGAGCGCAAAACGAAAACTGAAAGAAAAAAAACCCTCTGGGGTAGAAAGGGTTAATATGGCTATGAAACTGTCATGCTCATGTAATGTGCCTGGTCCACTAGCAGGTGGCAGGTTATCTGGCATGGACAGAGAGAGATTCTTAGATAGAATGGAACTTACCATTCCATTTTCCCCCTCATGGGCAGAAGTGGGCAAGTCCTTCTTCATAGCAAGGGAAGAATTGCAGTTCTAGTCTAGTCAGTCTGGAGTTGAGAGATAAGAATCACCCGGACTCCTTACAGTTTACAGAGTATTAAAAGGGGGTTAACAGTCAAAAGCACCCCACTCCAAAGGTACCAGAACCGCTGTAGAGTCCAGTAACCAGACTTAAGCCAGAGATTATCACAGCAGAGAAAGATATAGCAAGGGATTCCAGTGTGCCTGCCAGTTTATCCCAAAAGCTGCTGGGGCCAAGAGAAAGATCAAATATTGTCTGGAAGCAAGTTTACTTAAGAAAACCTGTTGGACTTTTAACAAGTCTGGACTCTTACTCCCCCAACTATAATTCTCCCCTTTATTACTATGGAGCCTAACCCTGGGGAGTGACAGTTTCCAGGTAGGAGCACTGTGACACACACAAAAATAATAGGACCGCATCACCACTTGGCGTTCCTGAAAACTTGGGACACCATCAGCCCATCAGTGTTGCATAAAGTCTAGATACTGTCAAATTGAGAGGTGGGGAGAGGTAATTACGTCTAGTGTAAGCAACAAACTAGTTAAAATAGATTATGTTATTGATAAAAAAAATTGGGCCACATGTAACACTGTCTGCAAGTACTACATATGGAGAGTTATGACCAGCGAATACATGAACATTTCTACTTATATATGTATTAGCATCAGGCAGGGGCGTAGCTAAAGGCTCATGGGCCCTGGTGCATGAGTTCAGCTTGGACCCTCCTTCTCTCAGTGCTTTGTAGCCAGGGGCCGGGGGCACATAGCCTTCATGCTACCTGAGGCCAAATATTGAAAAGGCACCCCCCATGCCAAATTCTTGATCTAACCCATTCCCTCAAGCCAAAGGTGTACCTTGACCAGCGTGCACCTTCTATAATACAATTATCTTCTTATGAGACACAAGGGTCTTTGGGCCCCCTCAGGCTTCTGGGCCCGGTAGCGACTGCTACCTCTGCACCCCGTATAGGGGTGCCCCTGGCATCAGGCAGTCTGAGAAGTGGCATGGCCATTGTGGATGGCAGAAGAGTGACCCAAGAATCAGCTTATCTACAGCTAAAAGATGAAACAGATGGCACTGCAAATATTGTATAATCTTCCTTACAATGATAAAGTTTTCTTTTTTTTTAACCATAAAGCTCTGTTCACATCCATCTCTGAGGCTCACAACCCTTTTGTAGCCAAGCACTAATTCTAAGAAGTACAAAGCTATAGTATGTCACATATAAAAATCTATCGACCTGTTCTGTTACTTTGTTTGACTCAGTTTTTATATATAGGCATAAGGAGATTCTTTTCACAAATTCATTGCTTCTGATGTACTTTATTCTTTTTTTTTGTTATTTATAGGACTTGGGTACATTCAATGATTAAGTGAATTACACTTCTCCTTAAAGGGGTTGTCAGAGATAATTAAAAATCCAGACAACGCTTACAATTGCTTAAAGGGAACCTGTCATCAACTTTATGCTGATCTCACTTAGAGCAGCATAAAATAGAGACAGAAATGCTGATTTCAGCGGTGTGTCACTCATGAGCTAAAAGTAAGTGATTGCTGAGAACCAGCATCATAATAATTGCAGCCCAGGCCTTGAAAAGAGTCAAATCTATTATTCCTAATCTCCTGATCTCCTGCCCATCTGCTGATGATTGGCAGTTCTCTCCTAGCGAGAAAGAGAGAAAACTAGGTAGAAGACTGTCAGTCATCAGCAAGTGGGCAGGGAGAACAGGAATTCGTCAATAACCATGACTCTTCTCAGGTGGCTGTGAATCTTTTCCAGGTCTAGTCTCCAATGATTGTGATGTTGGTTCTCGGCAAACACTTATTTTTAACTTGTAAATGGCAGACCGCTGAAATCAACTCACCTGTCTCTACTTTATTCTGCTGTTAGTATGGACAGCATAAAGTTGATGACAGGGTCCCTTAAAGTAAACAAAACTTGATATTCTCACCCACTTCTTCAGTACTGTTCTCTGCGGCGCTGCTCTGGTACTCCTGAAGCTGTTTGTTTACAAAAAACAGCGGTAATGTGCCTGGATAGGGCATGTGATCGCTGCAGCCTATCACTGTTTTCACCTGTAGACGGCTGAGGAGTGTGATTGGCTGCAGCAATCACATGCCTTATCCAGGTACGTTACCATTGGTGTTTGTAATCAAATAGTCACAGGAGTACCACCACAGTGGTGACGTGCTTGGATAGGATACACAACCCCACAGCCAATTGCTGGCCTCAGCTGTAGATTGCTGAGAACAGTGATTTTCTGTGGCAATCAAGTGCGGCAATTACGTGCACAATTATTGTAAGCAATTGTAGGGCCTGCTTGAGAAAAAGCTGTAATGGTTAACATGTCCCCCCATAGGAAGTTGAAAACTAACAGTGCTATAAACAATGAGCACATTCCATAATCTAAGTGTTGACTTTTTTTTATTCTCCACCTTATTATGATAAGGATATGCATTCTTTGTTGTTGGCATCAAATCTAAGATACATGTCTGGCAAGCTGTAACGAAAAAGACAAAGCACATTTGACCATGTAAGAATTGGCGTGCTGTTAAGTATGGAGAAGATTAGACTATGGTTAGAATACCTAGAGCTCTGGAGATGCGCATATTGTAATATTTCTCACTTTATATTCTCCATTATCTGGTTATTTTGCTATTTTCTTTCCATATTTTATCCAACTTCATACATATCACGTTGTTTCTCTGCACATATGAGATATATTATAATTATAGTTACAGTCCAAGCCTAAGACATAATTAAGATCAAATAGTAAAAGATAGTGGTATGTTCCAAACACTTGTATGAGTTGGATTTGATTGTTATATTGTACTGGCGCATCTCAGTAAATTAGAATTAACTTACTTGACAACTTGATTTGTGTACCTTTTCACCTTTCCTCCAAACTCTGGGACCTTGATTTCCAAATGAAATACAAAATTTACTTTAATCTGAAAACAGAACTTTGGACCACTGAGCAACAGTCCAGTTCTTTTACTCCTTAGCACAGGTAAGATGCTTCTGACATTGTCTCTGGGTCATGAGTGGCTTGACACAAGGAATGCAACAGATGTAGCTCATGTCTTGGATATTTCTGTGTGTGGTGGCTCTTAAAGCACTGACTCCAGCTGTAGTCCACTGTTTGTGAATCTCCCCCAAATTCTTGAATGGCCTTTTTTAAACAATCATTTCAAGCCTGCTGTTATCCATATTGCTTGTGCACGTTTTCTGCCATATTTTTTCCTTTCACTCAACTTTCCATCAATATACTTGAATAAAGTAAACAACCAGTTTTTTTCTAGCAATGATCTTTTGTGGCTTACCCTTCTTGTGGATGGTGTCAATGACTGTCTTCTGGACAACTGTCAAGTCAGCAGTCTTCCCCAGGATTGTATAGCCTACTGAACCAGACTGATGGCCCATTTAACCCCTTCACTGGTGGGGTCTTTAAACATGGCTTCAGCTCGCACATGCAGAAATGGCTATTGCCAACGGGTCTCTGCTGTCTCAAACAGCAGAGGCCCACGGCTAATGTCAATTGCCAGTAATGCCGATCACAGACCTTATGATCTTTAGATGCTGTGTTGAAGTTTAATCACGGCATCAAAATGGTGAAAAACCCGAAAGCGTGCTATTACAGGTTAAGACCGTCATCCCCGTGCGGCGACTCCTGATGCCGATCACTATTTCTAATAGGCTGTGTCTCTCTCTGTATTAGAGCTGCAGTTCCAGTGTTGACCAGCAGATGAAAGGCCAACATAGGGGATCAGCATTTAGAGAATTACTATACTCCCTACGGGAGTAACGGACGTTGTAGCCTCCTGGTGGGTCTACAAAAAAATTAAAAAATGTAAAAAAATATATAAAAATATATAAAAAATTAAATCACTCCATTTTCTTTCAAATAAAAAATAAATGCTAAATAAATACATAACTAATAAAAAATATAAACATCATGGGCATCATGAGTATCAAAATGGCCGATTTGACATTTTTTTCATCGCATCTGTCACCCCAAAAAATGAATAAAATGTGATCAAAATAAAATGTGGTCAAATTCCAAAATGGTATCAATAAAAAAAGTTATGGATTTCAGAACATGGTGGTGTAAAAAATATTTTTTTTCAAAGTTTTAATTTATTTTTTCATATTTTAAACATACAAAACCTATACATATGTGGTATCGTTGTAATCAATGAAGGGCGAAGGTCAGTTTTGCCACATAGGGAATGTGACATCATGATTCTACAATATTGCACGTTTTCACAATATTCTAATTCAGAGATACTGTTTTTTTGGGTTTTCATTAGCTGTAAACCATAATTATTAGCATTAAAATAAATAAACTCTTGAAATAAATCACTATGTGTGTGATGAACCTATATAATACATGACGTTCACTTTTTGAATTGAATTACTGAAATAAATAAACTTTTCGATGATATTCCAATTTATTGAGATAGACCAGTATATTACTTATATTACAGTTTAGATCGGGGATGGGGGTGTCTGACTGTTGAGGCCCCCTCCAATCCGTAGAATGTGATGGACTCCATAGAAGTCTATGTGCCCGTCTCAATTCCATCCTCAGCAGCGAGGATGATTCTTCTCCCCTCGTTCTATGGATTGGTGGCAGTCTCAGCGCTCAGACCTCCACTGAACTAAACTTTTGATCGTCTCTGTGACATACCAAAAGTTTTTTCAAAAGTCAGCGATCCTTTACAGTCAAAAAGTTCTCGATACAAGCTATTAGTGTTGAGCGAATCAAAGTATCCAAAGTGGACTTCGATCTGAATTTCAGGGAAAATGTAATTCGCCACAAAGCCGAATTTCCTTGTGCTTCATGTTAATCAATTTTCCCTGAAATGCTTGGTGAAAGTAAAAAAAAAAATCATACTCACCTCATCCAATTGATGCCACAACCATTCTTGCTTGCTGATCCCACGTGAAATCTCATGTGTGGTGATGTATGACATCACTATGCCGGCCAGCGTGATGACATCATTACGCACTGCGCAAGATTTCAAGCAGAATCTTCAAGCAAAATGGCCACGGTGGCCTCTTCACGTTCAAATGGATAAGATGAGTGCAATTTAATTTTTTTTTTAAATGATCAACTCCTCAAAGGCCTTAATATTCATCTCAGATGCCGCAATCAGCAATGAACGCAGCATCTGAGAGGTTCAATGGCGGAGGAGGGGGCGGCGTTCCCTATCATTGCACCCGCTGTTTACAAAGAAATGCACTTTGTGATGAAGTAATTCGGCACAAAGCGAATTTCTTTGTAAAATTCGAAGAAGCATCTGAATCGAATTTTTAAGAACTTCGCTCTTCTCTACATACTATGTGTAACTCGGCCACACTCTTCAATTTAGCTAACAGTCTAATGAGTATGGGGACCTTCTGACTGTCCCCTGACAGCAGATGTAGGTGAAAGGAATGATTGCGCTTTTTGGAGTTCAACATGCTTGATCCTTTGTTTCCATTACAGAGGTGTCTGCAAGCAGCATAATCTCCATACCCCATTAATGTAAGTGTTTTACTGAGAATTATTTCATGTGAATGGCCTCCTTACGGTGACCTATTGTTCTAATTTTTTATGATATTATTTATAATTGAAAATAATGCCTGAAATCTTGTCGTTTTCTCACTGAACTCAACATTTCTAGTTCTGTAGAGAATCACTTCTCAACGATCATTATCATCACTGGCGGGACTACATTAAAAGGTTACACCCCTATTTTAAGAAGCAGAAGACACAGAATCTACCATCAACAATAGGTGATGGTTACATCTTACCTACCCCCCTCGCCTCTGCTGTATGCACAGAACACTCCTAGAGAAGTCCATGAGTCATCTCCAGAAAAGGACCTGTTTTCCCATCTGACAAACCTGGCTTTGTGCTGTTTCTCTAATATTTATGTTCAAGGGAACCTGTCACCACAAAATCGCTATGAAAACTAGAGGCAGCATATTACAGAGCAGGAGGAGCTGGGCAGATTGATATATAGATTCAGTAAAACTTCTAATTTATTCATTTAAATCCCTGCTCAGTCTGGGCTTTGAAGTCAAGTTGGCGATTCTATTAAGCCAATTATTAGTCTTAGTAACCTGTGTGAAAACTGCAGGATTTTATGATTTTTGTTTATAGATATTCACATGGAAAATTACAAATACAAAAAAAATCATCAAAAATATGTTAAACATAAAAGCATGTTTTAAATAGATCATTTTCTGATTAAACATTCCCTTTAAGAGACTTTAAAAAACAATTAGGAAAGGTTCAGAATGATTACATTACTGGATATATGCATAAAATAAAATGCAGTATTTATAAGGGATTTCTTGAAATATAGCACTACCCTTGCCACATCACATTGAATCCTGATTCTGGCAACATTTTCCATTTGCTGTAAACACAGCCTACGCCTCCCAGACTTCTCAATGTCCTTGACAATGTTACTTCTCATATTCTGCCTGAAAGAATGTGCCTCCTTCTATGTAAGAGTCCACATTTAGCTTATAGAAAAGATATTAGAAAACTAAACTAACCCTACGTCGGCACATTCTTTCTTATTTAGAGATATGGAGTCAGACAAAGGAGCCCTCTGTGAAGGGAGTCACATTTTATATTTGATTGCCCCGCTTTAGCTATTTCCTTATAACATGGCAGACAGCTGGGCAGGCAGCATACAGGTATTATCTTTCACCTAAAAACATTTAGTGCACATGCAGGTCACATTTTCTACATGCACTGTTAATTGCAGTGCAAGCAGTACTTCATATGTTTAATATCAGAAAGCCTAATATCTGGTGGATCTGTGACTTTTCAATGCATTTACAATTTTTCTGGTCGCAATCTGCATTTTTATGCTGCCCTTGCAAAGGCAGAGTGAGTATTTTTGCAAGGGCTTGGTCATTGGACCCAGCTCATTCATTTTTTTTATGTCAGAAACTGATGTAAATAATGACTCTAAGCTGCCCTAGATTTCATTCTGGCACACAGTGAGCCAGAGGGGCCCTGTCATTTATCACGAGGCCTAAGCCTCATAATAAATTAAATGCCTCCTCTGGAAGGGCAGGCCCTACCAAGACCAATGTAGCACACTCTGGCCTAAGTGGGCAAAATGAAGGTTTTTGCAAGGGCTTGGTCATCGGACCCAGCTCATTAATCATTTTTTATGTCGGAAACTGATGTAAATAATGACTCTGAACTGCCGTAGATTTTATTTTGGCACACAGTGAGCCGGAGGGGCCCTGTAATTTATCACGAGGCCTGAGCCTTATAATAAACTAAATGCCTCCACTGGCAGGGTAGGTCCTATCAAAACCAGTGCAGCACACGCTGGCCTAAAGTTTTATTTGTACCGTTTCAATGTATCTGTGTACTTATGGACACATTGCTGAAAATCTGCAAAGGCTTCAGTTGCTGCATAAAAAAAAGCTGTTGTTGATTTAAAAAACGTTATGTAGATTTTCCTCTTATTTTGCAGCAGATTTTACTCTTGGCTGTAAAAAGAATGAAATCCCTGACAAACTCCTCATCAAAGGTATCCAACGTGCAGATTTTGTTGCAAATTTTACCATGACTTGGTGAATTTTTCTGCTAGGAACATTTTTGCTAAGTGTGACCATGGTCTTTAAGAGCATCTGCCACCATGATCACCACTATTAAACAAGGCATACTGCCTGGTAGGGTTGAACATGATTACTAAAGTGAGCCCTTTTCTCTACAATTGGTATACTGTTGTAGAGAAATTCTTACTTTTAGTTTAATTGTAATGAGGTGCACAGAGCAATGAGGGGCTGGCTTAGCCCCTCAGAGCACCACCTCTCCTTGTTGCCACTCCCCCCTCCCAATAAGACTGAAAGTCCTAGGAATCCTTACTATTTTAATGCCTGGCAGCGAAATCGGTTAAATGCAGGCCCAGGAGCCTAAGGGGGCATATAAGGTCTCTCTTCCCCATGTGAGAAGACTAGTACAACAAGTATGATAGGTGAGGGCCCTGTTAGTGATTCTGAACCCAGGAACCTGGAGCTAGAAATTATGCTTCTGGTAATGGTTGACTAAGATCTGCCAGTTAAAATAAATGCATATACGTCAGACATCCATAGTGACTTCTCTCCCTGTTCATCAATAGTGCTCTGAAAAATTGTAGACCATGGATGGGTCATGTATGACAGAATCAACATAGATGATGATCAACTTGATGGGACAACTTCTGCTCCAGTGGTTGTCTGCCTCCGCTCAGAAAAAAAATGGCACACAGGTGGCAACCCTTACTGCCCACAGAATCCCTAACCTGTGAGACCCATGGAAAGAAATTAGATAGTAAGCACCACTGAAACAGGACCAATGTAAGACCCCAGCAATATTTGAATGGATCTCAATGAACTCTATGATACCTCATGAAAAAGTTTACATTTACAGTTGTAGGAAAACCTTTTACTGGGCTGGCTCTTAGCAGTCATATAAGTATGTATCTGATGGAAATTTTTCTATTGGGTATATGACGATATTGTTTATATAGTTATTGACTGGAGACTAATAGAGAAATATTCCTACTTACCTTTCAGTCACAGCTTTCATGAACTCCTCCACAAGGTCGTCATAATCCTTGCCCCTCACTCGTTTGTGTCTCAGTCCGATATAAAGGGGGTCCTGTAGTAATTCCTGTCAAACAAAAAGTAATTTACAGTGTTAAAGGCCACTGCCACAGCAAACTAAATATATACCAGTAGTTGGTAGAATATAGTAAAAAAGGCAAATCTCACTAATGTTCTCTATTCCAATCCCTGGGGCTGATGAATCTATTTTAAAAGAAAATGTGTCGCCAAAAATTTTATCTGCCAGTTAAAACCATCCTTTTTATCTAATCTGTTTTTATTTTCTGATTGCAGTTTTTTTTTATTCTATTTCCTGAACATGATTATGGGGGCAGCCATTTTGCCTCAGCTGTTCTTATCAGCATTTACAAAACATTCACAAAAACTGCTTACGGCAGCCACATGGGCCATAGGCAGAATGGACAGGAGCTGACCTCATTGACTTCTAAGATTTTTATAGGCATACCCTGTGATCTGTGCACAGGTCATTTTACAAGGAAAGAATAGATAATCTTTCACAATCACCTGTTGTAAATGTTGGATCCATTGTTATCTATACACAGGTGATATCATTACAGGCAGGATTAGAATGACATACAAGCAGGTAACTGCAGTAAAATGATCTGTTCCAACAAGAAGTGGTGCTTATTATTATTAGGCTTAGAGGCCCGTAGGATTGTCCACGTCGCTGCTGTAAAGCAGATATCTAGATTGCTGTTGAAGAGGACCTGTCATCCCCACCTTTTATGTCTGTTTTAGTGCATACTTGTATTCCCCATGAAACAGGAGTTCTGGAACATTTTTTTCATATAACTTGGCTTTATGGCATTTCTCTCTTATTCATGCTAGAAATATATCAATAGGTTAAAGGGAACTTGTCACCACGAAAATGAAATTAAAACTACATGCAGCATATTACAGAGCAGGAGGAGCTGAGCAGATTGACTATATATATATATATATGTATATATATATATATTCAGTACAATTTGTAATTTATTCATTTAAATTCCTGCTAATTCTGGTCTTTGAAGTCAAGGAGGCAGTCATATTAAGCCTATTATTTGGTTTACTGGCCAGTGTGAAACCTGCAGGATTTTATGTTTTTTTTTGTTTAAATATAGATTAGTTACATGGAAAAATAAAAATAACATAAACAAATTCTTTAAAAATATGATAAACATAAAAACGTGTTTTTTAACAATAGGTCATTTTCTGATGAAACATTCCCTTTAATAGACTTTAAAAGACAATTAGCAAACAAAGGTTCAGAATGATTACATTACTGGATACACGGATATAATAAAATGCAGTAGTTGTAAGAGCAGAGTAAGAAAAAGTGACATACTATAATTTTCTCCTGTTAAAGAACCAATAAATTTGTCTGATGTATTTTTTAATTGTAGAGTCATCCTAACCATAATGTCATGCTTGGTAGAGATACTCTCATAGATAGGATTGCCAAAAGCATAATTGATGCCTTATTTATTGAAAAAATGGCAGATTACATGCAGTAAAGAGTAAACTGAACTGTATAATGATGGACAATATGACATGTCCCGTGGCAACGCTCCATGACAATGTGGTTTATGAGGTCCACTCCCTCGTAATAGAAATTATAGTGTTCTTTTCCGTTATGCTGTAATGTCAATGAAAGTGTGCTGCTGTCTATTTCTATTAAAGGGACAGAGTAGTATTTCATGGCCAATAAGACTTACACTTCGTAGGTCCTCTCAGTAAGGAGAGATAGTACCCCCATGTATTAAAGAGACATTAACTTGCAACCTACCTAACTACATTTCCAGTACAGTTGAATGTAATCCATTATTCTCTGTAAGAATTCATTTAATAATGGAAGGAGGTGGATCATGGTGCTCTTCAATGGGACTACTGATGGGAATTTGAGAAAATCTTTGCTCCATTATGATCATCATTCTATCTTACACTTTCCATCACTCTATCTTACATATTTCTAGTTCTCACAACCTCCAGATAAAATAGCAAACATAGTTATAAATTAGCTATAAAACAATAGCTATAAAGTAACAATTATTGCAAACTGTTCTTTGATAAGACAACCATTTTTGGTAAATCAGCCCTCTAACCCCGGGCCTGTTTTCACCTTCCTGACCAGGCCATTTTTTGCTAATCTGACATGTGTCACTTTATGTGGTAATAACTTTGGAATGCTTTTACTTATCCAGGCCATTCTGAGATTGTTTTCTTGTCATATATTGTGCTTCACGACAGTAGTAAATTTGTGGCAAAATATTTCATTTTTATTTATAAAAAAATACCAAATTTAGCAAAAATTTGGAAAAATTAGCAAATTTCCAAATTTCAATTTCTCTACTTTCAAAATACATAGTAATACTATAAAATAGTTATTATTTTACATTCCCCATATGTCTACTTTATGTTGGCATCATTTTATAAATGTCATTTTACTTTTTTAGGACGTGAAAAGCCATTTTTCAAATTTTCAACAAAATTTCCAAAACCATTTTTTTAAGCACCAATTCAGATATAAAGTGATTTTGAGAGGCTTACGTAATGGAACCCACCCATAAATGACCCCATTTTAGAAACTACACGCCTCAAATTATTTAAAACTCATGCTACAAACTTTTTTAACCCTTTAGGTGTTCTACAAGAATTAAAGGAAAATGGAGGCGAAATTTCAAAATTTCATTTTAATGCAAATTTTTCATGTTAATCATTTTTTTCTTGCAACACAGCAAAGGTTAACAGCAAACTAAACCTCAATATACATTGCTCTGATTCTGCAGCTTCTGTGGTGGTTAAAGTCTCTATGGGTTTGTGGCAGTGTTCAGAAGGAAAGGAGCGCCATACGGATTTTGGAGGCAGATTTTGCTAGAATGGTTTTTAGGCACCATTTTGTAATTGAGAGACCCTGATGTACCCCTACATTGCAAACCCTCAAAAAGTGACCCCATTTTGGAAACTACACCCTTCAAAGAATATATTAAGGGGTGTACTGACAACTTTGACCCCCTAAGCGTTTTACGGAATTTGGAAACACTTGGCTGTGAAAATGAAATGTTTCATTTCTTCCAATAAAATGTTGCTTTAGCCCCAAATTTTTCATTTTCATAAGGGGCAACAGGAGAAAAGCACCCCATAATTTGTTAACCATTTTCTCCTGAATACGGCAACACCCCATATGTGGTGGTAAACTGCTGTGGGGGCACAAGGCAAGACTCAGAACGGAAGGAGCGCCATATGGATTTTGCAGCACAGATTATGTGGGGGGCTCATTTTG
Organism: Rhinella marina; assembly: GCA_900303285.1. Taxonomy (NCBI): domain Eukaryota; kingdom Metazoa; phylum Chordata; class Amphibia; order Anura; family Bufonidae; genus Rhinella; species Rhinella marina. The sequence continues at coordinate 299,358 of ONZH01012036.1, read as the reverse complement.
GGGTACATAAGACTTTTTGATCGCTCGGTATTACACTTTTTGTGAGTCAATGTGAAAAAAATAGCTGTTTTGGCATAGTTTTTAAAAAAAATTTTTTACAGCATTCACCCGAAGGGGCAAATCATGTGATATTTTTATAGAGCAGGCTGTTATGGACGGGGCAATACCCAATATGTCTAACATTTTTATTTTTGTTAAATTTTACACAGTAAATGAATTTTTGAACAGAATGAAATCTTGTTTTTGTGTTGCCATTTTCTAACTGTCCTATTTTTTTTTTATTTTTCTGGCGAATGTCTTGTGGGGAGGTGGGGTCTCATTTTTTGTGGGACAAGATGAAAGTTTGATATATACGCCTTTTTGATCGCGTGGTATTACACTTTTTGTGGGGGAAGGTGACCAAAAAATGGCTGTTTTGGCACTGTTTTTTTTTTTACTTGAAACTTTTTTTAACTTTATTTTTTAACTTTTTTTAACTTTTTTTCACTTTTTTTTAACTTTAGTGGGTCTGATCCCCTTTACAATGCATTACAATACTTCTGTATTGTAATGCATTGGCTGTAAGTGTATTACTGATAGTAATACACTTCCAGCCAACTGCCTGTGAGATCCAGGGGGCTGGATCTCACAGGCTTCCGTAGATGGCAGCCGGATGCCTAAGAAGGCATCTGGCTGCCATCCAAGCCTTCGGGTCCCCATCACAGCAGTGCGGGGACCCGATGGCATCCCTGCACATGCCGCACACCTCATGTGCCGTGGTCAGCGCTGACCGCGGCACATGAAGTGTTAATGCGCCGGCATCTGTGTTTTCACTGATGCCAGTGCATTCAGCAGGGGTCCGGCAAGTGGGCACAGCCGGACCCCTGCCGCTGATCGGGCGGGCGCACCAATCATCGCGCCGTAGTACAACGGCGCTGGGCATCAAGCCCCTTCACACAGCGCCGTACTATTACGGCGCTGGGCGTGAAGGGGTTAAAGGGGTATTCAGGACTATCTTGTTGATGAACTATTATCAGAACAGAAGGGTTCCAACTTCCATGCTCCCTGATCAGAGAAGAATCAGACGCTGGAACTACATAGCTCAGTACACTGTGTAGTGGTCGTACCAGATTACTGCGGTGTCGGGACTACACAACTCAGTACACTGTGTAGTAGTCGTGACTGATTAATGCAGTGTCAACTACACAGCTCAGTGTACTGTGTAGTGGTTGTGCTTGATTACTGCGGTGTCAGGACTACACAGCTCAGTACACTGTGTAGTGGTGGTGTCTGATTAGTGCGGTGTCAGGACTACACAGCTCAGTGTACTGTATCATGGCCATGCCCGATTACTGAGGTGTCAGGGCTACACAGCTCAGTTCACTGTGTAGTAGTCGTGCCTGATTACTGCAGTGTCAGAACTACACAGCTCAGTACACAGTGTTGTGGCCGTGCCTGATTACTGAGGTGTCGGGACTACACAGCTCTGTACACTGTATAGTGGCCATGCCCGGTTACTGCGGTGTCAGGGGTACACAGCTCAGCACACTGTGTAGTGGTTGTGCCTGATTACTGTGGTGTTGGGAATACACAGCTCAGTACACTGTGTAGTGGCCGTGCCTGATTACTGCGTTGTCAGGACTACACAGCTCAGTACACTGTGCAGTGGCCGTGTCTGATTACTGCAGTGTCGGAACTACTAAGCTCAGTACACTGTGTAGTGGTTGTGCCGGATTACTGCGTTGTCAGGACTACACAGCTCAGTACACTGTGTAGTAGTAGTGCCTGATTACTGCGGTGTCAGGGGTACACAGCTCAGTACACTGTGTAGTGGTCGTGTCTGATTAGTGCGGTGTCAGGACTACACAGCTCAGTGTACTGTGTAGTGGTCATGCCTGATTACTGTGGTGTCAGGACTACACAGCTCAGTACACTGTGTAGTGGTGGTGCCTGATTACTGCAATGTCGGAACTACACAGCTCATTACACTGTGGAGTGGTCTTGCCGGATTACTGCAGTGTCAGAACTACTAAGCTGAGTACACTGTGTAGTGGTCGTGCCGGATTACTGCGCTGTCAGGACTACACAGCTTAGTACACTGTGTAGTTGTCGTGCCTGATTACTGTGGTGTCGGAACTACACAGCTCATTACACTGTGTAGTGGTCGTGCCTGATTACTGCAGTGTCAGAACTACTACGCTCAGTACACTGTGTAGTGGTCGTGCCGGATTACTGCGCTGTCAGGACTACACAGCTTAGTACACTGTGTAGTTGTTGTGCCTGATTACTGTGGTGTCAGGACTCCACAGCTCAGTACACTGTGTAGTGGTCGTGCCGGATTACTGCGCTGTCAGGACTACACAGCTTAGTACACTGTCAGGGGCGTAGCAATAGGGGAAGCAGGGGAAGCAGCTGCTTTGGGGCCCAGACCCACAAGGGGCCCCCTCAGGAGGGAGACTAAAAGATTTTATTGTCAGGCCCCCTCAACAGTATTATACAATGACATTTTATACAGTGACACTATAGAAAGCGGATGGAGCGGCTGTCAGGCCTTGTCTGGGAGAGCTCAATCTTGACTAGCCACAAGAGTGAGGGTTGCATGTGAGTTCGGGGTTGCGAGGAAGTTTCTGGGGGGGCCCCATTCAAAAATTTGCTGTGGGGCCCAGTTAGTTGTAGTTACGCCATTGTACACTGTGTAGTTGTCGTGCCTGATTACTGTGGTGTCAGGACTACACAGCTCAGTACACTGTGTAGTGGTCGTGCCTGATTACTCCGGTGTCAGGACTACACAGATAAGTACACTGTGTAGTGGTCGTGCCTGATTACTGCGGTGTCAGGACTACACAGATAAGTACACTGTAGTGGGCATGACTGGTTACTGCAACCAGTTCCCATTTATTTTGTCTAAAGACAAAATGAAAGCATATAAAATCAGGTCATAAATAACTTTCCTATAGAGCTGCTATATATATATAGCGACTTGCAGCTGTAATCACAGCAAAAGGTGGTGCAACAAAGTATTAATGCAAGGGGGCCAAATAATTTTGCATGCCCCACTTTTCAGTTTTATTATTACAAAAAAAAGTTTAAATGATCCAATAAATTTCGTTCCACTTCACAATTGTGACCCATTTGTTGTTGATTCTTCACCAAAAATGTAAAATGTTATATTTTATTATTAAAATGTTATATCTGTTATATCTATGTTTGAAGCCTGAAATGTGGCAAAAGGTTGAAAAGTTCCAGGGGGCCGAATACTTTTGCAAGGCACTGTATATATATAATCTTAGTATCAGATCAGCTGCGTAAACATCTTCCTTATCTTGAAGACAGGATGACAGAAGTTACTGATCAGTTACTGAATATTGCAAGAGGGGGCAATACCCAAGTTTCATATGTTCTTCTTTCATGGGTTTTGTCTTGCTTGCTACATTCAGTATGGGAATACCTGATAGGAAATTAAAAAGGCAGATTTTGTCCTTTTCTGTGCTCTAAGATTTCAATAACAATACAAAACTGATACCAAATAACCATAGTATGCAAAACAAATATCATAAAATGAAAATCAGCATTATAAATAAAGTATGAAAGACTATACAGGAAAGGGCACATAAGCCAGAATTTATAGTGGCACACGAGCATGGACCCTAATACATATGTATGTATATACTGGGTTCTTTAAAGTCCAACACTATTTTATTGGCACTTTTTGGCACTAGCACGCAAAACAAAAACATAAAAATAACACCTCCCCGGCTGGGCTCTGACTAATACAGGTTCCAGCTAACTCACCTACAGAAAAACACTGTTCACACACAGCTTGTTGATGCGGCTATTTCAGCCGTCTGGTCAGCAGCTTCCTGGCTGTGACCTCACCAAATGGCACACGCCCGGGGAGAGAACCGGCTACACTGAGCCTTGTGGCCCCTCAGTTCCTCTCCCCAGACTGATTCCAGGGTCAGTTCCTCTCCCCTCCCAGATTACACCAGCTGGCCTCACCTGGGATCTCCTCAGGCCAGAGAAAAGACATGCCCTGGAATTGGGTGGGTTGGAAAGGTCCCACTGCCGACCTACCTTCCCAACCCAAATAAAATCCAGCCCAGCTATTACTATCAAAATAGCTCCAGCAACTACGTTTGCTGAAGCCAGCACCGTCTACCTGGATTTTATTCATCTCACCCAGTTGAGGAACCTGAGTGAGATACACACCCCTTCCAGCTTTCCAGTACACATCACCACAATACATAACTTGTATTCTTTGGATGAAACTGATGAAAGGTAAGAATTAGAGGAAAAACAAATATATAGTCATATGTAAAGTATAGAAAAGTATATCCATCCAAAGGTTATCTAATGGTCGGCAAAATAATGAAGCAGTCCTCCAATAATGGTAGAAGAGTGGAGTGTTTTGAGGTGCATCCTTGCTTTTCTAACATTATTGGTATATTGACTTAGGGGCAATGGCTTCCAGTGCCCGGCAGGTTGGGGCAGCACCAGCTCATTTTCTATAAGTCACCACAGGTGTTGTGCTCTGCATCCACCACTCAAAGAACATATGCTCAAAAACACTTTTTGATGTTTTACTGCACTATGAAGCACACTCCCTCTCACTATTAAGCTGTTTTAGGGCTCATTCAGACGGCCGTATCCGCTCCGTAATTTTGTGGAATGGGTGCGGACCCATTCATTTCAATGAGGCTGCAAAAGATACGGACAGCACACAGTGTGCTTTCCGCACCCGTGGTTCTGTTCCGCGGGCCCACAAAAAAACATAGAGCATGCCCTATTCTTGTCCACAATCGCAGACAAGAATAGGCATTTTCTATTATAGTTGCGGCCATGTGCAGTCTGTAAATTGTGGAATGCACACGGGCCAGTATCCGTGTTTTGCGGATCTGTAAAACATTATGGTCGTGTGAATACACCCTTAAGCATAGTCAATGTTAACAGATGAAGAATGAATGGTCACTGAAAGAAAAGCAAGTTACATTTTCCTGAAAGGAGTCCGGTACATACGACAATTATTTTGTAGAACCTTTTGTAGAAAGTATGGACATCTTCTGTACGCTATATTCTTGGAGACATAGGACTGTACAAACTTTGTAGGAACCTTCCAGTATTTTTCACAATAAACTTATCGCTTATTCACAGAATACCATAGGTGATAAATGTTAGATTGAGGGACCCCCACTGACTACAAGTACATACTCAACAAACAACTATATAATATACTGTATAACTCCTCTTCACCACAGTCATGCCAATGAGGAGGGACTTGAGAACCACATACTAGTGAATGGCACAGCCCCCATATCTAGCAATGCCTCCGCCAGGGGTGGAATGGCCATAGACCTTACAGGGAAATTTCCCAGTGGGCCGATGCCCAGGGGGCTGCCTGAGTCCTTCTCACAGCCGGACAGTGGATGTTTTTGGGGGATGTATTTTGTGTTGTTGGTGGCAGTATTTTGTGATGGACTGTGGTATTTGACTCTGTTGGGGTGGTATGATGTGGCACAATATGGTATTTCTGGCCCTGCCTTCCATCAGTGTGGACCCGACTACAAAACAGGGCCACTTTTAGTATTTTTTCCAGGGCCACTTTAAGTTCCCAGTTCGCCCCTGGCCTCCGCAATACAGTCACTCAACTTCACTTGGCTGTCTCTGTAACACCTATAGAATTTGTTTGGACTGGCAGCTGTTCAGTAGGGGTTGAAGCAAAAAGTGAGGACTACAGTGATCCAACATTTAACACCTATTCTTTGAGAAATCCCATGTAACTACTAAATCAAGTCAAGTTGATTATATGACCATTTACCTTTTGCACAGAAACTTGGTCAACCTAATGCACTTGGGCAAGTAGTTACAAACGTACCAAAGTTCATTTTAGTAGTTTCAGTAGATCCATATGTTACTCTCTAATCTGGCACTCAGTTCTTAATGACTGATTTTCCTTGGCTGTGTCTGTGCAAAGAAGTAGGTGCTACATCAACAATTGACAAAGTCAACCAGGGTCAACCGGTCCAATAAAGTACAAGATGATCCTTCGGAAGGGCTCAGGATCTGCCACAATAATGAGCTCCACACGGTTCAGCAGAAGACAAATCCATTTGTAGCTGATGTTTGACTTATCATTTGCCAATCTATGTGTGCAATTTTAACAGTGTAGTCTAGGAATGTAATTAAAAGGACATGTACATGTTCTGTACGTCCTCAGAATCATTTCATTTTGTAGGCCCAAGGAATGTCTGTATTCCTTATACACAGTGGTCTTTACAATAGAGGCTGTAAAGTTGTATATGTTGAATCTGGGAGATTTTAGCCATTTTGAAGAAATCCCATATCATCAGAAGTGGCACCTAATTTACAGTGTTCCCCACACATTTAAAAGCCCAATTACTTTTCATCATAAAATGTTAAAGTAAAGCAGTGCAGGAAAGGAAGGAAAATATTTCTTTGATTTGGTCTCTTGTTGTTCTGAATCATGACTTTGGCTTTATTTTCTGCTTTCACATGATATTTTATTTATTATCAGAAGCATTCATGACTGCAAAGCTTCATGAGAAAAATAGGTCAGAATGTGCGGTGAATGACCTCATATTACATTAGACAATCCATTTCTGTGTGTTTGCATAACATTGCCCAAGAGAAAACTCTCCAATATGTGGGATTTTTCTACATTGGCCACATGAATCACATGGAATTTTTCTTTGGCCACGACTTATTTTACTGACTGTACATAAATATGCTTCTTATGTAAAATATATAGTTTATACATATTTGCTATAAAACATGATTTATTGCTTTATGCATGGACAGCTTTATTGTTTAGCTGTCTATGGACATTACATTGTTCATGGCAGATCCTGTCAGCTTTAAAGGGAACCTGTCATCCCCGAAACACCTCCTGAACTAGAGTAAGCGGTGTATAGTGTAAGTGATGCTGAATCCGAATATGTAAGTTTTATCTTCATACTCACTTCCATTCTGACGCTGTGCTCCCACAAACCTGCAGTAAAATGCACTCAGTGGACTCTTCTTTGAGTCCTCTCCATTATGTGAGTGAGCACTGGAGTCCAGTGAGTGCATTTTACTGCTGGTTTGTCAGAGCACAGCGTCAGAATGGAAGTGAGTACGAAGATAAAAATTACATATTCGGATTCTGAATCACTTACACTATACAACGCTTACTCTAGTTCAGGGGGTGTTTAGGAGATGACAGGTTCCCTTTAATGGTAAATGTGTAAGCTGTTGCCGAAATGCATATTTCAGTCAACAACTGTATTCCATTATATTGCATATTTTACATTTCTTTGTTTCTTATTCAGTATTTTTCACATTGAAATGAGTCTCAGGGGTTGACTGGTGACTGAATAAGTCTGATATGTTGGAACTGGCTTGAAAACTGACCAATCAGATTTAGTGTAGCTCAGCAGTGTATCTGAGTTCATGTGATGATGACCAATCAGCTGCTAAGGGCATAGACCCTAATGAATATTCATGAGATACCATCTTCTTATTGCCACTTAACCACCAGCAGGTTATGTAGCTATGGTTTGACTTTGTAAACTTGCCCATGTCAAAACCCGGCAGTTAGGCATTACATAGTTGTTATTGTGGTCATGCCATAAAATACTTTTCACTCTAAAGTTTATTTTCATCAAGCACCACCATTTCTCTTTGGATTTTTTTTTTAATTTTCTTTTTCAAATTTCCTTTATTTGCAGTTTTCTCTTATCCTCCATGCTTGAGTCCTACTTCCTGGTTTGTCATGTGACTGCTGTCCCATCATGCCTTAGGGCAGTGAGATGTGTCCTGACATCAGTAGATCATGTGACACTAACCAGTTTATTTGCTACCTCCACATATTTAAGATACTCTGTGTAACTGGATTAGAGCAAAATCCATGCTTATGTTTAGCTATCTGTCTATGATGTATCTGCCTACCTTTCTGTCTATCCATCCCCTGCATAACTGACACTGTGACTGAGATGTAACTGACACTGCACATAGAGGAATGGTTATTGAAGGGAAGGAAAAGAAGTGCTGTGAGCATGTGCATCCCGTATTACAAGGCTCCAATACAAGATGCAGTGACTGACAGCTATGTATGTATACACACTTACACAGAGAATGCTATCAATCACTGATAACACCTCCACCATGTACAACTATCAGTGACTGACAGCTATGTCTGTTTACACACTTACACAGAGAATACTATCAATCACTGATAACACCTCCCCTGTGTACAACTATCAGTGACTGACAGCTATATATGTATACACAGTTATACAGAGAATACTATCCATCAATGATAACAACTCCCCTGTGTACAATGAAGTCAGAAAAGAGATATAAATGCATACATTACAAGTTTTACTGAATCTTTACCCATAAAACTATATATCAAAGTGCTCAGCTCCTCCTGCTCTATAACATGCTGTTTGCATATTGCTTTGCATCTTGTGGAGACAGGTAATTTTTAAAGTAATTATAATTTACCCAATATGAGTCTGGAGATAAGTATGGTGGCAGATGAAGTCAAGGACAGCATACATTACCGCACATGTAGTCATATATCACATATATAAGCAGTCATAAAAAAATTTGCCTGTTGGGGCAATGGTGTTTGTGGGTGACATGTTGGACCACAATTTATTACACTGTGTTGAATCTTTAAATTATTACGTTTTGTATACAGTCAAACCTCTCTGAGATGACTACCCAAAATCGCATACGTAAATGACCTTTAAAAGGAGTGATCATCATGGGAAATCTGGTCTAATTAAATTAGTGGTTTTCTCAAAGAGGTGCTCTTTTGGAGAGATTTCACTACATATTCTTATACAGTATTGTTTAAATTCTTTCCAATCTTTGCTTAGGACCTCTACATCTATGTGTTGTTCCTCAAAGGATACAGTTATAGTAATTTATGCTTTTATGCTGATATGTACTGAATATTTTAATGTGTTCATTCAGTTTGGTGTATTGTTACTAAGGAATGGGAAGCAGTAGTTAAAGTGTTTGGCGACAACAACTACAGTATTTTTTTCTTAACTGAAGACATTGGCTGCAGGCTATGAGAAAATAACTATGACTTTCTGGAATACAACGCCATAAAAAATGTAATTCATCCTAGTCTCATTCCAATAAGCTACAGTATGAAATGTTATAAAGAGAAAAAGATGCAAGGGCTCTTCTAAACACTCAAGCACTGGGAAAGGCACCTCAGAGGAGATCAGGGTATAGCAGGAGCCTTACTGCAGTGTCCTGTCTTTGGTAGAAGAAAAAACACTGTTGGCTCCACCCTTTTAACTAAGCCTCGTCGACAATCCATGAGGGCATCCATATTTGTTGTTCAATTTTAGCATTCATTTTTAGTTTTTTGTTCCTTTAAAAAAAGCAAACTGCATTCTGCTCATGGTAGGAAATTTGGATTTTTATTCTGCCCACTTGAGCTTTTTCATGTGATAGTCTGAAGCTACCTAAACACCATTCTTAGGAAGAAACATACTAAAGTCAGGACAGAATTAACCATAATGGCTTTATGAATCCTAATGAAATTGTTGAAGTCTTGCTACAACAGGACAGGCCATTAGCCTTTTTTCTGGTTTGAATTGGTGTTTTTGTACTGCAGTTGTAGCAGAGGTGAGCTTCTAGAGGTAAAACTAAATGTGATGTAAATCAGCACATCACGTTTAGGGCAAGCAGTGCAGGGGAGAACTGTACTCCAAAATTGTCGGCTAGTAGCGCCTCATTGAGGAGTAGTACATTGCTACTGTCTTTCTGAGCTACATCTACTATATTGCTCTCTGTCTGTACTACATGTTTACCTGTGCCAAGACAAACTTCTGCTTTCAGCATAAGGTCTTGGTAAGCCCATTTGAACATTATTATATAGGACTTATGTTTCTTTATTGTTTTTTTATTTTTATTTTGGGGTGACATTTTGGAGCTTTGAAACAAATTACAAGTTTTCTAAAGAAAGAGAGGTGGAATTCAGAGTGGGCTCAGCATACACGTGGAACCTGCATTCATCAATATCAGATCGGTAGGGGTCCAACACCCCTCTCATACACTCATCAGCTGATTTAGGAAACCACCGGACTGGAAACTGTACAGTGGATGGAAGGCTCTGTCCACTGTGTACTGTAGTTTCCAGTGCTGGAGTACTGAACCTCAGCTCCCATTCACTTCAATGGGATCAGAGCTGCCGCACCCTGGCATGGCCAGTAAACAGCTGATCAGTGGGTGGGCGGAGTTTGGACCCCAAACAATCTGATATTAATGACCTGTCCTGAGGATAGACTATTAATGTCTAAGTACCAGAAAACCCCTCTAAAACTAGGCTGTACTTTACATCACATACTGGGAGAATAAGTTGATTATACACAGTCGAGTCACTTATTATGACCACTTCCTACTTTCAATGTCGGTAGCACGTAGCTCATGAGGGAAGTCACTTGTGAGCTAGCTCGGTACATATGTAAGATGTGCTATCTGCAGACATGTCCCTCATTGCTGTCATGGGCAAAAGGGGTGATAGAGTTGCGAAAAGGGATATTTTTAGGCTTTTGGGCAAAGCATAGCAATATTTCTAAAACTGCACAGTTTGTGAAATGTTTGATTGCTGCTGTTGTGAAAGTATATTGTGAGTGGACAAATGGCACTACTGCAAATAAATGACATGGAAACTGTGGAGCACCACATGTCATTAATGTAAGAGTGAATGGTGGCTACGAACGTGCGAAAGGGCGGACCAAGAGGCTACAGTGGAGCAGCTCACCGCCAAAATGAATCAGGGGCTACCAGATATGTGTCTAAAACAATAGTTCGCAGAACTCTACTGCATATGGGGTTCAAAGAAGATGAATAACTTCTGATAATGAAGTTGTGTTGGCAAAAACAGCTTTAATTTTTGTGGCAGTATTGAAATAGGACCTCAGCTAATTGGCCAAGGGTTGTCAGGCGAGAAACATCAGAGAACAAACACTCTGAAACCATTGCTGGAAGAACACAAGCAGGTGGAGGCAGTGTTATGGTCAGGGGAATGGTCTCATGGCATTCTCTGGGTCTAGTCATGCATGGGGAAAGAACTCTTAACCAATTTGGGTATGAATCTATCCTTGCAGATCATGTACACCCAGACATTCTGATTGTCTTCTCTGGGGCAGATGGGATATTCCAGCAAGACAATATGGCATGTCACACAGATAGAAATGTCTGACTTTGTTTGGAAGAGCATGACCAAGACTTCCAAGTACTACCCTGGCCCTCTAATTCCCCCAGACTTGAACCCAATTGAGCTTACAATATGTGGGACCACCTCGATCGTCATGTTTGCTCTTTGTATACTCCCCTGCACTCAGGAGCGGACTGGGAACTTAAAGTGGCCCTGGAAAAAATACTAAAAGTGGCCCCATTTTATGGGGGGGTCCAAATTGATGGAAGGCATAGCCAGCAATAACATATTGTGGCACATTATACCACCCCAACAGAGCCAAATAACACAGCCCATCACAAAATACTGCCAGCAGAACAAAATAACATCCACTGGCCGGCCATGAGGAGAGCTCAGGCGGCCCCCTGGGCATCGGCCCACAGGAAAATTTCCCTGTAAGGTCTATGGCCAATCCGCCCCTGCCTGCACTGCAGTCAGCATGTCTCCAGATACCTGTGAAAACCTACCAGATCCCTATTGAGTTACTCCCAACCCCAATAGCTGCTGTCCATATTGTACATGGTGGTTACTCTGGATATTATCTGGTCATCATAAGAATATGACTCAACTGTGTATGATGTATTTTTATTTCTATCTGTTCCCTGAAGAGTCTTATTTACTGTCATTTGCATACAATCCATCACATGTTTCCAAATCCTTTTTCCATTACAAAACCTCCACTTTATTACCCACAGAAGTTGTGGTTTAAGTACGTTTTTGTAGACATACTCAATACTGGGCAAGCATGAGCAGCTTAGACATTTTGGAATAACAACAGACACGTTGATGTCAATCTTAAACAAGACACTGAATGGAAGCAGAACATTCCTGTATGATACAAATTAGGGCATGTATAATATGTAATAGCTTTGCAGGCAAAAATGATGCAAAATTATGTTTGATACATATAGCAGGTTTACAACCATGCCAATCATGCTTCACCTTCTCAAACACTGTGCTTTGTTTAAGGCTACAAAGCTTGAGGATAACTGGCACAGCTATTGGCAGCTTCCAGGGTTATGAGCATTTCTGCGAAACCGCATGACTGTGTTATATATAGTGGAACATGGCTAGTAAATGCATTATTCCAACAAGATTGAACAGGAAAATGTGAATGTAGTGTAAAAGTTGGTCACTGAACTTATTTGATTTCTTTATGTAAGTATTAAGGAAACATTATGAATCGTCATATCTAGCCTATGGCTTCAAAAACAGTTTCTCCAAATCTAATGTGGCTTAGACAGGGTATTGAATCTCCTTAAAGAGACCAGCTCTGTATAGTGACTTATTGGAAGTACTCCATCATATGAAGACTTATTGGCAATGCTTCATGGAAAACAAACATGCAAAGAAGGTGGTACATATAGATGTACGTGCTCCTTCTTTCATTGGTTGCTGATGCACACAGAGGTAACTAGGAGCAGCACACTATATGTGCAGGGTCTGTGCTCCTAACCATAGATGCATAACCGCATAGGTAGGTTTAGTGTAGGACCTGCCTGAACTGAGACCACCGTGACGCTGGGTAGGTGGGCACAGATGTATTTGATTAAAATGATATGCTAAGCAGTCTCAGATTTATCAATAGATGAGGCGCTTCGGCTCACTATGTGGTGTTTGCAATCTATTTGTTATAGTTGTATTTTTTTTCCGTGAATTTCTAAATGTAGCCTTGCACATCCGCACATTTTGCTATAATATCGTGTAGGATGTTTTGGATCTTTTTTTTTCCATAAATATTTTTTGGAATTATTATTTGGGCACTGTATGATCTTTAGATTATTAACTTTTCTGCTATTATGTCTGAACATGTTATGATTTTGAACTGTGTAATGTACACTGTTTGGAACACTATGATGACTCTATCGGTCTCTATTGGTCTACAATTAAATTTTTTTTCCATTGGAAAGTTTTCTGACTTTTGCTATGTTGCATGTTGATTCTTACTTTAGGTCCACAGAAATAGTGTACCATGTTGATGCCTACCATAGGTTCACCGAAATGGTACATCTTGTGGTCAGACATATATATAATTTATATACAAGACCATACATTTATAGACCTGATCTGTAACAAATTCAATGAATGTAATTGTATCATTATTGTATTACCATTACTACAACAACAGACCCAACGAAACGCTGACGTGTCTCTATTTCTTGCTTGGGCACTATTGAATAACAATGTAACATAGATTGCATATTTCTTGAATATAAACTCCCAGTAAACCTGGATCAATGGTCATAGTGAAAATAAATTCTGAGTTTTGATTTTTCTTGGCCTGCAAATGGATGCCTTAGGAAATGAGCAAATGGGTATATCAATTTTCTGTTATAAAAACCAGGAACCTAATAATAGACTATATATGTCAGAAATCAAGTAGTCCTTTGCTGTCTAAACATATTAAAGTGACTAAGGCTTTCTTGGCTTAAGGTAAATGGGATATTAAGAAAGGCATGGTTATTACAGACATTTCTTGATCAAATATCCTATCAAGATATGCATATAGTTAACTTTAAGTGATTTAAGCCTTATAATTTTAGCTTTTTATAACTGTTAAATATTGAAGGAATCTGAAATAAATTCTGTGTGTTCTGACACCTTTCTTCCCTTTTTTAGCAAGTTATGCTCGCTCTTCTGTAGTACAGTATTAGACCAGACAGGCTAGCCTTTGCTACTCACATGCATCAATAAGCCATGGCAGTCCATGTTGCTGGTTCACCGGTTGCCATTTCTTAGTCTGCTTTTGGTAAGCATTAACTAGCGCATGCCAGGAACATCACAGAGAATCTGCTATTTTAGGGATGCTCTGACACAACCATCCATCCATTAAAATTGCTAAGAATCTTTTGCTTGCCCATTTTTCCTACTTCCAACAAACCAACTTCAAGAACTGACTGTTTACTTGCTGCCAAATATTTTCCACTTTCGACACCTCTATATTTGTATACATAGTGGAAGAAGTTTTTGCATACTGCATTATATTTCTTTAAAACATTGCCTGCTGAGCCTATCTCCACTTGAACAGTCGCATTCGGTTCTTGTTATAGCTTCAGTGTTTGTTCCTAATTTCCCCAAAAAATCAAATAACACATAAAATAACCTGCAAATACAAGTTGCGTAAAGGGGATATCTCATGAAAAAATATTCTACAGTTTTCAAACCAGCACCTGGATCTAAATACTTTGTAAATACATGTAATTAAACAATTAGTATAGCCACTAGTATAGTCATTATATTGAATAAAATGTATCTGTATAGCGCCGCCTCCTGTTTTTTTTTTTTTTGGCCTGCTCACTGAGAAGAACGCACATGCTCAGTTTCATCCTTCAACTGCCTCCTGATATGTGATAGGGAGAGAGATACAGAAGAAAGACATTCCCCATGAGAAAGGACATTTCTCTTGAGCTGCCAACTTCATCTAAATCTAGCAGAGCAATTCTTGTAATGAATGGGGAGAACTTTGGATCCATGTGAGGTACAGGGCTGGTTTGAGCTTTGTTAAAAAGAGGTTGTCATGTACTATATGATATCTGATTTCCAACTTTACATTAATCATGGGATAACCAATGTCAGTGTAGTCTTTTGAACATAAATATAAATCTTCATTGTACATTTTCCTTGATTTGATAGGCTTTCCAAGCACAGACCATCAATGTGGGATTGAACATGGCTGAGCTGCAGCACCAGACACAGGGATGCGTGTATGGCCATCCCTCTTTCAGAGGTCATTGAGGTAGGAACCATCTCAATGATGCAATAATGGCCTATCTAAAGGATAGACCATCAAAGTAAAATTCCAGAGAACCTCTTTAATTAAACATAATACGTTTTATAAGTTATGGTATTTGGAAAAGAATCCTAGAACAATATAGCCAAAATATACTCCATTCTATTACCGTTAAAGGGTTTTTTCAAGATGTATTTACTGATGACCTATGGTCTGGATAGGTTATCAGTATCTGATCGGGAGGATAGCACATCAGTGGAAAAAAAAACTGTCGGAAAAGTATTGTTTTTTTATTAAAGATATGATGCTTACCTTATTGTCGGTTCCTACATCCAGCATCACAGGGAGACACTGTTGAGGCTTTACTCCTCCACATGCTGTGTATAGCGCCAATTTACCAACAGGAATGCCCATGCCATAACTTCCAAGGTCGCCAAGACCAAGGATTCTCTCTCCATCTGTTACCACAACAGCCTGTAAATTCACAGAATATAGATAATCAATATTACCACTACATAATGTATATCCACTTACTAAACTGATGATACAGATGGACTATGGCAGTGTGTAAAAGTATGCTAGGTCAATGTGGCAAAGTAGAATACAGTGTGAAGTGAACTAGAAATGATATCATTAGTTCCTGATAAATTGATTAGGCATTATTTAAGGTCCTATTCCACAAATGTCATTGGGCATAATTACAATATGTACACAGAGTATGATACAAGCTGTATTCTTCTGGGACCTGTTGCAACACAGTCAATCACTGGGCACAGAGGTAACCCGCCTCAGATAGTGGCTGGCTAAGCAGGCATTTCCAGGCATTTACTGCATGTTGAGATGGGACCAGGAAGCAGAGGCAAGCAGGAAAAACGCTAATAGCCTTAGTGTAGTCTTTTGAACACTTTAGCTAAGAAACAAATGCTCTGTTCCCAAATGTGACTGACATACTGTGGCCTGTCGTATTATTGGAACCGCATGCCGTTGTGTGAATTGTGGACATTGTGACAGATTACAGTTGTTAGCCAGGGATCCCAGTACTAGAGGCTGTAGCAAGAGAAAGAGTAATCTGAGCGCCATTGCTATGAACATCTGTTTAGCTCAGGTCTGGACATCTGGAAAAGAGAATTTGCACTGTGTACAGATAATTGCTAGATGTACTACAACTCCTTTTGTGCACATAGCAAAGAGAAACTTTTGTTAAGTTCAACCTGGCCTAGTCTCTGACTCTCTTAACTCCCATTACATTTCCATCACGTACCCTACTTTGCACCCATATGAACATTTAACATCAAAAGCACCCACAAAATACCATCAGACAGGAAGCCCACGTCTGCAGTGAGTGCACTGAAGGAACAAAGGGTGCTCCTCCTTCACTGCACTGACAACAGGGAGTGACAACCTGAAGGAGTACTCTGTGACACATCATCAAGTGCACTACCACTCCCATCTTCTGCTCCGGCTCCACAGGGGCTCGCTGCACTTCTTAGCCTCACTGAAGTAAATAGAAATGCTGTTCTAGACACAACCCATGTCCTAGATTAGCTGTGTATCTACAGTAAAACTACAAAAAGGTTTAAGCGCTCCATCCTGCATAGAGATCCCTTTGGTATAATGATTGGTGGAGTTCCAGCAGTTGGACCCTACAGATCATAAACTAATTGCTTATACCAGAGACATCCCATCAGTCAGATCAGAAAATATTCCATGTGTCAAATACTCAAAAAAGGGAGACATTTAGAAGGTGGGATCCTCTGTATCTAAAGATGTCAAAATTCAAGCCCTGATAGAACACTATGTACAATTCTACAAATTAAAATTCAGAACTTCTGCTGCCCTTTGAGCTTGGTAACTGAATACCACCATGTATTATTATAGAGATGAAGCAAAGCAGATTTCTTCTGAGATAATGTCAATTAATGGCTTACTATTGCTGGAATGTCCTTACATGAACTATTCAATGTGGTAAAAATCTCTGACCACGCGCAGTTAAATACAAGTAAGCATACGTTACCTTAATCTCATTCTCAGGCCATGACTTCATTAGAGTGGATATATGGCCGCGGTCATGAATGGTAATGAAGAGTCCTCTGCAGAGAAAAGACATAGAAATATTACGCATGTAAAGTCTATATTTGACAAGAAAAAGTCTGATGAACGCATTAACCGGTGAGATCACCTATCTGAAAATAGATTTTCTTCCAATCCTTGAGGTATCACATGAACATAACCATAGGCAACAGTGTTTTGAAGAACGGTTTAGTCCTATGTGGATACTGAAGAATTTTTTATGATTTATACTCCAAACAAAAGTGACAGAAATTTGGAGCATTATATAAATAGTAAAGTCATAATACTGTTTTTCCAGGATTTTAAATTGAGTAATTGTTGAGATATTTATTATGCAGATGTAGCAAAGCAGAGTTTGTCATTTGGCACTACTCATTGTGATATCATGACATGTTTTCTATAATTAGAAGCAATCTCATGATAAAGTAAGACGGCAGAAATTCCTTGCTACTGTCCTGTGAACCTATCAGAAGAATAATGCCAACCTTTAAATGTAACATGCAGAGCATGGTATCGTAATATATCTTGTGTCTGCTGAAATCCATGCGGAATAAGATACAGGATATTTATTACCTGATAGATCTCACTTACAAAGAAAAACATCTGTTAACAGAAATGTACATTTTCTATTAACCCCTTCCTGATGCTGCCATTTCCCAGTTTTTAATTTTATTTTTTACTCTTTGCTTTCTCAAAGCCATAACTTTTTTTTATTTCTTTATCCACGCTGGATAATTGAACAGATAAGACAGCCCCTTTAATTGACAAACAGGACTGTTCATTAAAGGGTTAAGAAATGGCAGCAATGCGATGAAAAGAATTCAACTAAAATACGTCTTCTGTTACATCTTATCAGCGAGTTATATGGTTAAATAATTGAGTGTTCTGATGACAGAAATATAAAAATGCTCTGAAAGTGAAAAGCCTGTGTATGTTTATTAGTCTGGTAAACTACATCTACCACATTGTGATGGGAAAAACAGCATGTTTGTCATTCAATGTTAGTAAGTGTCAATGCTATGTTTGGGAACAGACTAACATTTCTATGTGAACAGCAGTTCAGATAATTCTCACAACTTCGGGTTTTCCTTATCAAGTAAATACTGTAAGTGTGTAGGATGGTGGTAACACACTTACCCTCTGCACTTGCCAGTAATAACAGATCTCACAAACACTTAGACAAATGAAGTATCTTTTATACAGATTTGAAATGTAATATATCAGTCTTAGCTGGGAATTTGAGAATCATTTTGGATGTAATATATTTTAAGCAATTTGCACCCTGACATTTTACAAAAGGGTAGTCCAAGTTCAATAAAAACTCAGGCAAATGCGTCAAAAGCACAAAAGAATCAATACACACCTCTTTTTGCCCCTGCTTCTTTCAGCAATGTCCTTCCTCCCTGCCACTGTTGTCATGTTCCTTGCTGCAGCAGTAGCATTCAGTGCACACAGGTCACTCAGCGGTGCACCACCAATGAGGCCAGGTGAGGCAATCGCCTCAGGCAGCACTAGATAGGGGCAAGAGGAGGGCTGCGGAAGGGCCATGGGCCATGAGCGCTTCCTCTGCTGAGGCCCATGATTGGCTGCAGTGGTGACCTGGGCACGTCACCACTGAAGCGAGGAAAACAAACAGCAGTGGGGAAGACAAGAGCTCATGGCTGGAAACAACAGGTAAGAAAAACGTGTGAGCATTCTTTTGTTACTATATTTTAGCATATTT
The DNA here is from genome assembly GCA_900303285.1 of Rhinella marina. NCBI lineage: Eukaryota > Metazoa > Chordata > Amphibia > Anura > Bufonidae > Rhinella > Rhinella marina. The sequence goes on along the minus strand of ONZH01012036.1, from coordinate 280,635 downwards.
ACACGGGCTGTCTTGAATTTTATTGAACTCATACAACCCCTTTAATGTCTACAGCTTTTCTTATAATAAAATAAGCAGATGACTGAGGCAGATCTAGAAGCATGACTAGGGGCTATTTTCAGTTCTCTAAAGCTTTTCTTTGGCTCCCGATATCGGATATTTTGCCATCACAATTCTAATTTCCAAGAACAGGGAGTTAAAAGTCTCACATTAAAGCTCAGTTGTCCCAACCATAGTATGACCTACAAATATTATTCTGCTTTTTGTTTCTTTTTGCTCCATTATATTTAGTGCTCGGCTGTTCTTCTAACTCACACAGAAGTGAATGACACATTCTGGGAGTAGTAGTTTCTGAACAGCTGGAGGGCCGGAGGTAGCTGATCCCTGATATAGTGAAAAGGGACAAGAACAAAAAGGTTTTGACATAAAATTTTATCTCAAAGTAATAATAGAAGCAGTGCCCTATTTAAAGTCTTTCTGCTGCTCGTCATCTTGTGGGCTCCATCCAACTAGCCCACACTAGAATACCAGTTGTCCAAGAACAGGTGGCAATAGCACACAGACTTTAAAGAGGACCTTTCACCAGTCCTGACATGCCTGTTCTAATAGCTTCATGCGATCCCCATGTAATAACAATTCTGGAACATCTATTCTTATGTCTGTATGTTGTGCCATTCCCTTATTATTTGCACTAGAAGTTATGAATGAATTGCTAGCTGTCTGCAGTAAGGGTACAGAGGGGTGGTAACAAGTTGTGGGGGGGGGGGTCCCTGCACCGACTCACTCTATCCAATCAGTGCTGCCATGTTCAGACTGTGCAGGTACACCCCCCCCAACTGGTTACCACCCCTCTGTAACCTTACTGCAGACTGCTAGTAGAAATAATAAAGGAAATGGAAGACCATAGAGACATAAGAATAGATGTTCCAGAATTGTTATTACATGGGGAATGCATGAAGCTATTATAACAGGCCTGTCAGGAGTGGTGACAGGTCCTCTTTAATGCCTGAAAAAAGGTTGTCACATTTTGTTGGATTAAAACAAGTTATTTTTCACAATTGAATTGCAGTCAATATGCAATTGCCGCCTGTTCTTGGACACTTGATAAAATTTGACAACTTGGAAAAATTATACTGTTTTGAAAGCCATGTGTAGGAGGTGCTATTGTATACAGCATATAGAAAAAAAGTAAATGAAGACATGATTAACCACTTCCCGTCCGCCCATATTATATAAACATCCAGGAAGTGGTTAATTATCTCTGAATGGACGTTTCTAAACGTCCATTCAGAGATAGCAGCTGCACACTAATTGCGATCTACAAGGCAGTGACCCCTGGGAACGGTCCCTGCCTTCTCTATGGGGTACCCTACTGTCAGTGACAGCAGGTATTAGCGTGCAGCTGATATCTCTGAATGGACGGTCAGAAATGTCCATTCAGAGATAATTTCTCTTCCCGGACATTTATATACTATGGGCAGACGGGAAGTGGTTAATCATTTCTTCATTTACTTTTTTTTTTTTTTACACTATTGATTTCTCCTGTAACTCAGGCTGACATAGTAGCCCCAGTTACAGGGGAAATACACCCCCATAGAGGCTGTACAGCATAAAATCAATAGTGTAAAAAAAAAAAAGTAAAGTTAAATGTCCCCCAGAGGTCTTGTATGACTTTATGGGGGACACAAAGTGTAAAATAAAAAATAAAAATAAAAAATAGAGTATTAAAAAAAAAAAAGTTTCACATATAAAAAAAATAATTTTCCCCCAATTATGTCAATAAAAAAATGTTACAAATAAAAAAAAAAAAAAAAGACATATTCGGTATCATAGCGTCCGCAACGACCGGCTCTATAAAAATATCACATGATCTACCCCATCAGTTAAACACCGTAAAACAAAATAAACATTATGCCAAAACAGATTTTTTTAATTACCTCACCTCTCAGAAATCAGTGATCAGAAAGCCGGATGTACCCCGAAATGGTGCCAATTAAAAGCACAGTTATCCCGCAAAAAATTAGCCCTCACGCAGCTCAGTCCACAAAAAATTAAATTCCATGTTAGAAAATGCAGATGCTGCTCCTCCCCTTCTGAGCCCTGGCGTATCCCCAAATAACAGTTTACAACCACATGTGGGGTGTTTCTGCAAACTACAGAATCGGGTAATAAATATTGAGTTTTGTTTTGTTGTTAACCCTTGACATGTTACAGGAAAAAAATGATTAAAATGGAAAATCTGCAAAAAAAGTGAAATTTTGAAATTTCACCTGTTTTTGCTTTAATCCCTGTGGAATACTTAAAGGGTTAACAACATTTCTAAAACCAGTTTTGAATAGTTTGAGGGGAGTAGTTTCTAAAATGGGGTAATTTATGGGTGGTTTCTATTATGTAAGCCCACAAACTGACTTCAGAACTGAACTGGTCCTTAAAAAAGTTGATTTTGCAAATTTTCAAAAATTGCTTCTAAAATTCTAAACCTTCTAATGTCCTAAAAAAATAAAATGACACTACCAAAATGATGCCAACATAAAGTAGACATATGGGGAATGTCAATTAATGAGTATTTTATGGGGTATCACTATCTGTCTTAAAAGCAGAGAGATTCAAATTTAGAAAACTAATTTTTTCAAATTTTCATTAACTTTTGGATTTTTTTATTAATAAAAGTAAAACATATCGACTCAAATTTACCATTAACATGAAGTACAATGTGTCACGAGAAAACAATCTCTGAATGGCTTGGATAAGTAAAAGCATTCCAAAGTTATTACCACATGAAGTGACACATGTCAGATTTGCAAAATTAGGCCTGGTCAGGAAGGGGGTAAGTGGCCCGGATGGGAAGTGGTTAAAAAAAACAGGAAGTAAAAGAAGGATGATGCATTGAGGAAGACACTGGTTTTGGACTAAAAAAAAGTAATTTGATCTTGCTCATGTAAAATAGGGGCCTTTGATGGTAAACATCTTGTTGAACAAAGTCTCATTTAACTTAAATCCCCTTTACATGGCCCGATGGAGCAGACGATTGTTCGGAAGGAAGCTATCTCCTGCAGGCAAACGATGATTTAGGTTTCCTCACAAATGATCCTATTACCTGATGAACATGTGTTTTGCTCACTCATTGGGTAATCGGTGGCACCTTTACACTGGAATATAATCGGCCTGAATATCGAGCATTGTAAAGGGCCCTTTATCCGAAGACGTGCGCAACGAGGCATTCATTTATGGACTCTCCAGATTCCTTGTGAACAAATAAATTGGAAAATTAATGGTGTGCTATATGTTTTGCAATATTTTAGCCTTTAGTATATGGGTGAGAAGCCAGAAAGGTCGGCATAGTTCTTCAGTTGCTCTATAAATAAACTTGGTTTTTGTCAGAAGAGATATATACAGTACAGACCAAAGGTTTGGACACACCTTCTTATTCAAAGAGTTTTCTGTATTTTCATGACCATGAAAATTGTAGATTCACACTGAAGACATCAAAACTATGAATTAACACGTGGAATTATATACTTAACAAAAAAGTGTGAAACAACTGAAAATATGTCTTATATTGTAGGTTCTTTAAAGTAGCCACCTTTTGCTTTGATTACTACTTTGCACACTCTTGGCATTCTCTTGATGAGCTTCGAGAGGTAGTCACCTGAAATGGTTTTCACTTCACAGGTGTGCCCTGTCAGGTTTAATAAGTGGGATTTCTTGCCTTAAAAATGGGGTTGGGACCATGAGTTGTGTTGGGCAGAAGTCAGGTGGATACACAGCTGATAGTCCTACTGAATAGACTGTTACAATTTGTATTATGGCAAGAAAAAAGCAGCTAAGTAAAGAAAAATGAGTGGCCATCATTACTTTAAGAAATTGGGAAAACTTTGAAAGTGTCCCCAAGTGCAGTCGCAAAAACCATCAAGCGCTACAAAGAAACTGGCTCACATCAGGACCACCCCAGGAAAGGAAGACTAAGAGTCACCTCTGCTGTGGAGGATAAGTTCATCCGAGTCACCAGCCTCAGAAATCACAGGTTAACAGCAGCTCAGATTAGAGACCAGGTCAATGTTACACAGAGTTCTAGCAGCAGACACATCTCTACAACAACAGTTAAGAGGAGACTGTGTGCAGCAGGCCTTCATGGTAAAATAGCTGCTAGGAAACCACTGCTAAGGACAGGCAACAAGCAGAAGAGACTTGTTTGGGCTAAAGAACACAAGGAATGGACATTAGACCAGTGGAAATCTGTGCTTTGGTCTGATAAGTCCAAATTTGAGATTTTGGTTCCAACCACCGTGTCTTTGTGCGACGCAGAAAAGATGAACGGATGGACTCTACATGCCTGGTTCCCACCGTGAAGCATGGAGGAGGAGGTGTGATGGTGTGGGGGTGCTTTGCTGGTGACACTGTTGGGGATTTATTCAAAATTGAAGGCATACTGAACCAGCATGGCTACCACAGCATCTTGCAGCAGCATGCTATTCCATCCGGTTTGCGTTTAGTTGGACCATCATTTATTTATCAACAGGACAATGACCCCAAACACACCTCCAGGCTGTGTAAGGGCTATTTGACCAAGAAGGAGAGTGATGGGGTGCTAGGCCAGATGACCTGGCCTCCACAGTCACCAGACCTGAACCCAATCAAGATGGTTTGGGGTGAGCTGGACCGCAGAGTGAAGGCAAAAGGGCCAACAAGTGCTAACCATCTCTGGGAACTCCCTCAAGACTTTTTGAATACCATTTCAGGTGACTACCTCTTGAAGCTCATCAAGAGAATGCCAAGAGTGTGCAAAGCAGTAATCAAAGCAAAAGGTGGCTAGAGAACCTAGAATATAAGACATATTTTCAGTTGTTTCATCCTTTTTTGTTAAGTATATAATTCCACATGTGTTAATTCATAGTTTTGATGCCTTCAGTGTGAATCTACAATTTTCATAGTCATGAAAATACAGAAAACTCTATGAATGAGAAGGTGTGTCCAAACTTTTGGTCTGTACATTATATGACCCACATACAAATAATATCATCTTAATAATATGAAAGCAATAAGTTTTAGCTGACGTAGCCTTGTAGGACTTTCTACAAAAACTAAAATACTCTGAATCTGTTGTTAAAGGGGTTCTGCAGTTTTTAAAAACTGATGATCTATCCTCTGGATAGATCATCAGCATCTGATCGGCGGCGGTCCGACACCCGGGGCCCCCGCCGATCAGCTGTTTGAGAAGGCAGTGGTGCTGCAGTAGCGCCGCGGCCTTCTCTGTGTTTACCGCAGGCCCAGTGACGACACGACTAGTATCACTGGCCTGGGCGCGGCTAAGCTCCATTCATGTGAACAGCGCTTAGCCCCGCCCAGGCCAGTGATACTAGTCGTGAAGTCACTGGGCCTGCGGTAAACACAGAGAAGGCCGCGGCGCTTCTGCAGCGCCGGTGCCTTCTCAAACAGCTGATCAGCGGGGGCCCCGGGTGTCGGACCCCCGCCGATCAGATGCTGATGATCTATCCAGAGGATAGATCATCAGTTTTTAAAAACTGTAGAAACCCTTTAATAGTGTCCCTACGACTGCTTCTGTTTCCAAAAATGAAGTAGATCCATTCCAATAACAAAACAAAAATAAGCTGGAATATGTGCAAAACATCTTTCCAAGAAAAAGAGAAAACAGTCCAGTATGATGTTATGGGCCGATATAATTATTGTGATATATATCCAGATAGACAACATTGGTTTTCCCTAAATGTGATACGTAATCTGGCTCCTCATACAATGTTTTGCAGCCACCACCACAGCAGGTAAGTGGCAAGTCCTCAAACATCTTTTGATTTTTAAATTGATGGAGACACTGAAGCATTATAAATCACACACAATGCTCAATGTTTAAAGGGACCCTGTCACCATGAAAATGCAATGTAAGCTACAGGCAGCATGTTATAGAGCAGAAAGAGCTGAGCAGAATGATGTATAGTTTTGTGCAAAAAGATTCGATTCAGTAAAACTTGTATTTCATTCATTTAAATTCCGGCTCATTCTGGGCTTTGAAGTCCAAGTCGGTCCTATCAGTGATTGACAGCTATCTGTTTATATATGGTCATAGAGATAAGGCTGTCAATCACTGATAGGACCGCCTCCTTGATTTCAAAGCCCAGAATGAGCAGGAATTTAAATGTATAAAATACAAGTTTTACTGAATATTTTCCTACAAAACTATATATAAATCTACTCAGCTCATCCTGCTTTATATAATGCTGGCTGCAGCTCAAACACCATGTTCAACGTGACAGGTTCCCTTTAAATAGGGGTCAGTATTGGGTCCTATTCTCTTCAATATATTTATTAATGATCTTGTAGAAGGCTTGCACAGTAAAATATCAATTTTTGCAGATGACACTAAACTGTGTAAAGTAATTAACACAGAAGAGGACAGTACACTGCTACAGATGGATCTGGATAGATTGGAGGCTTGGGCAGAGAAGTGGCAGATGAGGTTTAACACTGACAAATGTAAGGTTATGCACATAGGGAAGGAATAATGCAAGTCACCAGTACATACTAAATGGTAAAACACTGGGTAACACTGACATGGAAAAGGACCTAGGAATTTTAGTGAACAGCAAACTAAGCTGTAGAAACCAGTGTCAGACAGCTGCTGCCAAGGCCAATAAGATAATGGGTTGCATCAAAAGAGCAATAGATGCCCGTGATGAGAACATAGTCCTGCAAATCACTAGTCAGTTCTGGGCTCCTGTGAACAAGGCAGACATAGCAGAGCTGGAGAGGGTTCAGAGGAGGGCAACTAAAGTAATAACTGGAATGGGTGGACTATAGTACCCAGAAAGATTATCAAAATTAGGGCTATTCACTTTAGAAAAAAGACGACTGAGGGGAGATCTAATAACTATGTATAAATATATCAGAGGTCAGTACAGAGATCTCTCCCATGATCTATTTATCCCCAGGACTGTGACTGTGACGAGGGGACATCCTCTGTGTCTGGAGGAAAGAAGGTTTGTACACAAACATAGAAGAGGATTCTTTATGGTAAGAGCAGTGAGACTATGGAACTCTCTGCCTGAGGAGGTGGTGATGGTAAGTTCACTAAAAGAGTTCAAGAGGGGCCTGGATGTATTTCTGGAGTGTAATAATATTACAGGTTATAGTTACTAGAGATGGGTCGTTGTTCCAGGGAGTAATTCCGATTGCTGAGTCGGGAAGGAATTTTTTTCCCTAAAGTGGGGAAAATTGGCTTCTACCTCACAGGGTTTTTTTTTTGCCTTCCTCTGGATCAACTTATAGGAAAACATGCCGAACTGGATGGACAGATGTCTTTTTTTGGCCTTATAAACGATGTTACTATGTTACTATGTAAATCTGATACATTGCTAGCATATTTGTTTTACATCAATGTGTGATGCAGACTCTTTCTAGGACAGTAACATCATGTTCGTTGCATTGTTGCTAAGAATGCCACATTTGCAGGGACAGTGACTAATTTTTAGAGACAGTCCTAGAAAATTTGGACTGCCCCAGGCCAAACATAAGCAGGGCTTAGATTAGATTAGTTCCACCCATACATTAGTGGTCCGACAGTTGGGTTCATATGCCTCGGATATGCCATTTACAATGTTGGTAAGTATGTTCTTGTCTATTTGCACCTTAGTCTTCTTCAAGTGAATGGGGCTGATCAGCAGATCCCAACACAGTCGCTACACAATGTATGGCACTGTAATTGGTAAGCTGTGAGGAGAAAACCTTTTTAACTTCATTCTATAATTCAGCACATTTAGTTGTATATATTCTACCAAAGTTCAAGAATATCATATAACATCTTGAATTTTGTCATTAAAGCAAACATATTCAAAAAGGCTGTTCAAGTTATAAATTGGATTCCAGAATGGTATTTTCATATATAGATCATGCAGACTGCTTGGTTCTTTCATTTCAGTCCAAGCGTTATCTTAATTTTTAGTCATGCCTTCGGAAAACAAGTTTTAATTTAATACAAACACAAACTTAAAAGGGATTTATTATGGATTTATTATTAGTGATTTTGAAGATTGTGCTTCAAGTAAATCTATTCATTTGAGGATGAATAACATTCAGTTTGGCCACATTAATTCCTGTGTGTAGATTGATGATGAGGTTAATAATTTTCTGCCAGTTTTACTAAGTTTAGAAAAACAGGGCAGATATTAGCTTGGTCCTTAGGGACAATGTGAAAATACTGAAGAAATTAGTTCATTCAGCCCAACAGTTTACAAAATACTTCCCGACTGGTTTGCAAATGTACTACAAAAATGTAAATGGCTGATTTATATTAAATACAAGCTTTAGGACACATTGGAGACCATTAAGCTGAAAGAGAAAGTCCTGCAGAAATGGAGAATGTATTTGAAAGCTTATCACACAGAAACTAAAACTTCAACTTTTCTATAGGTTATGCTAGAACTCCCGCAAGACCCTACTGACGTGGGGCCCCACAATGCAGACATTTTGAGTGGGGCTTCCTTCCTGCCTTATTTCTGCGTAATGGCTCCCCATTTCTGACTCTCTACCGGTTGCAAAACTTTAACTCCTAGTATTCCTTGACCACCTTCAGTCTATGCTGGCAGTTATAGTTTTGCAAAACCTGAGAGCTGTGGGTTGGAGACCACTGCTGTGCAAAATCCAGCATGGGGAGTTTTTCTGTATCCAGAGGACGGGTGTAGTTCATGACACCATTCCATGCAGGTGATGAATGTTTCAGACCATAGAAGAAGGAGGCAGGAATGATTCTTAAGATGTAGAAATTGTGGGACTGTAGGTAAGTAAGTGTAGAAGGAGTGTTAGAATAATGTGACCCAAACAAAAATAGTATTTGTTCACTGCTACCCTCATTTATATTGGTTAAAATACAGTAATCCCACCTTATATTTAACCACATGTAGTAGTTTATTTAGAATACAGTACTTGCTCATCTTGCATCTCATAAGTGGTGGTTCCTGAGATGTTGACTACTGTACTGCTACATTGTTACCAGCTTATAATGATAAGGGTGAAAGGAAAACATGGCAGTAATTTAATACTTAAAAAGTCCACTTAGTACATTCTTTAAACAAAATTATGTCCACCCACTAAGCTGCAAGATATTCACATAGTTTTTTCCTGAAACTAAATTAATAAAACACGAAGCTCATGATAAGTCACAATATACATAGTTGTTTGAAACATGTGCTGATCTTGATTACAAAAGCAAGCCATGCTTACAAACATAAAACTGTTTAAAATATTTGTTCTCAATTAAACATGTGAACTTTAATTAAGAAGTAGAGGACTACAGTTGAAGGAAAAAGAAAAGTAAGTGTGACCTTTGGAATTACTAGTGTTCTCTACTAGTGCATTTGTGCTAAAATGTTCCATTTTTGTCTCATCTGTCCATAGAACATCTTCCTAGAAGCAATATGTGGATCATCTAGGTGGTCTCAGACAAACATCAAAGGCTGCTTTGGCTTCTTGCCTTCACAATGCTATGTTTGGAGAAACAAAGTACACTGCTCACCAACACCAAAACCTTATCCCCTTATCTTATCTCCTGGTTGGGGGGGGGGGGGGTATCATGGTTTGGGACTGCCTTGCTGCTTCAGGGCCTGGGCTTCAGGTGAATGAAAACATTTTATGTTGGGCAGCAGTCTATGAACTAAAGTTGAAGAGATATTATTGCAATAAAACAATGCTCAGATGCACAAGTAAATCAAGTAAAGAATGGCTGGAAAGATGTGTGTTTTGGAATTACCTTAACCCTGTTGAGATGCTGTGGCATGACCAGTAGAGGGCTGAAAATGCAAGACATCCTAGAAATGTTGAGGAACTGGAACACATTTAAAGATGGAAGATATGCAAATCTAATTGTTAGCTACAGGAAATGTTTGATGGAGATAAAGGATAATAAAGGAGGAATCTACAGGTTATTAAACTCAAGGTTTCCCATACTCTCTCCCTCTGCACTGTGGATGCGTGCATAAAAATAAAAAGACCTAAATAGTACGACCATGTTTAGTTAGATTGTGTTTGTCCATAATTGTGGCTGATAATCATATTTTAATAATAATAATCAATAGTGTTGGGTGAATAGAAGAATCCAAAGTGGAATTTGAGGGAGAGGGAGAGTTCAGGGATAGTACAAGGATAGTGTAGGGAGATCATTGGGGGAGTTTTTACACACTGTAGGGAGAGCATAGGGAGACCATAAGGAGACTGCAGGGACAGTAATCTGAAGCTGAAGGGATCCATAAGAGATAGTGCAGTTTGCATCAATGTGTAGGACACAGAGCTATCTAATTGAACAGTGTCCTCCATGTTCAATAGATAAGCAATTCTATTAGGCATTGATTCTCAAATTGGGGTGAATAAGCTTTCTAGTTCTACTGTTATTGGGGTGCCCACCTTGATTAATAGATAAGCAATTCTATTATGCCTTGTTTCTCAAATTGGGAAGATACGCTGTCTAGTTCTACTGTTATTGGGGTGTACTCCTTGTATAATAGATAAGCAATTCTATTAGGCATTGATTCTCAAACTGGGGTGAATAAGCTGTCTGTCTAATACTACTGTTATTGGGGTGTCCACCTTGTATAATAGATGAGCAATTCTATTACGCCTTCGTTCTCAAATTGGGATGAATAAGTTGTTTAGTTCTACTGTTATAGGGGTGCACTCCTTGTTTAATAGAGTGGTCCAATTGTATTAGGTCTTGATTCTCAAATTGGGGCGAATAAGCTTTCTAATTTTACTGTTAGTCGGGTGTCCACTTGTTTAATAGAAAAGCGATTCTATTAGGCCTTGATTCTCAAATTGGGATGAATAAGCTATCTAGTTCTACTGTTATAGGGGTGTACTCCTTGTTTAAAAGATAAGCAATTCTATTACGCCTTGATTCCCAATTGGGGTGAATAAGCTTTCTAATTTTACTGTTATTGGGGTGTCCACCTTTTTTAATAGATAAGCAATTCTATTAGGCCTAGATTCGCAAATTGCGGTGAATAAGCTTTCTAATTTTGCTGTTATTGGGTTGTCCACCTTTTTTAATAGATAAGCAATTCTATTAGGCCTTGATATTCAAATTGGGGTGAATAAGCTAACTTTACTGTTACTCGAGTGTCCACCTTGTTTAAGAGATAAGCAATTCTATTACGGCTTGATTCTCAAATTGGGGTGAATAATCTGTCTAATTTTACTGTTATTGGGGTGTGGGCATGAGCCAGCAGAGTGGCAGCAGTGTGAGATCCGAAGTCAAATGTGCTCAAGGTGGACCATCGGCTACTCAGGAGCCTACTTGTCTGGACTGTCTGAACTAGCGGTGCACAGCTTCATAGATGCAGCAGCAGGCGGTCAGCACAGAGTTGTGGAGGTAAAATGCCATATTCTCCGGTGTGGGAATTTTTCATCAAGTCGCTTGAGGATGTCAGCGTGGCAGTACTTAGGGTCTGTAGGTAGAAGATGAAACGCGACCAGTGTGCCTCCACTGTAGGCACAATTCTGAGTGGTCCAGCTATGCATAGGCACTGCAATGTCACACTGTTTTGCACCTGGCCAGCCTGGGAGTCGTTCCAGGGAGGAAATGCTCCATGTCCTTCATCATGAAATCGAATCCTGGCTGTCTCCTCGCCAACTGAAGATTGGAACCATGGTCACCGATAATGGGAAGAACATTCTGCTCGTGCTGGCGTACATATTTAATCTGGTTGTAATCTGGTTCCTGAAGTCTTCCACTCAACTGCAATACGTCTTGAAAATGGACAGAAAACTGTGCATGCACTTCGGCCACTATTACTGTGCAAAGACAGAATGGTGTTCCCCAACATTGCCTCACATGTGACATTTCTACACTTTGGAACTCCACCCTCCACATGTTGGACCAACTATATGAGCAGAGAAATGGATGATACAGGTGGACAGGAGTACTCCCCTCTGTAACATTGACATTAGCCAGTGGCAGCTCAAGTGTTTGCTCAAGCCGTTTGAGGAGGCCACTTTATTTGTCAGTAGCCAGGACTATGGGATGAATGATGTCATTCCACTCCTTCACGTCCTGAAGCAGATGATGATAAAGCTGGCTGGCCAGGGAACAGGAGACGTGGCGCCTACATTTCATGGCCACAAATCCCTGTGGGGCTGAACTGGCAGAGAAGGAGGATGAAGACTAGCAGGAGGACATTACTGCTCAGGAATTGTATGCAGAAATTTGTGATTTATCTGTCCAAGCGACAGGAGAAGAACAGGAGGAGCAGGAGGAGCATGAGGAGCTGGAGGACGATAAGAAAGACCAAGCAGATGACCCCAATAGATCGTGGCAGTATGCAGTGGAGATGGAGGCAAGGAGCCCCTCTGATTCCCTTGCGCAAATGGCCAGATGCATGCTGAATTCCTTGCATAGTGATGGCCCTATTATCACCATTCGGCAGAGGGATGACTACTGGCTGTCCACAAAGTTAGACCCATGCTACTGGGCCAAAATGGGGACTTTTTTACACCTGCTGAGAGGGATCAAAAACTCAACTACTATGAGACATCCTATGTAGTCGGTTGGTCACTGCCTATGTGTACCATCACCTATCCTCATGAAAGTCTGACCAGGGGGACCCTCTGTGCTGATGCTCTACTGCCCTGAGTGCTGAGGAGGGGTGGGGGCCAGAGCAAACAGTTGAGCTGCCACTGGATCCTGTCTTTAGAGCATCTAAACAGTCAGTATTTGGTCAGTAATTGATCAGTATTTGTAAGGCAAAAACAATTAATGATCAATTACTGACCAAATACTGACTGTGTAGATGCTCTAAAGACAGGATCCATTTTTTTTTGTTTGTTTTTATGACGTATTAAAAGAAGGGAAAAAAACTGTGACATCAACTTAAACTTACTGCTGACACCCTCCCTACTCTGACTAGGCCACTACTTGTATCAGTGACTAACAAAATAGGTTATCTATCAATCTATGTTGAAGCAGCAGATGATGTAAAATGAGACAGCTATTTCCCAATTTAGTAGAATCTGTGGCTAACAGAACAGACTATCAATCTATGTGAAAACATCAGGTGGTCTAAAATGAGATAGCTCTTTCACTCTATAGTAGAATCTTGGTTTACAGTACATTACACCTGATACTAACATTGACCAGTAAGGCTAAGTTCACACTTCAGTTATTCGGTCAGTTAATTCCAGCAGTTACTGTATGATGATCCCAATTCAGGAACCAATCCTGCTCTCAGATAAGGTATCATGAAAAGATCTGTACCTTTTATGTGTTTTTGATCAGTAACTGACCAAATAAGTGAAGTGTGAACTGAACCTAATAGTGACGCACAGTCATTCTACAGCTAACAAAAGTGATTCAAAAGCATGTGTGAACTTTTTTTTTCTCCACTACTTTTTTGGCACTGCCTCCATGTCCTTCTTTTGTTACACTAAAGAGTTGTTGGGACACAGGTCTTGCAGGGGCGCGCAGTGTTTTTTTTTTTTTCTTTTACTAAACACTACTGCATGTTTTCTTTTGGTTTAGCTAGGGGTTAGCTAGGACTTTTGGTGGCCTGCATGACGATGCACCCATCCATATACTGTGTGAGACCTGTCTGTCATACTGACGCACAATTACTGTTTCATCAGAAAGGACTAGCAATGCATGTTTCTGCAATGGACAGTGATGTACACCAAGATACACTCTCCCTGCAGATCGGTATATAGCTGATTTAACATGCTTTGTGACTAATTAATTCAGAACGATACAAAGTTCTTGAAAAAATTTGTTAAAGCATCCAAATAAAAGTTTTGAAAACTTTGCTCATCTCTAATAATCAATGCAGAAATCCAAAGGGTTCACTATTTTTTTTTTTCTTGTAACTGGCCATAATGCAGTGTGTTTACTACTATATATAGTGTAGTATACATGTAGCTTTATTATAAATTCATGAACGATTCTATAGTGTATTACCAGTGAAACACATATAACTCTGTTCCATAACTCAGCACACTTAGATGTATATATTCTACCAAAGTTCAAGAATATCACAGAACAACTTGAATTTCATCTATAAAGCAAAAATATTTATACAGGACATAAACTGGTCCAGCTGTTCAAGCTATAAACTGGACTCAAGAATGGCATATTACAGGAGAATGTCTGGACAGAAGTCATGACTTCAAGCTGAAGATATGTCGGGTGATGCAATAAGATAATAGAAATATTGGGGAATTTATCAAGCCCTGCACTGCAGCATTCAAAATGGGGCTGTGCAACCTTTTGGACTCACCTGCATTTGCATTTTTATACCACTCACTCCAGTTTTGAAAAGTGAATGAGAAACTGACTGTGGTTAGCTATGTTAATGGGGTTCACTCCAGAGACTTTTTAAATAAAAACATATGACAGCCCTGTTCCTCCTATCATTATACTGCTCGTTATATGAGTGTGTTTGGACAATCCTGTAGTGGGGCACAAGTGACATACAGTATAACAATGTAGTAAAAATTACATTTTCCATGTTCACCCTGTGTGCTAAGCAGCACAAATGGCAACCCAAAGAGCACTGCTAAAGAGAGCCAGCACAGTTGAACTGTGTAGTGAGATGGCAAGGATACAAATACGCCATTTCGCTGCAGAGAGGAAGACAACAGCAGTGTGCACAGAGTGGGGACTATCTGCACTTGTTCATCCTAGACAATAGGGAACTACAAGTGGACATTGTCAAGGACAACAGTCAAAAACAAAGCTTGATTTATTTATTTTATGCACTTTTATAGCAGTACTATATTCCGCAGCGCTTTACAGACATTAGCATCCAACTGTCCCCAATAGGGCTCACAATCTAAGTTCCCTATCAGTATGTCTTTGGAGTGTGGGAGGAAACCGGAGTACCCGGAAGAAACCCACGAAAACACAGGGAGAACATACAAACTCCATGCAGATGTTGTCCTTGGTCGGATTCAAACCCAGGACCCCAGCACTGTACTGATGACAATGTGTACTTCTTTTTAGTAAATACATTGTACTGACAAGGATGATTCATTTTTGAAATAAACTAAATGGGCCTGCTTTGCAATGTTGGGACAACTGCTTTAAAGACATTTCCAAAAATCAAAACTTATAACTACCCATAGGATAGATGATAAATTTATGATCTCCTAGGGTCCCCCACTGATCTCAAAAATGATGGTTCCAAGTCCTCCATTTGAATGGTTTGGCGGTTGAGCATGCACGCTGCCACTCCATTCAAATCAGCAGTGGGACCCAGTTATAAACAGTCCTGTGGATCAGTGATTCATTGTGATTGCAGGAAAACCTATTTAACTAAGCAAACAACCCTGCCTCCTCAGCAATAATATAAATGCAGTTGTAGAGTATGATTCAGGGGATAGTGCCTAAATGGCATGAAGAGTCTTATAGGCCAGGCGAATGCTCCTGGAATTCTGGGAAGAGGATATGCAAATTAGCTCATGTTTTCAAACAGAAGCAAAAATGTGTCTCTTACCAACAATTAGCCAATGTTTTGCCCTTTGTTTTGCAGTTAAATAAAGCTCATTTATACTTGCATTCACTTTATCATCTTGGCATATGTTATTTCTCCGTACTTACTGATATATTTACTCAGGTTAGTTATTGTCATTTCTATTACACTGATCATATTTAAAACACGTTGAGTAAGCTTGCTTTTACCAGGAAAAGTGCTTTAAAATGTTTTTTTCCAGACTTATATTATTAATGACCTATCCTGAGGATAGATCATCAATATCCTATCAGTGGGGGCCCGACAACCAGCACCCCACCACCGCTTACCGGTTTCCAGCAGCCTCCCCCGCACCATAACTAGCACAAATCCTTTCAAAGTGTAGCGACTGTGCCAGTTTATTGCAGCTTGACTTCCATTCACTTATGTAGTTTTTCTTTACTTTCTACTACTTTTGCACAGTAAACATTCTTTTTGTATAAGAAAAACCCTTGTTTTTGTGTTGTCATATCCTGAGAGCCTTGATTTTCCATCAAACGAGCTTTGTTTTTAGCGGGGTGTGCTCTAGTTTTTATTTGTACCATTATGAGGTGTTTATGACTTTTTGATCACTTTTCATTCTGTTTTCTTGGAAGGCAGCACAAGCAAGAATAGTAATTCTGGTTTTATTCTTTATTTTTTTATGGTATGCACTGTGCTGATTAATCTAATAGTTTGGGTCATTACAAACATGGCAATATCAACATTGTGTACTGTATATTTTTTACATAATACACTTTTATTGGGGAAACTGTAGAATTTTTGTTTATTTCTATATTGTGAAACATTTTATAATTTATTTTATATTTTGAAAGTCCCACTAAAGTACTTCATCACTAGGGGCTTACTCACTAGTAAAATACATTGCAATACATATGTATTGCAGTGCATTATGCCTGTTCAGTAATAAAGACATTCTTAGGGGTACTAATATGGCAACCATGGAGCACTGGAAAATTAGTGGTCATTGGTGCCAGGCTTTTAGCCTGGTGTCCTGGACTCCTGGGGAAAGTGCTACTTTCAACTGTTTCAGTGTCTTCAGGCAGTGTATAGGGGGTGCAGAGGTAGCAGTCGCTACAGGGCTGAGGAGCATGAGGGGGCCCAAAGACCCTTATGGTGCATAAGAAGACACCAGTATTTTAGAAAGTGGATGCTGGTCAGGTTACACCTCTGGCTGGAGGGAAGGGGTTAGGTTAAGAATTTGGCATGCGGGGCAGATTCAATTTTTGCCTCAGGCAGCACGAAGGATATGCACTTCCCTGCCCCTGGCCACAAAGAACTAAGGAAAGGGGGACCCAAGCCGACCTCTTGCACCAGGGCCCATGAACCTTTAGCTAAGCCCCTGAGTGAACCTATGGCAGAGCAGGAAGCAATAGGATTCCTGCTCTACCATGCTATCTGACATCTGGAGTCACATCACCCCACACTGACTCTCTGCACTGCAGCCTAAGGAAAGGAAGTGACTGGAGGAAGGATCCCTGCTACTGTGTTGCATGCCGTCCCCCTCATCTGCAGGTAAATTCTACTATATTAACTGCACTCAGAGTTATTAGTGTGTTATCTGTGCTATTACATGGAAGTGCAGGAGGGCAGTACTAGATCATCCAAGCTCAGATTTATCAGCATATTATCTGTGGGACTGCATGGGAGGATGCTACTATATTATTTGAGCTCAGAGTTATCACAATGTGCAATCTCTGCTATTACATGGGACTGCAGGACACTACTACATTTTC
The DNA here is from genome assembly GCA_900303285.1 of Rhinella marina. Classification (NCBI taxonomy): domain Eukaryota; kingdom Metazoa; phylum Chordata; class Amphibia; order Anura; family Bufonidae; genus Rhinella; species Rhinella marina. The sequence goes on along the minus strand of ONZH01012036.1, from coordinate 263,402 downwards.
TGTGCAATCACTGTGTTATCTGTGGTATTACAAAATAATGCAGGTTACATCTACTACATTATCTGTACACAGAGTTATCATTGTGTTATTTGTAGTGTTACATAGGACTGCCGGTGAAATCTACTACATTATCTGTACACAGAGTTATCATTGTGTTATTTGTAGTGTTACATAGCACTGCAGGTGAAATCTACTACATTATCTGTATACAGAGTTATAACTGTGTTATCTGTTGTATTACATAGGACTGCAGGTGACATCTATTACATTATCTGTACTCAGAGTTATCACTACGTTATTTGTGCTGTAAAATGTAAATGTAAAAAAATAAAATAAAAAGAGCTGCAAATGTTGCTAAAAGAACACAACTTGGCTCTCCTTTCCTTGATGATCCAGATTTGAATATCTGACACTCAACCTGGTCTTTGTTTCTAAGCAGAAATCATGTGACAATAGCGGGGGCACAAATCCTGTGCCCCTAATACCGTATTTTTCGCCTTATAAGACGCACTGGCCCATAAGACACACCTAGGTTTTAGAGGAGGACAATAAGAAAAAAATATTTTTCATTAGATCTCAGGTCAGACCAGCAATTAGACCACCAATGTTAATCAGACCTCAGCTCACAGCCGCAATTAGGCCCCCAATGTTAATAAGACCTCAGATCAGACCCCCAATCAGACCTCAGCTCAGACCCCAATGTAAATGACCCCCAATCAGACCTCAGATAAGAGCCCCATGCCTCTCTTCACCACCCATATGAGCCCCTATGCCTCTCATCAGCCCCATGCCTGTAATTAGCCCCATATCAGCCCCTAATGCCTGTAATTAGCCCCATATCTGTAATTAGCCTCCATATAACCCCCCTGCCTCACTTCAGCCCCTATATGAGTCCCCATATGACTTCTTATTCCTCTATTTAGCCCCCATATAACTTCTTATTCCTCTTTTTAGCCCCTATATGACTTCTTATTCCTCTATTCAGCCCCCATGCCTCTTATTAGCCCCCATTATGAGCCCAGCATGCCTCAGTTGAAATAAAAAAATGACTTACCTCACCTGTTCCTGGAAGCCGCGCTCCTCCGCCCGCGCTCTGTCTTCTTTCTGCTGCGGCTGTGCTGTGACCCGGCGCACACCGTGTGAGGTCACAGAGCACCCTCACGCTGTGCGCACCACTGCACAGCCAAGCAGAGGACCAGGAAGCGGTGAATACACCTTCACCGCTTCCTAGTCCTCCGGTGCTAATGAGCACTTCCGTAATGGAAGCGCTCATTAGCATTCACCCCATAAGACGCAGGGACATTTTTCCCCCATTATGGCGTCTTATGGGGTGAAAAATACGGTATTCAATGAACATAACTTCTGTTTGTGGAAATTCACTGACACACATTGCAAGGGGGAATTATTTTACAGGCAAACATTATAAAGGGTCATTTTTTTGTACAGGCACACATTATAGGGGGAATTATTGCCACTGGGGGCACTATGGGGGCATTATTACTTCTGGGGGCAAAATTAGGGACATTATTACTGTTGGGTGCACTGTTACCACATAGTACACTCTGGCAGAGAATTATTACTATCGGTGGGACTTTTAGGAGGACTGTTACATTGGGAGGCACCCTGGCACAGTATCAGCTTAGCACAATTATTGGTGGGGGACACTAGGTTTACAGCACTATACGTTTCAGGGGTACTATTTGCTGGGCACACTTATTTTTTAGTCCACTAAGTTCTTCAAGTATATCACAATTTAAAACTTCATCAACTGTATCATACTGTAATGCACTATAATATTTGCACCCTAAAATATCAGATGCATCTTTAGGAAGCATGCACTAATTGAATATAAATCTATAAACTAGAAGTGTGAACAGTTGTCTATGGAAACTTCAGAATAAAACTGGATTGCATCCTAAGGTAACATTTGAAAACACTGTACAGCTGGAATTTATCTGGCTTTTTGTCAGTAAAAATGAACTTAACCCATAGGGAAAATAATATGCTTGTATTTTTCCTTCTCATAAAGTACATGACCTCATAGAGTAGGGCATTTCTTCTTTCATGCAGTAATCTGAGTGCAAATTCTTCATGCCAAGTGGAACAGCACCAGATAGTTCTCTAATCTGATTGAGATCATTTTCAAACACATGGCATCCCCCTCATTTCACTATGAAGCTACCAGTATGACATGTACGGTAGGGTACACTGTCAAAGGACCGAAGAGGGAAGAATGGACGACGGCAGTCACTGTAAATCAGATGTATTCTGATGCACACCTGGAACTTACTCCAGTGTGTCTTATTAAAGGCAATTCCTTTCATAATGTAGCTCCACTATTCATAACATTTTACATGATCAAATTTCATTTCAGAAAGTTGAGTACATGGATCTCGCAGCTGCATTCACACTGCTGTCCAATGACTGTTAAGTTATATAAACTGCTATAAGGGGTCTGTGAAAGGAGGTGGGTGGGCAGCTGCCAGAATTTTGACCTCCCAGTGCATTCATATACCCCACTCTGAAGTGGGGCATATTAGATCATACTTTGAATATATATATTTAGAAACGGCTTTAAACGTCATTTCCTAAGGGTGGTTCACATCCGCGATAAAGCTAATCTGGTACTCTGTTTCGACAGACGAAAAGACTACTAGGGTTAATGTATCTGACATAGCCAGATACCACTGGATCCCCATTGACTATAATTGGATACAAAAGGGATCTGACAGTTTTCCATCTTGGGCAGATACTGTTTTACCAGGTACCGTTACTGTGGTAGTTGTTCCTCTGCCGAAACAGTCCACCAAATTACCTTTAGCACAGATGACCATGTAGCCTAAAATCAGTGAAAAGTTTATCTCCAAAGTGAAATAATTATTTAAAAATATATTAGTATTTAAATGCATTAAATGCTATGAGTATTCTGCTATATATTTTCATGTACATGTGCAGATACATTGAAGGCTATAGACACTTTTCAGGGCATTTTTTTATTACTGAATTCTATTCATATGGGGTAATGATCTTTTCAGTTGATCTTTATTAAACCATTTTCAACAGTTTTTCTTCTACAGCTTTCACTTTCAGTGCATTTGCAAACTAGCAGACATTCTGCCTGACACCGATTATGTCAGAGAACTGTTCTGACAGCTCAATCTGTAGCCCCTATCTCTGAACTCCTGACAGCTCATAAACACTAATGTAAAGGGTTCATGAATTAAGAATCATAAGCCCTGACAAGTAGGAGAGGAGGATGAGGCGGCTCTTTAGCTCAGTGTGTTGAAGTAACTTGTCCTGCTGTGTGATTAGGACAGGTTTTGTGTGTACTAATAGGATGGCAGCCATTTTATTTCCCCTGATGATTGCTCCGTAGACAAAACAAGCCATTATATCTAATAAAAGATATTTGGGAATATATTTATAAGAGAACCCCTTTAAGCCGTATTCTTATCAAACTGATGGCAGTTTAGCTATAATGAGTGTTTGTGAGCTGTCAGAAGTTCAGAGATAAGGGCTACAGATTGAGCTGTTAGAACAGTTCTCTGACAGAATTAGTGTGAGGCAGAGTACCTGCTAGTCTGTAAATGCACTGAAAGGGAAAGCTATAGAAGAAAAACTGCTAAAAAATTGCAATAAAAACCCAACTGAAAAAAAAAAATATTTTTAGCCCACAATAAATAAAATGCAATAATAAACAAAATTCCCCCACAGGTGTCCATAGCTTTTAAGAGTAAGGAACAAATAAATAGGGTTTGTCATTACTGTAAGGTTCCTCCCTCGCCTATAAACTAAGATCTATTAAACTATTACCTAAGATCTATTAAACAACAGCTCTTAGCTAAATATAGTCTGGTTCATACCATAGTACAACACAGCCCTCTGAAGGACATTACATCATACTTGACAACTTTTAGAAACTGCCGAATGGGAAATTTGAAAGTGCTTTACGCGACACCACATCATCACAGCACCATATACAGGAAAAGTTAACTTAGTGCTGCTTTCCTTGAGGTTCTTAAAGGCTGCTATGAAGAGATTTGCCAATCCAGCAGCGGTGGCCATGCTTGTACACCATAGGAAAAAGTGCCAGCCTCTGAGGTAGGCGAGACTGTGGGAGCGCACATAGGCACGCATGCACAGCAGCTCCCGTCCACCTCATATATTTGCTGCAGTGGTGGCCGTAACCCCTTGAAACGAGCAATGTATAAAAAAAGAATCAAGCCAGCAACGGAAGCAATATGGACAATCAGAGTACATTAGTAAGAGCTTTGTGTTAACTTTCTCTACATAATAAATGCCATTTGTTGGTGAGACAACCCCTTTAACTGATCATTTGCATATGGATTAAAAGTATATTTTTCTAGAATGATGCAATAGATTGCTAGGTGAAAGGTATTATTACATTCAGCTGAGCTAGGCCTACAAGGCATCGTAGGGCTAGCTGAAGGCTTTCCCAAGCGCCAGACCTTTAGAAAAGAAACATCTACTCTCCTTTTATGCATGTTTTCTGTATTAGACATCCATAAATAATAATTGTGAGTCATGCAAGAATTGAACTTCCAGCCTGATACTCCTGCGCACTTCCCGTCTTCCATGGCTGACTGGAGCTTTGTGTGTGGCCTATTAGTATACAACTGCCCTTTTTCTGTTATAGATTCCACATCTTAATTGGTAATAAATTAATGATTACAAACCAGTCTCCTGTCACAGGACTCTGCTTATGTAAGAAATGTACAAGTCATTTTGAGAGCAGGTGGAGGCAAGAGGTCTCAGACACGGTGGCATTCTTTACTGCAGATATTATGTTACAAAATTAAAATACTGATCTCTGTAATTCCACGATCTGCGGTTATTGTAAAGAAGATTACAGATTGTAAAAGCCTGAAGATCACTGGTAAATACAAGGTGTTCTTTGTACCCCTTGGTCTAATGATGGACATTCTCTATTTCACGCTGTAGGTGGTCTGTAGGGACAGCTTGTCAGTTCATTTATAATCTGTATTGGCTCTTATTCACTATCATTAATACCTGAATAATTCAAGAAAACACTCTTCACCAGACTTGATGCCAAGAATAGCTCTGCATGCAATGCTAGTCTTCCTGTGAAAACGACTGAAGCCACAATGGAACCTGATGGACCACCCATTCCCATTATAAGTTGAGGTCAGGGGCATAACTACCATAGCAGCAGACGTTGTGGCTGCTATGGGGCCCAGGCCAAGAGGGGACACAGTTGGGATCATCCCCTTTTCTACTGGGGGTGAAAACTTTGTCAGGACAACATTTATCAAATAATGCACTGGAAAAAATTACCAAGGGTAATTGTCCTGTGTTGGGGGCTTGGTTTGATCCTTGCTATGAGGCCCTTACTTCTCTATGTACGCTACTGGTTGAGGTCATTTGGGCATAGGTGATCAGTCGATGACAGGGTGTTCTGGCTTCAACTATAAAATGAACTGTGGTCTGATAAATTCTGGGGTCTTAAATTATGAGTCTGGTTATTTTGAGGTCCAATGTGATCTGAATTAATTTAGGAGATTTTAAGGTCTGATTTGGTCTAGTGTTCTGGTCTAGGGGTCTGAATTAATTTTGAAGTCTAAAGATTTGCTATAGGCTCCAGTATTTTGTAGCCATGCCACTACTTTCATCTGTATCTTCATCATCAAGCACTATTATTCTGGAGGTCTTTTGAGACACTGGGCAACACACAGGTATGGTAGTATAAGTGCACATAGGGCAGCATAAGGCACGGTACTGATGGTGACTGCAGAATGACAGTGTCATAGGATAGGGGGTTAGAAGTGAGGAATTGTTTTCAAAGATGAATAAGAAAAGCAAAGTAAAGACTCCAATCATAGAAGACATCACATGTGAGACACCAGAGTCATAGTTACAGATAAGTCCTTCTTTAACTTTCCTTTTGGTTCAAGAAATCCCAAGATGAGTGGAGCGAGATCACCTGCGTGGTAGGTAGCACAAAAGGTTTTCTTTTTTCAAAGTAGGTCACTTTGCACCGGTTATCAAAGAAGAAGGGAAGGAAAGGACATATCAGTATGTAGTCTGTCTGTGATGGCATCTGTGAAGTGCTGTCTCCCTTGTACAGTCTGCAGAGTGATAATCTGAAGAATGGAAGCAGTATCCTTCCACAATATGGTCACTGTATTGTAGAATCATTGGGTACCAGCATTTAGCATTTATTATGATATATTTATTACATGTACAATTTAGGGAAATTAGGTTGCTTCTAGTGCTGTGGCAATGACCAGCGAGATGGCAATTTTTAAAAGGGAGTGGTATTTACTTTGTTATTTTATCTTATTTTTTTCACAGTCTTATCCCAAAAAGGTCGGAAAAGGATATTTTTGGGGGATCCGTTTAAATTTTACAATTTCTGTTCCAGCTACAGTAGGTATACTTACTGTAGATCCAGCAGCACCATCTCTATAGCAGTTTCCTGACAATCGTATGACCACCCGGGCCAAAAGAGTTATCAGTTTGACCAAAATAACTGATAATTAGACTCAGCCAATGGAACACATCCAAATGTCATTGCAATCTGTATAATCTGGACCTCATTATATACTCCACCATAAGGATGTTTGTGCCTGGTGGGACCCAACTGTGGGGTCAGCTTGTTATTGTTATTTGCCAACCACATCTGTACTTGCCATTTGAAACAATAGGAAGTACAGGTGCAACCAGCCAATAAGCAGCAATCCACATTGGGATCCTGTGGTTGGACACCCTAACAGAAGCGCACAGTCTGCACATGGCCTTGTTATTGATCTGTGCTATGATACGTAATTGCCAAAACCCCCCATTCTTTCACACCCCCTTTAAAGAGAAATAAATAAATATGCCACTATAACAGTAATGGTGAATGGAGCCCCTGGCAATTCTCTTACATTACCACTAAGAAAGAAATAGACTGTTATTCTCATTGTTTGCTGCAATGGTGTCTGTTAAATAAATTAAATGTATGAATTGCAAAAAGGTTTTGTCGAGAGTTCACTGTGGACCCTGCTGCTCATGCAAGCCTGGGTATCACATTATTTACAAACCTAAGCTGTCCTGTTGAATTAGTTATGTCACCATTAAGTACGTGCTGTAGACTAGCAAAGGAAATTCATCAAGGTTCTTTATATATTTGGCACTTGAAAGGAGCCAAGGGATTAAGTCTGGTAGCTCAGGTATTTTATTTCCTTTTCTTTATTCAGATTATGCCTTTCCAGGTTCTAGCCTACTAGAGTTTTATCATTAATTGTGATTTATTGGAAGCTAGAGACATGATGGAAACATCTCAATATACTATATAAAGATTTTCTTCTTTGCTCTGATTAATACATACATCTATTAAATTCTATGGTACATCTATACTATTATTAGTGTCATTACCATGGTCTCAGGGGGGAATTATGCCAGACTGATAAATGCCGCTCTTGTAAACTCGGCTTTCAATTAAAATGATACATTTTATTCTAGGGGTCATTTTTGTTTTTATTTTATGTACAGTATCCTTGGTGCTTATTTCTTGTTTGAAACTAGGTAATGTAACACCATTTTTTGATCTAAAAAACAACAAAAGGTGCAGTCCTGGCCAAATCATGGTTAAAGCTAAAAGTTGCACTGAATTTTGGGAAAACTTTTTATATTCATGGAGACCAGGGGCGTTGCTAGGGTCTCAAAACATCCGGGGCCCAAGCCCCAATGAATATGGCCCAATTCTCTAAGTCAACCACCTGCCCCCCCCCCTCTTCCGCAGCAGCATTTACCTTTCACATCCAGGGCCTCCAGGTGACATCTCCTCTAATGTAGATCTTCTGTGACATCTCCTCTGATGTAGATCTTGTCTGTCATCATCTTCGGTCCGGACAACTTCTCTCAGCTTTGACTCTGGAGAGTGTGACACATAGACATCTTCGCTTCCTCACATTTCTTCATCTCCCAACATGGAGTCCCCACAGTGTTATCCTGCTGCTCGCTGTGCCCCCCAATACCCCAAATACTATCCTGAAGAAATATCAGTGCCCCCCCATAATAATAGTGCTCCTCAAAGTCCCACTAATAGTAATTCCCTTCTAGAATGCCCTCATTAGTAATACTGCCCCCTACAGTGCCCCCAACAGTGATAATGCTCCACAAGAATGCCTCCATTACTAGAAGAGCCCTCCAGTATTAATAATGCCCTTACAGAGCACCCGTAAGAAATAAGGCCCCACTATTGTTACCCCAGTGGTAATAAAGCTCTCTACAGACCCTTCAGTAGTAATAGGATCCCCCATAGTGCTCTTAGTAGAAATAAGGTGGATCTATAAGTCCCTCCTATAGAGGCCCCAGTAGTAATAAGAACATCTATAATGTCCCCTGGATTTATAATACCCCTATAGTGCCCCAGTATTTATATCGCCCCCTCCTGTTATAATGCTCGCCCTGAAGTGCCCCCAGTATTTATACTGCCCCCTATTGTTATAATGCCCCCTGCAGTTATATTCCTCCCTTTAGTGCCTTCAGCAATGATGATTCCTCAGCCCCTCCACCATACAGTCCCATGTAAATAAAATTATTTTCCCTCCCTTCAGCCCCTCCAACATACAGTCCCATGTAAATAACATCATTCCCCTCACTTCAGCTCTTCCAATATACAGTCCAGTGTAAATAACATCACTCCCTCCGCAGCCGCCTTCAACATACAGTCCCATAAAAATAACATCACCCCCTTCCACAGCCCCCTCCAAAGTTCAGTCCCATGTAAATAACATCACTCTCTCCCTCAGCCCCGTCCAAGATTCACTCCCATAAAATAACATCGTCCCCTCCCACATCTGCCATCAACACAGTCCCATGTAAAAAGCATCACCCACTGAACATTCAGTCCCATGTAAATAACATCCCTCTGTTCAGCCCTAACATACAGTCCCAGTTATACTTACAAAAACTACAACTCCCAGCATTACTCTGCCTCTCTCTTCACTTACCTCTCCTTATAGCAGACCTCAGCAGAGCTTCTTCCCCTAGACTTCTCTTCACTGTGGAGCCTCTCCTGTACTGGTCACATGATGACATGTGACATCATCACAGGTCCTTCTCAGCTACTGTATCAATCACATGACCTGTGATGTCACCACAGGTCCTACACCTTGGTGCAGTGCTTTAGATTCGATTGTATTGCCGGAGGATGACAATACAATTGTATCTAGCAGGCAGGCAAGACATTCGGGCCTGGGAGGAAACATTAGGGGCCCAGGCCCCGAATGTTTTAGCCTAGCAACACTCCTGATGGAGACATATTAAAAGTTTTGATCGGTGGGGTCTGAGTGCTAAACCTCCCCCTTCATTGATCACTGGAATGAGGAGAGAGAAGTCCCTGCATAGCATGCTTTCTCTCCTTGCTGCAAAAAATGGAATTGAAACAGGCCTGTAGGCTTTCTACTGAGCCCGTCTACTGCAGTGAGGACAGACGTTATGCTATGTCAGAACTTCTCTTTCCTCATTCTAGTGATCAGCTGGGGTCTAAGTGCTCAGATCCCCACCAATCAAAACTTTTGATATGTCACTATGGCATATCAAAATTTTTCTCAAGGTACAGTGCCATATTAATATTAATATACCGCTAGATGAAGATGAATCATGGACAACAAACACATAGCAATTAATACCTAGAACATATAACAGTAAACGTCTTAATATAAACTAACATAAAGCTACTTTCCAGCAAAAATATAGGTGATACCTTCGAATAAGGTGACAGAGAGCAGGTGAATAAAGATTTTCCCACAGGTACTACTGGCTAGGGTGCCCCAGTAGATGCCCCCAAATCATGGTGTAAAATAAAAAACAATAAACACAGATACTTACCTCCATTGTCAGCATTGCAGTGCAGGCCTTCTCCGGCCTGTTTCCTGAGTCGTATATTGCCTGGCTCAGGTGGCGCAATAATGATTACATCCTTGCGCAGCCTATGCAGGTCTCTGAATGAGCCCGGAGCCTACCGGAGGTAATGGCGCGGCAGGGAGACATCTCTGTCCCTGCTGCAGTACTGTACCCCCTGCAGACCTCCAAAAATTAACGGAGTGGCCGGTCAGGCATGCTCATGGCCACTCCATTTCTTTCTATGGGAGTTCTGGAGATAGCCAAGTACAAAGTTGGGAGATCGGGAATTCCCATAGAAATGAATGGAGAGGCCACATGCATGCCCAACAGGTGCTCCGTTCATTTTATCGTGCTTTAGGGGGTAAGGGCCCCCGTTCTTGTGATCGGTGGGGGTCCCATCGGTAAGACCCCACCAATCTAATAGTTATCCCCTATCCTATGGATAACGGATAACTTAATGTAACTTGAATGTAACTTGAATAGCCCTTTCCACACTCTTTTAACCCCATCAGGACCAAGCCAGTTTTTACCTTATGGACCAAGCCAAATTTGGCATATCTTAGTAAATAACACCCCCTGCCACTGATCGAGCAAGCGCAGCTCCTGTGCCTGCTCAATCACTGCGCCATACGTGTATGGCGCTGGTCCTTAACTCCCTGCTGGCTGCACCAGTCCTACAGGGGTTAAAGTACTGATGGGCCAGTGATTATGCTCTTCTTTTTGATTACATAATATGCTACAAGATTTACAAACACATTTACAAAAAAGTTGTTACACACAAAAGAAACTTGAAATAAAAGGGACTCAAATGTGTTTTAAAATATTGGTCCAGATTTACTAATCCTATAAATGGTGTAAGCTTAGAAATGCTGTCTCCAGCTGCACCAGATTTATCACAGGGGCTCAGGCTGGATGATAAATCTGGTGTAGGGACAGACACACTTGTGGCACAAAATGATGCATCATAGGCCCATTCCTTTTCCATGAAGCCCCATGCCTTTCCTATAAACCACATCCCAGTTTTCAGTAAGTCAGAAAAAAAGTGTAGAAACTCTAGCTGTGCCAAATTGTTCCAAATTTGTCCCACCTTTTAGACAGGTTTTAGGTGCAGGTACAAAGTGTTAAATCTGTACGACAAGTGCTGAATATTAAGGATAGTTAGCAGGAGAGTCTATTACTTTACCATACCTAAAGCTTCCAAGACACTTTTTGACCCTTTCTTCTAGTAACTATTTTCATGTTAGGATGTTTTTCAAGATTTTTTTTGGTTATCCACTTTTAATAAAGATGAGATTGCTGTATACTGTTGTGTATCATAGTGTTCGTACCTTATTAATTTTTGCTGGTTCAAATGGTAATCTGCCTTCATATGGGGAGGAAGTGGTGAAATCCATTTACCAGAAAAAATTCTCTGGTCAAGATCATCATAGAAATAATTTTCGTTCTTAGGAAACTTGTTTAAACCTTTATAACATTTGCTTTGTGCTAAATTTTATATTTCTATTGCCCATTCACAACCCAACAATTTCATGTTAATGGGGTGGGGGCTCTTCACTTCCATGTATGGATGTCGGGAAGAGGAGGAATGCAAAAATAATAATAAAAATAGCCATACACCTAGTGTTTTGCAAAAAAAAAAAAAAAGTTTCATCCTAAGTACATCCTAAGTATAGCTACATACAAAATTAACAACTGAAAATCACTTTTGTGTCCCCCTTTATCTTTAATCAAATTTGGTTAAGTATTCCAATTTTTCACTAAACAAATTCAATACAATATTGCAACGTTTTAGCAAAACCCTTGGCAGCCTGCAATTTAGATCACAACCACTAGGTGGCCACATATAGTTACATACAGCATAGACATCTTATGACATAATATTGCAAAATCATGTTTTTTAAAAGCTGGTCATCTCATGCCAAACATTGGGGTTTATTGAGCCAAGAGGACAGAGAAGAAAGGATAGCTGTACACATTTAAAGAATGAATAAGATATACTGTATCATTGCACCTCCACATCTTCAATGTATTTATTATGTTTTATGATGAAAAGTGAGTCAAAGTTAGGGGTCTGATGCAATGTCAACCTCTGTATCTCATATTGCAATGACACCATCTGCAACATTGATCACGATATGAGTGTTTGAATGTTGCTGCTTAAAGGGAACCTGTGTTCAATGTTATGCTGCCCTCTCTCAGAGCAGTATGAAGTACTGACAGACACGCTGATTTCAGAGGTGTGTCACTCATGAGCTAAAAGTAAGTGGTTGTCATTGCAGCATTGGCCTTGAAAAGAGTCAAATTTACCTGAGAAGAGTTAGAGTTATTCATAAGCTCCCTCTCTCCCCACCCATATTCTCGGTAACCATTTACCGTATTTTTTCACCCCATCAAAGCGCCCATTATGGAAGCGCTCATTAGTACCAGAGGATAGGGAAAAGGTGAAGGCTCTGTACTCACCGCTTCCTCGTCCTCAGCTGTCGGCTGTGCTGTAGCTGTGCACAGTGTGAGGGCGCTCTGTGACCTCATGCTGTGAGCGCTGGTTCGCGGCACTGCCGACAGCAGGAGGGAAAAGATCACAGGCGGTGAGGAGCGACGACATCTGGGAGAGGTAAGTTGTTTATTTATTTTATAAAGCATGAGGCTAGGGGCTAATCTGAGCCAATAGGGCTGATATGAGGGCTGATGAGAGGCATTGGGGCTGATCTGAGACAATGGGGCTGCTGGGGCTGATCTGAAGCAATGGGGGCTGATATGGGGATGATGAGAGGCATAGGGCTGATATGGGAGTGATGAGAGGAATATGGGGGCTAATATGGGAGCTGATGAGAGGCATGGGGGATGATATGAGGCAATGAGGGCTGATGAAAGGCATATGGGGGCTGTTGGGAGGCATGGGGCTCTTATCTGAGGTCTGATTGAGGGTCATTCACATTGGGGTCTGAGCTGAGGTCTGATTAACATTGGGGGTCTGATTGGTGGTCTGACCTGAGAACTAATGAAGAATATTTTTTATTATTGTACTCCTCTAATACCTAGCTGCGTCTTATGGGCCAGTGTGTCTTATAAGGTGAAAAATACCGTACTTTTAGCTCATGAGTGACACACCACTGAAATCAGCATGTCTGTCCCTACTTTATGCTACTCTGACTGAGGCCAGCATAAAGTTGATGACAAGTTCCCTTTAAGCCTCCTCAGAAGTAAAAATCAATTAACCCTTACACTCCCACTTACACAAGTGTGGCGGGCGTCATGGCCGGCAAGTCTCTGCTGTTTCTAACTGCAGAGATTTGCTGCTACTTACTTGATCGGTGGCGTCTTGCTGGGCGTTTAGATGCAGTGATCACACGAACGCTTCCGGGTGGTGTACAGACACCCCGTGTGGCTAATCGGGGTGTCTGTACACCATATGAAAACTGTAATCCTCGCTGATGAGAATTACAGTTTTCAAAGTGCAATTCTTATTCTGGCCACTAGATGGCAGGCCAGGATAAGAGATGAGCAATTCTTGGATTTATCTAGAGTCTAGAAAATCCCTGATTGCTCATAAAGAAAAAAATAAAAGCCACAATATATTAGCTCATATTTGACCTTTCAAATAGTCAAAAAAAAAATGTTAAAAAATATATAAAAAATAAAAAAGATATAAGAGTTCAAATCACCCCCCTTTCCGTATAATTAAAAAATAAATACCTAAATAACAATAAATATAGACATCATGGGTATCACCATGACCGAAAACGCCCATACTTTAAAATATAAAAAAAATTCCAATACGGCGAATTGTGTGGCGGAAAAAAGCGTCCAAATGGCAATTTGCCGTTTTTTGTGGCTTTTTTTTCTAAAAAAAAATTAAATAAAAAGTCATACACACTCCAGAATGACTTCAGATCGCCCCGGAAAAAATGAGCCCCCATATAGCTCTGTTTTTTTGCAATTTCACCTGATTTGGAATTTTTTTCCTGCTTCCCACTACACCATATGCAATATTAAATGGTGGCGTTGGAAAGTTCAACTTGTCCCGCAAAAAACAAGCCCTCATACAGCTATGTGAACAGAAAAATAAAAGCGTTATGGCTGTTTGAAGGCAGGGAGCGCAAAACGAAAATGCATACCCGAAAAAACCTCCGGGAGTGAAAGGGTTAAAGGGGTATTCCTGTTACCATAAATATAACTTATGTTTTAGACTAATTCATCATCAATCATTACTTAATATAATGTCAATTTCACATATTTACCGTTCAGTAGTTATAAATTACTTTTCTTCCCCTGCTACCCACTGTGTTCCTCATAAGTTACCATGGCACTGACCTGTAGTTCTGAGCCTTTGTCAGGTCAGGCATGCTCAGTGTGTTGCTATCAATTCTCTAGCTAAATGTTAGTGTGCTGCAGCTTACTAAGTAGAGGGGGCATGACCGGACTGTGTATAAGGCAGCCAATCAGCAATCATCAACACTCATGAACAAGCAGAAACACACAGCAGGAAAGCTAGGCATTGTGGGAATTGTAGTTTTGTGAGGGAAGATCAGGAGCCATGATACTCTCAGTGTGTTGCAGACTCACACAGGAGCTAGACAAATGGATTGCAAGGTAAAATGAAGCTCTGGTTATATGTATAAGTATGTGTTCTGGTTGGGTCACAGCTTGCAGCCTTAATGCAGTTTATCAAAAATTAAGTTATGTTACCGGAATACCCCATTAAGCACAGTTTGGAAGACGAAATCTTTAATATTTATGATGTGTATAAGCCTATATACTTCATTGCCAGTATTTTCGGTATTTCAAAAATCTGTGCTTCAGTTATAAAGAGAAAAATACTGTATATTGGCTAAGCCTCACAAATCACTTTGATGCGTTAACCCAAATTTTAGGTCAAAAAGTGTAAGAGCCAATTTAACCTTCACATTTAGTTCTGAATATATCCATATGATGCAGTAAATATACAGACAAATAAATTTTGGCCAACAAAATGATGCCAAACTCTAATACTTATGTACTCCAAATAAAATGTCTTCTGTTCTTTTATGGGTTGTTACATGTTCCAGCTGTGTTCAAACAAGTCAACCTCTACTAGTAATTAAAGTTATTGAAATATTGAATCACTAAATGTAGATTCACATTACCTTGGTCTTCGGAAAGCTAACCCATACTGTTGACAAGCCAAGCCCACAGTCGGAGTGTAAACAATGGGCATGAATCTTTCAACGTCTGATGTCAAAAGTTTGTAGAAAAGTTTCTCATTTCGATCCTGAAGACCCATCAGCAAAATATACCTGGAATATGAAAAACAAATTTAAAAAGATTTCTACAATACTAATATATAAAAGGCAAGCTGTGTTGCCCACAACTCACTTCTCTAATTGGCTACAGTGGTCAAATGGTATAATCACTTCAGCCAACCAGCAGCAGGTTGAAGCAGACATACATAGTGTTAACTGTAACTGTTAAGTCATGTTTTCTCAGCCTGCCTCTCATCTCCCTACGTGGACTATTTTAATAAACGTGCTGTTTACAGGTAAACTGTATTTAGTCAAGCATATTTGACTAAAAGAAAAACTGATTGTTGCCCATAGCAACCAATTACAGCACAGCTTTCATTTTATCATTATTTTTTAGGTTAAAGGGGTATTCTCATCTTGGACAATGGGGGCATATCGCTAGGATATGCCCCCATTGTCCTATAGGTGCGGGTCCTGCCGCTGGGACCCGCACCTATATCGAGAACGGGGCCCCCAAAGTGAAGAAGTGCGCACCGCGCAAGCGCGGCCCGCTCTCCATTCACTTCTATGGGGCCGCCGCAAATAGCCGAGCGCTGGCTCGGCTATCTCCGTCGGCTCCATAGAAATGAATGGGAGCGCACTGCACATGCACGGCCGCCGCTCCCATTCATTTCTATGGAGCCGACGGAGATAGCCGAGCCAGCGCTCGGCTATTTGCGGCGGCCCCATAGAAGTGAATGAAGAGCGGGCCGCGCTTGCGCGGTGCGCACTTCTTCACTTTGGGGGCCCCGTTCTCAATATAGGTGCGGGTCCCAGCGGCAGGACCCGCACCTATAGGTCAATGGGGGCATATCCTAGCGATATGCCCCCATTGTCCAAGATGAGAATACCCCTTTAAGAAATGAAAGCCCAGGTCTGATTGGTTGCTACACTATTTTGATGAGGTCCATTGTATAATCTATGGTGATAATAGGTACATTATATATCTCGAGTATCTGCTCCCTGTATTATAGATATGTTGGGAGAAAAAACACACAATAGAGAGTACACATCTCATGCCCTGGATAGATTATCAATCTGCAAATGCTTCAGCATTTTGTATTTTAATGCTTCATTAAAAATGAAATAAATGACCAACAACAGTTTTCTGGCCACTGTATTTTTTTTTTTTGCACAATGGGCATTCAGAAGGCAGAGTGATGACACACAGGAGACAGTGATGCCATGCAGATTGAAAAATGATGGCATACCCAGAGGAGACAGTGGTGGCATAAAGGTGGCAGAATGATAGCACATTAGGGGCAGAGCTTTCTAAATCCCATTGTATTTTTTACACAATGGTCTATATTGCTAGCTCTGTAAATATGTTACATTGTGTTTGTTTCATCTTTTCAGATAAATTCAAGGTCAGTTACTTACTGCTGTGGAGACTCTTTACCAATCCCTACTGGAATACTGATGTACATAGCTAAACTCAAAGGGGTTGCAGCACTTCAGCAAACGTTGAGAAAGTTAACAAGTGGCACTTACTAATATATGGTGATTGTCCTTATTGCCTCCTTTGCTGGCTTCATACATTTCCATCACATTATACACTGCTCATTTCCAGGGTTTACAACCACCATGCAATCCAGTAGTGGTGGCCGTTCTTGCAAACTATAAGAAAAGGTGCCAGCCTCTCTAATGGATGGGACTGTGGGAGTTGGCATAGACACCCATGTGCAGCAGCTCCTGTGTGGCCACCTAGCATTTGTACTGCAGTGGTGGGCATAATCCCTGTGTATGAGCAGTGTATAATGTGATGGAAAAATGCATCAGACCAGCAAAGGAGACAATATGGACAATTACGGTACATTAGTAAGTGCCTTGTATTAACTTTATCTACAGGTTAAGGTTTTCAGTGCATGATTGTCAGGCAGATTAACGGGGACAATGTTCCTACGAATGCTCGTTCCTGATTATCTGCCCCTCTAAAGGTGCTGCAGATCACCTGATGAACAAGCAAAGCACTTGTTCATTGGGTGAAACAATCATTCATGAGGACATCTAGATTATCATTTCTGGGTCTAAACAGAACTCTGCTGTTCCATGTTTTCCTTATTTTTGATGGAATCTGCATCTGACATGTGATGAGAACACAGTCTAAATGTCTCCACTTTTTTAGTTTCGACATAATTGAAATAGCCAAACAGTGAACTGATGGAAAGATACATTGTAGGAACTCGTAGCAGGTGAATATTCAATGGTGGGCTGCATATGGGACACTTATCCCGAACATATGGATGGCACTTTGTATGGTGGGGCATAGTGCTTTGTATAATGTGGTATCTGACTGGAACTTTGTGTAGTGAAGTATGTAGCTAGCACTGTGTTTTGGAAATCATTGTATATTGGGTTATGTAGGTTTTGATGTATGGAGTGCTATGGTTGTCACCATATTTGCTTTATCCTTTAGCTTTTCTACTTTTAAGTTGGCTGCAAGAGATCCTAAAAAGACAGGAGACAAAAATGCTTTACACGGGAGGTATACATACTGTATATTCTATAGATAGTTCTTGTTTGCACTGCATTTACACATTGACTTCATGCTTGTTTGGTCTGGCTATAATAAAACGTGGTAGACTGGTAGAGTAGACCACTACCAAATATCAGAAACATCAGAGAAGGTACCTGCTTAACATTAAAAAACATTTTCGGCTATGTCTGTTCATCTGCCAATTACTAATACTTTTTGCCAAGTTTTTTTTTTTATAAACCACACAGTCTGGCTATTATAAACAAATCTTCATCACGTCAGTCTTAACACTGCCAAAACTCCTTCAGAAGAAGCCAAGTTCTGATAGTTGTCTAGGTTTCTTGAGGACAATCAGTGAGAATTTTTTTGCCATAATATGCAGAATTTAATTAGCACACAGCAACCACAAATGAATTCCTGCAATGTGAGAATCACTGCCTGATCCAGGTACTCCAATGTTAGCTATGTACTGTACATTCATTTTAAGTAGTTCTGAGGCTCTGAAATGATCCTTGCTTTGCCGTGGTTTTATAGTCAACTTTAAACTTACTAAAGCCAGTATGATATGCTGTGTCACTACACTGGCCGTATAGTCAGCAAATGTCAAATCTTGCAGTACTGTAATATACAGTACCTTCCAAAGATAAGCAAAGCCATACGAGGTAGACCATGTGGCTACTATGCAGGGCTTAGTGGAGCCCCAGCCTTGACATGTCCTAACCCTTTTGCTTTGTGGCGAGAACTTGGCAGTGCCAACAAAAATTCCATTAGGCAGGAGAATGGGGGTAGAGGTCATCGAAAAGAGGTATTGAGGGGGGAACAGGTACCACTCTTTTCTGTCCTGAGTGGTCAAACCGGCACCATAACGATGGTCTAATTTTGGTCTTTCCTATGGAATCCCTTGTCTGATATGTATATTACTGTTACCTTCTGCCAATCTGCTCTTGGTACTGAATACCTGCCCTGAATACTTCTGTGAGCCAGTCTGCAGGAAAAATATTGTGGCCCAAAAGTACTAAATGGAAAGGGTTTATAACAATATTGGCACACAATTTGGGCAGTGTAAATGGGTGCATTCTCTTCAGGGGCGTAGCTATAGGGGGTGCAGAGGTAGCAGTCGCTACCGGGCCCAGGAGCCTGAGGGGGCCCAAAGTCTCTTATGCCACATAAGAAGATATGCAGAGCACTAAGGAAAGGGGGGCCCAAGCTGAACTCTTGCACCAGGGCCCATGAGCCTTTAGCTATGCCCCTGATTCTCTTTTATAATGAGATTGATATGTACATGAATCCTAGTGTTATTATTTGCCAGGGGTCATTGCTTGTATTATACTCAGCTTTCATCTGCTTCTGTTGCATGATAACTAGAGATGAGCGAGCACTAAAATGCTCCGATGCTCGTTATTCGAGTCGAACTTTTCCCGATGCTCGGGTGCTCGTTTCGAATAACAAACCCCATTGAAGTCAATGGGAGACTCGAGCATTTTTGCGGGGGACCAAGGCTCTGCCTAGGGAAGGCTGGGTGAAAACCTGGAAACCTCAGAAAATGATGGAAACACCACGGAAATGGACAGGAAACAGCAGGGGCAGCATGCATGGATGCCTCTGAGGCTGCCTATTCCCACCATTACCCCAAATTCTCAGGCAACAGCCTGGTGGTTACCCTCATGGCAATTGTGCTCACCCTGACCAAGAAAAGCCAGGCAAATACCTTTCACATGTTAGGGAAGCACCAAAATAGGTGCAACGAAGGTCCATCACCGCCTGCAGGTGACACCACTGCTCATGCTGGCACTGCAGCTGACATCAAGTTTAGTATCTGTTCTTATCAGTTGCTGTGGCTGTTGGTGGTAAAGTGGTGAGCATAGCTGCTTCCCAAGCAGTTGACCCCGGTTCCATTCCTGTCTATCGCAGGAGGCAATTAAAAAATCAGTACAATATCTAATACGTCCCCTACCCGGGAAAATTGTTTGGAGAGAGGGCCTGTAGGAGTGCCCCCTGGGCTAGCGTGTGTGGTGGTGACAACAGCCGAAATGGATTTGGGAAAACTGTTGCTTTAACCCGTATGGTATCGATTCTTCTCAGTTTAATACCGTATACGTCCCCTATCTTGGGACCCTATATTTAATGGATTTTTCGAACACGGAAAACGGAAAAAGAGCTTGCTCTGGCCAGGGGAGTGTCTTTCCCACTGCAGCTAAGGGGACGTGTCCATGCTCTGCCTATCACAGGTCAGGAGGCAATTAAAAGAAGAAAAACAAAAAACATCAGTACAATATCTAATAATTCCCCTATCTGGGTAAATAGTATGGAGAGAGGGCCTGTAGGTGGGGGGAAGGAGGTTTCGCTGGAAGAGCCAGAGGAGTGCCCCCTGGGCTAGCGTGTGAGGTGGTGACAACAGCCAGAATGGATTTAGCAAAACTGTTGCATCAACCGGTATGGTATCGATTCTTCTCAGTTTAATACCGTATACGTCCCCTATCTTGGGACCTTATAGTTCATGGATTTTTCCACCACGGAAAACGGAAAAAGAGCTTGCTCTGGCCAGGGGAGTATCTTTCCCACTGCAGCTAAGGGGACGTGTCCATGCTCTGCCTATCACAGGTCAGGAGGCAATTAAAAGAAGAAAAACAAAAAACATCAGTACAATATCTAATACGTCCCCTATCCGGGTAAATAGTTTGGAGAGAGGGCCTGTAGGTGGGGGGAAGGAGGTTTCGCTGGAAGAGCCAGAGGAGTGCCCCCTGGGCTAGCGTGTGTGGTGGTGACAACAGCCGGATGGAGTTAGAATGACGACACAGGACCCCAACTTAAAAATTTAGCATCAACCGGTACAGTCGTAAATTATGAGATTGATCAAGTGTGGCATGACTTTTTAGATGGAGATTGCATGTGGTCACGTACTCCCTGGAACCCCGTAGTCACCCCTTCTCTGATGTGCTAGCCCAGAACATTCTCTGCCCCAATTCGCAAGACCTTTTGCTGTTTCCGTGTGCTGACAGTGTGGATTTACCAGTGTTGTCTGAGGAGGTGGTGGACAATGGCGAGACACAGGTGTCGGGGGGTGAGGTAGTTGTATGGGAAGCAAGTTACAGTGGGGACTCCTTGGGGGGGACTTTCTCATGATGGGACAGATTCAACTTGGGTGGATCAGGCACAGGAACAGATGAATTTTTTGGGGGGTTTATTTAACTTTTATTTAGCAAAAATAACCACAGAGATATTTATTCGTTATCTTCTCTGAGCAGTCTGGCGTTGGGGTTCGTCACTTTGATGGTCTGTAGGTTCTTAGATGGAGACTTTGTCGGCGATTTCAGTACAGAAGGACTTGTTGCTCATCCACAGAACCTCGAACTGGGAACTGGAATTGGAGAGAGGGCCTGTAGGTGGACCTCCGGAAAAATTGTTTGGAGAGAGGGCCTGTAGGTGGAACTCCGGAAAAATTGTTTGGACAGAGGGCCTGTAGGTGAACTCCAGAAAAATTGTTTGGAGAGAGGGCCTGTAGGTGGACCTCCAGAAAAATTGTTTGAAGAGAGGGCCTGTAGGTGGACCTCCGGAAAAATTGTTTGGAGAGAGGGCCTGTAGGTGGAACTCCGGAAAAATTGTTTGGACAGAGGGCCTGTAGGTGGACCTCCGGAAAAATTGTTTGAAGAGAGGGCCTGTAGGTGGACCTCCGGAAAAATTGTTTGGAGAGAGGGCCTGTAGGTGGACCTCCGGAAAAATTGTTTGAATAGAGGGCCTGTAGGGGGCCCTCCTGAAAAATTGTTTGAAGAGGGCCTGTAGGTGGACCTCCGGAAAAATTGTTTGAATAGAGGGCCTGTAGGGGGCCCTCCTGAAAAATTGTTTGAAGAGAGGGCCTGTAGGTGGACCTCTGGAAAAATTGTTTGAATAGAGGGCCTGTAGGGGGCCCTCCTGAAAAATTGTGCTAAAAGAGTGCCAGTTGGACCTCTAAAAAATGGCGTTTTTTGGGTCAGCGTTAGGCAAAGACGATATGTAGGAGGAGGAGGAGTAGAGAAGAGGAATCGGATACATAAGTTATTTAAATCTTTAGCTGCTTTCCCCCGGAGGAGATTTGAATTCCGGTGAAATCCAGGCTTTGTTCATTTTAATAAGCGTCAGCCTGTCAGCGCTGTCAGTTGACAGGCGTGTACGCTTATCGGTGATGACGCCACCAGCTGCACTGAATACCCGCTCTGACAGCACGCTAGCGGCAGGACAGGCCAGCACCTCCAAGGCGTACAGCGCCAGTTCAGGCCACGTGTCCAGCTTTGAAACCCAGTAGTTGTATGGAGCAGAGTAATCGCTACGGACGTTGGTATGGTCAGCTAGGTACTCCCTCACCATCTTTCTGTACAGCTCCCCCCTACTCTGCCTAGACTGGGGACAGGTGACAGTGTCTTGCTGGGGTGACATAAAACTGGCAAAGGCCTTGGAGAGCGTTCCCCTGCCAGTGCTGGACAAGCTGCCTGCTCGCCTCCTCTCCCCCGCTACTTGGCCCACAGAACCATGCCCTCTGCCGCTAGCGGCGTCAGATGGGAAGAATTGTTTCAGCTTGTGCACCAGGACCTGTTGATATCTATTCACTCTCATACTCCTTTCCTCTGCAGGGATGAGAGTGGAAAGGTTCTGCTTGTACCGTGGGTGAACACCCAGTAATCGGTGTTTGAAAAAATTCTTCTAACGCGAGGGTCACGGGATAGGCAGCCTAACATGAAGTCTGCCATGTGCGCCAGAGTCCCAACACGCAAGAATTCCCTCTCCTCACTGGCCTGACTCTCCATTTCCTCCTCCTCCTCCTCCAAGTCCTCCTCTTCAGCCCATACACGCTCAAGAGTTAAGGACTGAGCACTGGTACCCTCTACTGTCTCGCCGACATTATCCTCCTCTTCCTCCTCATCCTCATCCCCCTCCTCCGATACACGCTGAGAAACAGACCGGAGGGTGCTCTGGCTATCAAGCGACGTATCTTCCTCCACCGTCTCTTGTGACAAGCGCAAAGCATCCGACTTGATGCTGAGCAGTGAGTTTTTCAGCAGGCAAAGCAGCGGGATGGTGAGGCTGATAATGGCGGCATCGCCGCTGACCATCTGTGTTGACTCCTCAAAGTTGCTCAACACCTGGCAGATATCAGACATCCACGTCCACTCCTCATTGTAGACTTGAGGAATCTGAGAGACCTGACTACCAGTTCTGGTGGAAGATGACATCTGGCAGTCTACAATTGCTCTGCACTGCTGGTAAACTCTGGATAACATGTTTAATGTGGAATTCCATCTCGTGGGCACGTCGCACAACAGTCGGTGAGTGGGCAGTTGTAGGCGGCGCTGCGCTGCCCTGAGAGTGGCAGCATCTGTGGTCGACTTGCGGAAATGCGCACAGATGCGGCGCACCTTGGTGAGCAAATCAGACAGATTGGGGTATGTCTTGAGGAACCGCTGAACTATTAGATTGAACACGTGGGCCAGGCATGGCACATGTGTCAGTCTGCCGAGTTGCAGAGCCGCCACCAGGTTACGCCCGTTGTCACACACAACCATGCCTGGCTTGAGGTTCAGCGGTGCCAGCCACACATCGGTCTGCGCCGTGATGCCCTGTAACAGCTCTTGGGCGGTGTGCCTTTTGTCACCTAAGCTCAGCAGTTTGAGCACCGCCTGCTGGCGCTTACCCACGGCACTGCTGCTGCGCCTAGAGCTACCGACTGAAGGCGCCGTGCCCACGGATGGTAATTCGGTGGAGGAGGAGGAGGGGTCGGAGGAGGAGGAGGCATAGTACGTCTGAGAGACCGTGACCGAGGTAGGCCCCGCAATCCTCGGTGTGGGCAGTACATGAGTGGCCCCAGGGTCATTCTCGGTCCCAGCCTCCACCAAGTTAACCCAATGTGCCGTCAGTGAGATATAGTGTCCCTGCCCGGCAGCACTTGTCCACGTGTCCGTGGTTAGGTGGACCTTCTCAGAAACAGCGTTGGTCAGGGCACGGATGATGTTCTGTGACACGTACTGGTGTAGGGCTGGGACGGGACATCGGGAAAAATAGTGGCGGCTGGGGACGGAATACCGAGGGGCAGCCACCGCCATGAGATTTCGAAAGGCCTCGGTCTCTACCAGCCTATAGGGCAGCATCTCCAGGCTAAGCAATTTGGAGATGTGGACGTTGAGGGCTTGGGCATGTGGGTGGGTGGAACTGTATTTCCTCTTGCGCTCCAGCGTCTGCTGTAAAGACAGCTGAACGCTGCGCTGGGACACGTTGGTGGACACTGTGGAGGATCGTGGAGGCGAAGGTGTGGTTTTCCGGCGGGAGGCGCTCGTGCCGGGGTCCTGGGCAGGGGGTTGACTAGCAGAGGCAGCGAGTGGCACAGGGGGTTGACTAGCAGAGGCAGCGAGTGACACAGGGGAAGGAGCAGTGGTGTGACCCGCAGGAGGTGGTGAACGGCCTTGGTTCCATTGAGTGGGGTGTTTAGCACTCATATGCCTGCGCATGCTGGTGGTGGTTAGGCTAGTAGTGGTGGCACCCCTGCTGATCCTGGTGTGGCACAGGTTGCACACCACAGTCCGTCAGTCATCCTCACTTTCTTTAAAGAACCTCCAGACTTGCGAACATCTAGGCCTCGCCACGGGAGCTTCACTACGTGAAACAGTTGCTGCTGATGCACCAGCTCTGGCCCTGCTTCTCCCTCTGGCCACACCACTGCCTCTTACAACCTGTTCTGGTGCAGCACTCGCCTCCGCCTCAGAAGCACTGTCTTCACTCGGCATATCAACCCAGCTTGGGTCAGTCACCTCGTCATCCTCCGATTCCTCAGTCTGCTCCCCCCTCGGAATTCCTCCCCTAACAACAACTTCACCACTGTCTGACAACCGTGTCTCCTCATCGTCCGACACCTCTTTACAAACTTCTTCCACTAAGTCAACATTGTCATCATCATCATCATCACCCACAGACTGCGACAGTTGGAAAACTTGGGCATCGGGAACGAGGTCAGCAGCAACCTGAGAAGTGGTTTGTGACTCTGGGAAGGGTCCAGAAAACAGTTCCTGAGAGTATGCCGGATCGCATTCCAAATTTTCCTGGGAGGGGGCAGACTGGGGGGAAGGAGGTTGAGGTGGAGGAGCCATAGGAGTGCTCCCTTGGGTAACGTGGGTGGACTGCGTGGAAGACTGACTGGTGGACAAATTACTTGAAGCATTGTCCGCAATCCAATAGATCAGCTGTTCGCACTGTTGTGGTTTCAACAGTCCTCTACCACGTGTCCCTGTAAGTTAAGACATGAAGCTAGGGAGTGTAGCTCTGCGGAATTCCCCTGCTGCCTCATCAGCAGGTACTGTCTCACCCTGCCCAGGACCACGGCCTCTGCCCCCTGTAGTAATTGAATGCCCACGCCCACGCCCTCGTCCTCGACCCTTAGCCCTGGGGTTCAACATTTTTTGTATATAAGTGTATGATATAAAAAAAAAATAATTAAACGGGCCTGGTGTACTGAAACCCACAAACTTGTTCAGTCTGGTAGAATTAAGTGACGTACAGAAAGTGTCACCTGGACAGATTGTACGGATTGGAGCGAGTGTGCTGAACTGTGACACACAGAAAGGTTACAAGCAGCTGAGTAAAATGGATTTGTACCACTGAGCTAAAACAACTGAAAAACTAATTTTTTTTTAAATTTTGTTTTTTTGGGAATGTGACGTGCAGAAACTATCGTAGAACTGACTGACACCCTGTTAACGGTGGCTATTTATACTGCGACCCAGACAAATGTCGCACAGAGAGTATTCTGGATCAAGCTGTAGATGTTATTGGTAGCAAATGACTTGGTTGTATTCTGTGACGTACAGAAAGTGTCGCCTGGACAGTATATACGGATCGGAGCGAGTGTGCTGAACTGTGACACACAGAAAGGTTACACGCAGCTGAGTAAAATGGATTTGTATCACTGAGCTAAAACAACTGAAAAACTTATTTTTTTTTATATTTTGTTTTTTATATTTTTTTTTAAATTTTGTTTTTTTTGGGAACGTGACGTGCAGGAACTATCGTAGAACTGACTGACACCCTGTTAACGGTGGCTATTTAGACTGCAACCCAGACAAATGTCGCACACAGAGTTTTCTGGATCAAGCTGTAGATGATATTGGTAGCAAATGACTTGGTTGTATTCTGTGACATACAGAAAGTGTCGCCTGGACAGTATATACGGATCGGAGCGAGTGTGCTGAACTGTGACACACAGAAAGGTTACACGCAGCTGAGTAAAATGGATTTGTATCACTGAGCTAAAACAACTGAAAAACTTATTTTTTTTAAATTTTGTTTTTTTATTTTTTTTTAAATTTTGTTTTTTTGGGAACGTGACGTGCAGGAACTATGGTAGAACTGACTGACACCCTGTTAACGGTGGCTATTTAGACTGCGACCCAGACAAATGTCGCACACAGAGTTTTCTGGATCAAGCTGTAGATGTTATTGGTAGCAAATGACTTGGTTGTATTCTGTGACGTACAGAAAGTGTCACCTGGACAGTATATACGGATCGGAGCGAGTGTGCTGAACTGTGACACACAGAAAGGTTACACGCAGCTGAGTAAAATGGATTTGTATCACTGAGCTAAAACAACTGAAAAACTTATTTTTTTTTATATTTTGTTTTTTATATTTTTTTTTTAAATTTTGTTTTTTTTGGGAACGTGACGTGCAGGAACTATCGTAGAACTGACTGACACCCTGTTAACGGTGGCTATTTAGACTGCGACCCAGACAAATGTCGCACACAGAGTTTTCTGGATCAAGCTGTAGATGATATTGGTAGCAAATGATTTGGTTGTATTCTGTGACGTACAGAAAGTGTCACCTGGACAGTATATACGGATCGGAGCGAGTGTGCTGAACTGTGACACACAGAAAGGTTACACGCAGCTGAGTAAAATGGATTTTTATCACTGAGCTAAAACAACTGAAAAACTTATTTTTTTTAAATTTTGTTTTTTTTATTTTTTTTTAAATTTTGTTTTTTTGGGAACGTGACGTGCAGGAACTATGGTAGAACTGACTGACACCCTGTTAACGGTGGCTATTTAGACTGCGACCCAGACAAATGTCGCACACAGAGTTTTCTGGATCAAGCTGTAGATGTTATTGGTAGCAAATGACTTGGTTGTATTCTGTGACGTACAGAAAGTGTCACCTGGACAGTATATACGGATCGGAGCGAGTGTGCTGAACTGTGACACACAGAAAGGTTACACGCAGCTGAGTAAAATGGATTTGTATCACTGAGCTAAAACAACTGAAAAACTATTTTTTTTTTTTAATTTTGTTTTTTTGGGAACGTGACGTGCAGAAACTATGGTAGAACTGACTGACACCCTGTTAACGGTGGCTATTTAGACTGCGACCCAGACAAATGTTGCACAGAGAGTTTTCTGGATCAAGCTGTAGATGATATTGGTAGCAAATGATTTGGTTGTATTCTGTGACATACAGAAAGTGTCGCCTGGACAGTATATACGGATCGGAGCGAGTGTGCTGAACTGTGACACACAGAAAGGTTACACGCAGCTGAGTAAAATGGATTTGTATCACTGAGCTAAAACAACTGAAAAACTTATTTTTTTTTATATTTTGTTTTTTATATTTTTTTTTTAATTTTGTTTTTTTTGGGAACGTGACGTGCAGGAACTATCGTAGAACTGACTGACACCCTGTTAACGGTGGCTATTTAGACTGCGACCCAGACAAATGTCGCACACAGAGTTTTCTGGATCAAGCTGTAGATGATATTGGTAGCAAATGACTTGGTTGTATTCTGTGACGTACAGAAAGTGTCGCCTGGACAGTATATACGGATCGGAGCGAGTGTGCTGAACTGTGACACACAGAAAGGTTACACGCAGCTGAGTAAAATGGATTTGTATCACTGAGCTAAAACAACTGAAAAACTTTTTTTTTTATATTTTGTTTTTTATATTTTTTTTAAATTTTGTTTTTTTTGGGAACGTGACGTGCAGGAACTATCGTAGAACTGACTGACACCCTGTTAACGGTGGCTATTTAGACTGCGACCCAGACAAATGTCGCACACAGAGTTTTCTGGATCAAGCTGTAGATGATATTGGTAGCAAATGACTTGGTTGTATTCTGTGACGTACAGAAAGTGTCACCTGGACAGTATATACGGATCGGAGCGAGTGTGCTGAACTGTGACACACAGAAAGGTTACACGCAGCTGAGTAAAATGGATTTGTATCACTGAGCTAAAACAACTGAAAAACTATTTTTTTTTTAAATTTTGTTTTTTTGGGAACGTGACGTGCAGAAACTATGGTAGAACTGACTGACACCCTGTTAACGGTGGCTATTTAGACTGCGACCCAGACAAATGTCGCACAGAGAGTTTTCTGGATCAAGCTGTATACGTTATTGGTAGCAAATGACTTGGTTGTATTCTGTGACGTACAGAAAGTGTCACCTGGACAGTATATATGGATTGGAGTGAGTGTGCTGAACTGTGACACACAGAATGGTTCCACACTGCTGTGTGCAATGGATTTGTATCACTGAGATAGAACAATAAAAAAAAAAACAGGGTTAGATATGGTGATAGCTGCACTACTAGTGCCAGCCAGCCAGCCAAGCCAGGAGACAAAAAAAAAATTTCTTCTAGCCCTTAGAAGGGCTGTCGGGTTCTTTGTGGGTGATTCCTGCCTAACAGAGAACTAAATTCAGGCCCTAACACTGTCCCTGAAAGGCAGCAGCTCTATCCCTAACGACATCCAGACGGCATCTGAGCCGAGCACCGCGGCCAGTCACTAGTATATTCCAGGGTCACCTGATCAGGCCAGCCAACCCCTGCTATCGACATGTAAGGGCCCCACGTGATGCTGGGTGTACCGTAGAGTCTCCTGGCTTGTGATTGGCTGTGTTTATAGGCGCCAAAAAAGCACGATGCGGAAGTTGCCATTTCCTCGAGTATGGCGAGATACTCGTCCGAGCAGCGAGCACTTACAAGTACCCTAATACTCGAACGAGCACCAAGCTCGGACAAGTATGCTCGCTCATCTCTAATGATAACCCATCATGATATGCTCTCCACTAAATCTAATATATGGAGTAGGCAGAGTAACCACCTTTATACAACAAAGATGATCAGTTACAAAAACCTGTAACATTCTACACACAAATACAGTATCCAGCGAGCGGAAAAACTGTGAAGCGAGAACAAATATTAGCTGGCTAACTGAACAAAGTGTACATTGTGGAATACCTAGATGACATATGTCTGTATGTCTTATTACTGGCCAAAAGTTTATTTGCCGTGAGGGTCAGGTCAAACAACTCTGGAAGACTGGACTGCATAAATGAGGATAGGAAATCCCTATAAAAATGTATGAAACAAAAATATTGCTACAGGTGTATAGTACGACTATACAAATGTAAAATGTAATGAACTGTTATGTATGTCTGGCTCCCAGGTAAATGGCCAAGACATTCACAACTTTCATTTGACTAGAAGAATGCCTCATTTACTGAATGCCTCATCTACACTGCAGAGAGTAGTGGTGCAATATCGTCTGCCCTTTTACTGTATTAAAGACAGTGAGCACGCAGTGGGGCAGAAATACTAAGAATGGCATTACATCAGAATGAACAAAATTTAAGGTTAATAAATCTGGCGCATTTCCAGGCAGTCTATGTGCTATGAGCTGGTGTAGATTTGAACTAGCATTTAAGCGAGTTTCTGGCATAAATAATAGTGCATTTTCAGGCGCTGAGAGGCCACACCCCTCCTGCTAAGTACCACCTATTTTATTTTTATTTTTTTTTAAGTGGCAAGAGAAGTGTGTGTCCCATAATTTGTGACTTTTTTACGTCACAATTGTGGCATAACAGGTTTAATAAATGTCCCTAAATGTTTCCTACAGCCACTAATAAGATCATTAAAGGAAATGTAACATCAGAAAATGATCTATTGTTGAAATCTGGTATATATATATATGTTTATTTTTTTAGAATTTTTTTGATTTTTTAAATGTTTTCCATGTGTCAAACATTCCCAGGCAATGTGGAAAGCAAAGCGCGATTCCCAATTTTGTGTAGAATTTACGTTTTTGTTTTATTAACTCGACAAAGTTTTTAAGTGAAAGAAAAATTGTAAAAGAAAATAAAGTTGCCCTCTGCCTCACCCACTTT
This sequence comes from Rhinella marina, assembly GCA_900303285.1. Classification (NCBI taxonomy): domain Eukaryota; kingdom Metazoa; phylum Chordata; class Amphibia; order Anura; family Bufonidae; genus Rhinella; species Rhinella marina. Next base: position 233,618 of record ONZH01012036.1, on the reverse strand, counting down.
ATCTGATTGCTATGTTGTAAAAAGTGGAACAGATTAATCATAAATATGGCACTCATATTTCTCAATATAAAACAATTGGTATAAATACACAGATAAGTCTCCTGCTTTCCTTTATATAGTATATTATATAACTGTCTGCCTGCAGCCACCACTAGGGGGAGCTCAATGCACAGGAATTTATAAATTACCACTTATAGCAAGAGAAATTGTCAATAATCTCTTTGCACTGAGCTCCCCCTAGTGGTGGCTGATGTAAAATTAAGCCAATCTATGTCGGGAATATGGTAGCTATCGGTGTGCAGAGGATCTATGGATCTATACATGGTAGATTTGTTGTGTTATGTAGTTACTCCCCTCTTTCTACATAATGTACATTTTCAATCTACTGTAATATAACTTAAAGGGGTATTTCCATCCCGCAAATGTAGTTTGTATAGTTAGATATAGCCATACTGATATTATTACTAATAGAATGTATTTATATAAAATGTACCGTTTAGAAGATTTCCCTATTTGTATAGGCATTGTCCCACACACATCAGTCAGGCCGTTGCCCCTAGTTACAGCCACGTGCCATGCAGTAGTGGAGGCCGTCTTGCTCCTTTTCAAACCCGTTCTGAGGTAACTGCTGTATTGCGAACGCACATTGCATGAGCATGCGGAGATACATCTCTGAGCATGCGGAGACACATCATCTTAGGGTTGTAGCATTTTTGTCTGCGCTTCCAAAACGCAGAGAAACGGATCCTGTTCCAAGATCAATTCATCTCTATGGAGCAGGACCCGTTTATAAAGTCTGCGTTTTGGACAGATCCTGACCATTGCGTTTTGGACGAGTAGCATCCAAAACGCAGATGTGAAAGTACCCTAAGATGTGTCTCCGCATGCTCATGTAATGTGCATTCACAATACGGCAGTTACCTCAGAGCGGGTTTGAAAAGGAGCAAGCCGGCCACCACTACTACATGGCCACGTGTCCGTAACTAGGGGCAACGGCCTGACTGATGTGTGTGGGACAATGGATATACAAATAGGCAAATCTTCTAAATGGTACATTTTATATAAATACATTCTATTAGTAATAATATCAGTATGGATATATCTAACTATACAAACCACATTTGAGAGATGGGAATACCCCTTTAAAACAAATCCTGTTCCAAAAATATTGCAAAAATACTGAAAATATTAAATGTGCTACAGTGTATTCATTAAGAAATTTTATCTGCCAATAGTAAATTACTCATAAAACGAAGTAATTTCTTTTAAAGAAACTAAAAACAGCAATGGAGACTGGAGCCCTCATCGTGTTGCTGTTAATTTATTGGTCCTTGGCTCATGAATTAAGATTTCTATTTTACGGTGCAGATGTTGATTGCATTACTGCATCAGGAAATACTTTTCTTTCTCATAAAATTCTGCTGGTGGCTGTGCACGATGCTACTCACAAATGTAAGTAAGGGACTCCACATTAATGACATTATAAGAAACATGATAGCATGCAATAAAGGACATCTTAATGCACATGGATACAGTCATACCTTCTATGCTGACAACAATTATTTATACATTATATACGGTACATGCAGAGAAACTTGAACAAAACTTTTAGTTTAAACTTGTCTTATGGTGCATTCATAGAACGCAAAATGCGGATCTGCAGAAAATACGGATGTCCGTGTTGCATCTTTTTTTTTTTTTTTAGGACCCATTGTAACAATGCTTATTCTTGTCCGCGAAATGGACAAGAATAGGACATGTTCTAACGTTTTTGCAGGGCTGCGGAATGGACATACAGATGCAGACATCACGTGGGAACTGAGCCTGCGCCCTCCAAACCAATATGTATACATTGACAATCCCTCAGGCAGCTGATCTCAGCACTTCTCTCATGTATACCTCATGGGAGAGCAGCCATAACAGGCCTTCTGATTGGTTAATGGTAAGAAATATGCTAATTGGCTATAAATTGATTGGGGGCGGGGCTTAGCACCACCGGGACGTGTAGTGTTTTCAGATTAGTGAGGCTTGCTGTACAATTGTCTGTTACTCTGGCTTGTGACTACCTGCAGTGAATGACCCTGTTGGTTACTGTCATAGGGTTGTCACTGTTACTGCATGAGGTAGGTGATGCTTTGTGTTTGCATGATACAATAAGCTAATTTTAAAGAAGCAACCTGTAGCCTTAAATGCACTACAAAACCCAGCAAACCCTCAGCTATTTAAGCCATGCAGACACTGAATAGATATTGTATGGGGGAGGGGTGTAATAGAAAGCATGCAATAACATGCTACATTACATAATAGTTTAGTCCTTACAGATAACAATATTGAATGGTCTTCTATGTAAATCCAGTCATTGATCATGCAGTGTTGTGATAAATGAAAAATATATATTGATTTTTGGATTTTCACTACAGTATTATATCACTGCGGTATGTTTTCTTAGTATTTGGCAGGTGGTATAATTAGTGTCAGTGCATCAGGACTTATCACAGGTATTCATTCTGTGGGAAATTCTTAAATCATGACCGGCAGGTGGGACCTGAGGACCGGAGTTGTGGAACACTGTCCTAGAGGGTCTAAAAAATAGTTATGGATTAATAAAGTTTATAAAAAAAAAACATATAATAAAGATTATTTAAACGACCCTGTCAACAAAAATGCAAAAAATAAATTCTGAATAGTTTTTTTCCTAATCACCACAGCCCCCCCCCCCAAATAATAATAAATGTTAATGAAGAAGTTTTATGAACTCCCAAAATTGTCCCAATGAAATCTACATTTTGCACCCCCAGAAAACAAGCCCTCATACTGTGACATCTGCTAAAAAAAAATGAATTAATCCTAGTTCTTGAAATGTGCCAACGTAATGAGACATGTTATTATTGTGTAAAAGAAAAAAAACGACACATATTTGGTATCATCGTAACCGTAATGATCTACAGAATAACAGTAACACACTAGTAATGTCACACAGTGAATTTAAAGTGCAAAAAACTGTGGTGGAACTGCTTTTCTCCCTATTATCATTCCAAAAAGGGTAATAAAAGTCAATAAGTTATATGTCCCCCAAAATCATGTCACTAAAAGGTACAGTTCACCCCACAAAAAACATGCCCTCATATGAGTAAATCAAAAGAAAAATAAAAGTGTCATGGCCAAAGAAAAATATAACTGCCCAGTGTTTTATTTCATACTCCTCATTGGCTTAAAATACTCCTCAAAAATACTAAGAGGAGTAATATTACTCCTCTAGAAAAAAAATGTAGTTCAACCTCTGCTATCCAATATCTGGATATTTTTTCTTGACCTATACTGCCAGAGATCTTGAAAGTGTTGAGGAACACAAAGTGCATTAGAAAGTTGCAGAACCTTTCACGATTCATAAGCTATTAAATTGTAGTAAAAAACTTTTGAAGAGACCAAGTTTGAAATAAACCTGTTGGAGGGTGAATTTGGGAAAATAAATCCTTGGATTATAATAATTGTAATACAGCAATTATCTCACCATTAATAACCTAATTTCTATAAACATTTGTGTATCTTTGTTTCAAAAAATCTTAAGATGTATTCCTTGCTTTAGTGTAAAGCTACTTTCACACTAGCGTTTTAAAATTCCGGTATTGAGTTCCGTCATAGGGGCTCAATACCGGAATAAAACGCTTCAGTTTTGTCCCCATTCATTGTCAATGGGGACAAAACTGAACTGAAGACAACGGAATGCTCCTGAAAGCATTCCGTTCCGTCTTCAGACCGGAGAACAAACCGCAGCATGCGGTCCAGGCATCCGCACCAAGACGGATCCGGAATGACCCCCAATGCAAGTCAATGGGGGTGGATCCGTCTGGTGTGACCACAATGGTAACCAGATCCGCCCTCCATTGACTTTCAATGGAGTCCATGACGGATCCGGCTACACATACAGACATAGACATACACATAAACATACACAGACATATACACATACAAATACACATACATACTTACATGCACCCCGGCAGGTCTTCAGAGCGTCGGAGGGACAGGACGGCGCGCACAGGTGACAATTCCACCAGCCGCCCAGCAGAGGGCGCTGTGGGGAATCGTCACCTGTGCGAGCCGTCCTGTCCCTCCGATGCTCTGAAGACCTGCCGGGAGCATGTAAGTATGTATGTGTATTTGTCTGTGTATATGTGTGTGTATGTTTTATGTGTATGTATGTACTGTGTGACATGTGTGGGGCCGGAGCGCGGTTCCGGCTCCACACGTGTCACTGCGGCAGGCCTGATCCGGCAGCACCCTTCACCTGCCGGATCAGGCCTGCCGCTAGTGTGAAAGTAGCCTAACCTGGAAACTCCATTTGACATTAATAAATCTATTGTTGCAAACTGAAGTCCAACGGTTGTTCTTACCTATCAAGGTCACACTTCTGTCTTTCATAGTTTCGGAGCACTCTTAAAACCTGAACGTCTTGACTGAGAAAGCAAGGAGGTAGAAGTCCATGGATGCCCAGCTGCAACCTCTCCTCAAGAGAGAAAGCCATACCCTAATAACAGAACATATAAATAATAGAAACAAGGTGAATCTTAGATTGAGATAAATGATGTTAGAGAAAATATTCAGTAACATGTTTTCAAGGGCTTGTCCACTTTTTTTTTACAAGTGATGACTTGCAGTATCTTACAAAAGTGAGTTCACTCCTCACAATTTTTATAATATATTATTCTATCTATTCATGGGACAACACTGAATATTTGGTGTGCCCTCAAAATAACTCAACACATAGCCATTAAATGTCTAAACCGCTGGCAACAAAAGTGAGTACACTCCTAAGTAAAAATGGCCAAATTGTGCCCAATTAGCCATTTCCCCTCCCCGGTGTCATGTGAATAGTTAGCGTTACCAGGTCTCAGGTGTGAATCGAGAGCAGGTATGTTAAATTTGGTGTTATCGCTCTCACACTCTCTCATACTGATCACTGGATGTTCAACAGGGTACTTCATGAAAAATAACTCTCTGAGGATCTGAATAAAAGAATTGTTGCTCTACATAAAGATGGTCTAGGCTATAAGAAGATTGCCAACACCCTGAAACCGAACTGCAGCATGGTGGCCAAAGACCATAAAGCGGTTTAACAAGACAGATTCCACTCAGAACAGGCCTCGCATGGTAGACTAAAGAAGCTGTGAGTGCATGTGCTCTGCGTCATATCAGAGGTTGTCTTTTCAAAAAGCTGCAGAGGTTATAGGCGTGGGGAGGGGGGCAGCCTGTCAGTGCTCAGACCATACGCAGCACACTGCATCAAATTGGTCTGCATGTCTGTCATCTCAGAAGGAAGCCTCTTCTAGAGGGGAAACCATTAAGGGAACCATGAATGCTAACATGTACCACCTGGGCCACAGGGCAGTATTCTAACATGATAACGACCTCAAACACACCTCCAAGACAACCACTGCCTTGCTTAAGAAACTGAGGGTAAAAGTGCTGGACTGGCCAAACATGTCTCCAGACCTAAACCCTATTGAGCATCTGTGGGGCATCCTCAAATGGAAGGAGGAGGAGCGCAAGGTCTCTAACATCCACCAGCTCTGTGATGTCGTCACGGAGGAGTGGAAGAGGATTCCAGTGGCAACCTGTGAAGCTCTTGTGAACTCCATGCCCAAGAGAGTTAAGGCAGTGCTCGAAAATAATAGTGGCAATAATATTGACACTTTGGGCACAATTTGGCCATTTTCACTTAGGGGTGTACTCACTTTTGTTGCCAGCAGTTTAGACATTAATTGTTGTGAGTTATTTTGAGGTCACACCAAATTTACACTGTTACACAAGTTGCACACTGACTACTTTACATTGTATCAAAGTGTCATATCTTCAGTGTTGTCCCATGAAAAGATACAATATAATATTTACAAAGATGTGATGGGTGGACTCACTTTTGTGAGATACTGTATTAGCAGTAGTCGACATTCCACATCCCTTCTGTTCTGCAGTAGTCAGCCGGTAGTGAGCAACAGAACAGCTCGGTCTGTTTTCCAGTGGATGGTACTGGTTACTGCAGCACTGCTCTCATTAAAGTAAATGAGTGGACAACCCCCTTAGACAATACAACATGAAATGTAAGCTTTAAAGGGGTTGTCCATGTGTAAAAATTATTGGAAAAGGCATCAGAGACCGCTATAGTCCGTTATAGTTCAATATTGTTCCAATTTTACACGGAGAACAGAAAGAAATATTTTTTTTTTCCTCCAAATGAATGAAGGCAGACCCCCAACGATCTGATGTTGATGACCTCTCCTGAGGATAAGTCATTAATATAGGAAACCGGACAACCCTTTTAATTTCTTTGTTTGGACTTTTAGTACAGCAAATAGTCTTATTAAACTTTCTCAGATCATCTCTGCAACCAAAGGAGATAGTAGTGAGTGACTCAATTAGAGCATCACACATTACACTGATAAGCACAGTGCTCTTCTGTCGACATCTTACTCAGGCCTATCACGAAAACTATAAAGCTGTCAAACTGTTATCCCAATGTTACCTGCTATTATCATGAGGATTACCCTTCAGATAGCCTCTTTGCCTCCCAGCAGCAGTAAACTGACAACAGATTACCTATCTACAGTATAGAGGAAGTCGTATCATTTGTGCTGACGACTACAGAAGAACATTATGTTGTAATTAATTTAGCAGCAAGGGGACTAATTTATAGCAAGGGGACAAATCTTACCTGTTTCAAAATAGATTTTGAAAAATGGTACCAAAGTATGGTGCAGTTTGGCACAATTTGGAGCCCTTAGGTTTTGAAAAATTACCTGCACCTAATCCAACAAAGGGGATATATCTTCTTGGAGAGCAGGTGCGGTCTTCAGGGGAAGCGGTGTGGCCTAATATGCAACATTTTGCACCAAAAGCACTCCACAATTTGGAGTAAAATTCTGTCTCTGTTAGTAAGCTAACCAATAGTTGGTATAGAGTTAGACAAAATTGTCTAGCTGTAAACCAAATTTATCATCAAGACTGAGCCACTGTGATAAATCTGACGCAAGTCTAGACCATCTAAGTTTAGGCCATCTATAAGATTAATAAATTTGCCATAATGTTTGTGTGATCATTTTAATTGGTGTATTTGACATATGATTCAGTGCTTCAAGCATACGTATTTATAATGAATAAGGGCTAGTATTCGGACTACTGCCCTGATTATTTGCCACAGACCACACACATTGTCCCACTTTGATAGACAGGTCTAGACAGCCTGAAGATCAGTAAATCTCACCTTCTTTGGACCAAATCACTAAATATGAAGTTTTAAATGATACTAATAAAAGTTGATTTCAGGAGGCCTGTTGGTGGGAGGCTACATTTCTGCTGGGGTTTATGGCTCTTACAGTATTGTTTGTCAAAAGATCATCTTTCTGATAAGTAGCAAGAACGTGAAGTGCGTAAGAGAATGGACACAGGCTATGAATGAGCACCTGTTCATTAGTCATTCATGCTGGGAACGGTGTGCCACATGGGACAAGAGGGATAAATGTTACTTATTCATCTATGTAAATTAGAGGAGCTGGGTGGCAGGCAAGGCGATTCATCTCCATACCCTTTACACAGATATAATCTCTTTCATTGTACTCTAGTATGTGCAGTCGTATAAAATAGCATTTTTTTATACAGTAGACAGCTTCAAATTTCTATATTTGATATTTGATGAAGAACTTTGCATCAGCTGCCTGGGAAACAGAGAGGCATAGTTTCAAATACTATTCTATTCAATCTGGGAAACAAGTTACCCATTCTTCTATATTACAGAAACTGATACTTATTTACCCTGGAGGAAACCACTGGCCAAAATACAGTTCTTACATAGAAGAAGAAATATTATATAAAAGCAACCAGAAATGCATAGTGTATCCCAGAGCACCAATAAGTACATATATGATGCTCACTTTAGAATGCTAAAAGCATGATTACGACTCCATTAAGAACAATACATTAAAATGAATATGTAAAATGTAACCTAGAGCAGAATATAGTGCCAGTTAGATACAGCACTATACAGAAATTAGTAATTAGTATTATCGGCAAATACTGGTTACCACGTATACCACAAACTTTGTCCTGTATTACAGAAGGTTATTGTTTTTCCGGCCTCATCATACCGGTTATTACAGATAGATAGATAGATAGATAGATAGATAGACAGATAGATAGATAAAAGGGGGGGGGGGCAGTCAGCACACCCCAGTGTGCAGGTACACGCTGCCATGGCTAAATACACATAGGAAAAAAATACAATGCTACAGCACTCTGCAAACCAAATAAAGTACAAAAATAGCATAGTAATAGAAAATATTCTGGTGCTAATGCTACGCTTATTCTAATGCTACGCTTATTCAAAAATTATTTTGGCCTGCCTGACAAACATCAAGGCGATCTCAGTAAGACGGGAACCTAACATTAATTCCTACCTGTTATGTGCCAGGACAGCCACCACAAAATTCAGTGAGTACAGGTTCCACATGCATGCTGGAGGCTATTTTGGCACCAAAAATGATAAAAAGCAGAGTGGACCCAGCAGATAGATAGATGTGATAAAATAGATAGATGTGATACAATAGATAGATAGATAGATAGATAGATAGATAGATAGATATATGTGATACAATAGATAGATGTGAAACAATACAGAGATATATAGATAGATAGATGTGATACAATAGATAGCATAAAACGTTTAAAAAAAATAGAATAGAAATTTTTCTATTATATCATTTGAGCTGCCTTCCTGTAGGTCCTCTACCCTAAGAATTACATTTTATATTGCCTAAATTTTCTATGTTCGCTGTTTCCTACCTTCACTTGGATACACCTATATGGGAAAATTCATATATGTACATTGAATCAGATGAAAACCAGAACTGAATTTTGTTGAAACCCACTGCCTGTGTTATTTTCCAAGAAATGATAACGCTACAGTTATAAAAAAGTTTTTAGACTTTCAGAATACTGATCCTCGAAATAGGCCATCAATATAAGATTGGTGGGAGTATAACTGTCAGCACTCCTCTGTTCAGCTGTTTGAAGGGTCTGTGACTCTTGAGTAAGTATGGCAGTGACTTATGCATTTTTTGTCCACTTGTGTTACCACATTTTTGTGCTGATTTTTGCCCATTGTGTTTAATCCCAGATTTTCTTCATGAAAAAATGACTGAAAAAACACCAATGCTATGTTTTTGGAAAGAAACCAGAAAGACAAAAACTGCCATCTAAATAATAAAAACAGCAGTAGCAAGAAATACTAATAGAGGGCATTATACCTACTGGGGGTAGTAGAGGGGGCATTATAACTACTGGGGCACTACAGACAGCCATTATTATTTTTGGGGGCATTATATCTATCGGGGGTACTAGAGGGTACATTATAACTACCGAGAACACTATAGGAGGCATTATAACTACTGGTGGCACTATAAGATGCATTGTAACTACTAGGGCCAAGTGGAGAAGATGAGGAAAGAGAACATCTACATCACAGGAGACATCACTGGATGTAAAAGGTATGTAGAACTATATTCTCTTGTATGTGTAATAGCGCTGAATATAATGTCTATCCAAATATGCCTTTAGCACTGGTGCTGGGGTTCTGGCTCAAAAATGTAAAACACATTGTATGCATTGGGACTTGTTTCTGGATTCTTCTGAGACCCTGTTGATGATTATACTCACTGCTTCTATAGCTTCTCACTTTAATATAAATTGCTAATATTCCACCCTTCCTCAAGCACCTATAAACTGTTATGTCTTGTGCTTTTCATTTCTCCTTTAAGGACAGAATTTTCACTGGACTGAACCTTTTATTTTGGCATGCACTACTGGGCCATGAACAAATACTAGTATTATGACCGGCTAAAACAAACAAAGGTTAAAAGCATCAGATCGCATCAGACTTTGAAACTTATAACTTCTGAAACACTGCCACCTGTTAAGCCTGAGGGCGTCTCGAGTCAGTATAAAGGCTTCAGTATTATATAATGGAAGTAACATTTCTTTTCCTTGCACAGCCAGATCACATTTGCCCATTTCTATTTTTAAATATAGAAGTGCAGTTATAATTAAGATGAAAAATAGTAGATGTATTGTGCAATGAAAGCTATGCATCCATGAGGGTAAATGATTGCATCTGGGAACTGAATGTGTGCAAGTATTTTATTGGGTAGGTTATTCAGCACCTGTAAAAAGGGGATTGTGTTTTATTACTATGAAAACAAGTCTTTACCATAGCAAGTGGCATTACATGGAATAGAATTTTATACCCCGAATCTGCAGCTGGCCAAATAAATGCCATCACCAAACCGTAACATAAACAGCAGTGATTCACAATGGACTGTGGAAACACTGCCTTACCGGAAATTGTACCATTCAGTGTGGAACATACCCGAAAAGAACATACTGTGTCACTACTTTTTTTTCCTGTATCTTTCGAGGATTCAAAGGATTTATTGGCAAACTATTGATAGACTATCAGACTGGGCTTAGATCAGTGATGGCTAACCTCCAGCACTCCAGCTGTGTTGAAACTATGACTCCCATCATGCTCGATTTATTTCTATGGAGTTCTAAAAACAGCCAAGCAAGAGTGCATGCTGAGAGTCATAGTTTTACCCAGGTTTGGGATTCAAATTTTTTAACAACAGGTTCCCTACTTAATGGTGGACACGTGGCTTCACAACACATGTTTACATATACATAAACCATATATATGCAACACACATACATATAAATACCCCATACACACACATACCACCCAACTTTTAAAAAGCCTAAGGAGCTAAACTATGGAATGGAAGCCCTCAGAGCGCCGTATCGGCATTCAGCCGGTAACACGGTTCTCCAATCCTGCTTGTTTCCAGAGGTTGCGACCACCCAATTTTCCAGCACCGGTGGCCGTGCTTGCACAATATTGGAAAAAGCACAGCCTTTCTGGTGGCCAGGACCGTGGGAGTGCACATAGTCCAGCACATTTTCCTATAGTGTGCTAGCACGACCACAGCTACTGGAGTGCAGGGTGGTCATAACCCCTGGAAACGAGAAGTGTATAATGTGATGGAAAAATGAATCAAGCCAGCAAAGAAGGCAATATGGACTATCACAATATATTAGTAAGTCACTTTACTAACTTTGGCTACAGGATAAATGCCTTTTGCTGAACCCGTGTAGTCCATTTCGAACTGCACCAGTCTCTAAGTGAGTGGAGTTTTTAGCTGCAGCATGGACGTACAAAAACATTGGCAGAATTGCCTTTTTTCAATTCCCCAAATAAAAAAAACAATAAATGTCAATCAATAAGTGCCATATACCCTAAAAAGGTACCAATGAAAACCATATCTCATCCTGCTTATGGCTCTTGGAATATTATTTGTAATGACATGCTATTACTGTGCAAATGTAGTAAAACATAAAATCATACCGACTCATAGAACAAAAGTAACATGCTAGTTATACTTCCTGGTAAATAAATCTAAAATACTACATCACTGGCGATATTGAAGTTCCATTCACACCCCCACCATAAAATAGTTAATGAATAAGTTATATGCACTCAATGGTTCTATTTAATATATCTCATCCCACAAAAAACTATTGACAGGAAAAGTAATAAACCATTTATTATTGTGCAAAAGTAATAAACCATTAAAAAAACTAAACATTTTTGTAATTGGCATTATCAAGACCTTCACCTGACGGCACAGGGAGGTGAAACTTTAAAGAAAGTAAAGTGCCCCTACAATCTAAAATGATTTATATTGGATATTAAAATAACCCCCTCATTTTCATTGCAAATTTACCTTACCTCCACATTTTTGTGCTCTGCGATCCATTTGACATTTCTGCATTTCATGTCATTAGTGTTATTCCTACTAATATTTCTATTGGAATGCAATTAACGTATTAATAGAGTGTAATGATTTTTTTATATGTTACATTGTACTTTCCAAATGCATAAATTGGTGACAATGGTCTTAGAATTCACTCTTGACTATAAAAAATAAATAAATACCATAACTGTTTTATACAAGTACAGATACCTATATATAGGTATTTCGATTCTGTATTAAGGGGATATTCTACCCAAGTAGCAATGTTACTAGAGGAGAATATCCATCTGTAAAACTAATTCCATGTTGTAGTTATTTTATTTCCTTTATAGAAACTCCATTCAGATGTATGAAATTCATTTCTGCCACTCATTTTGACTAAAACAAAATGGATTTTGGATACACTGCACTGTGTGAATCTATGTTTCCTGAGATCTTTTAAATGGTTAATTTAGAATATACCAATTAAAATCTACCGAAAGGCAAAAAGACTGTTTTCATGTGTACACATTTATTAATCCAATTATTCATGGAAATAAATGACTGCTAGACTCATTTACAAACATTTTGTACACTCAAAGCAAAAGATGAGAAAACACAAAACATCAAAGGGATTGTCTCACAAAAAATATTCTACAATTTTTCCAACCAGCACTTGGATCTTAAAACTTTTTTAATTGCATGAAATTAAAAATTTAGCATAGCCACTGAATTACTCAATAAAATGTATCTGTATAGCGCCACCTGCTGTTCTTTTTCTTATTTCTCTGTTGACCTCACTTAGTTGGCCGCACATGCTCAGTTCCATCCTTCAACTGCCTCCTGACCTGTGATAGGGAGAGAGATGCAGCAGAAAAGACAGAAATCCTGGGCTGCTAGCTTGAAATAGATTTAGTAATGAGCCATTGGAGCAATGAATGAAGAGATCTATGGATTCATGTGAGGTACAGAACTGGTTCCAGCTTTGTTAGAAAGACACAGTATGTACTATATGATGTCCGATTTTCATTTTTTACATTAAACATGAGATATCTCTTTTTATAAAAACTTCTTTGGATAGATGATACTTTTTGTGCTTAGTGATCATGTCTTCAGAAAGCTCGCCAAATTGTGCTGACATCAAATAAAAAGGAAGAAAATATGGAGATCACATGTGTTTGCAATATGCTGAACTCATGTTTTTCATGATTGAATTTAATCAATCATTTTGGGTCGATGGTGTTTTTTCTTTCATTGCCTGGTATTATTTCTTTCCATAAAACCTCCATTTTTTTTTTGCTTAAAAACTGGATGTGCAATTTGTGTTGATTGGCGTTGATTGCATGGTGTTTTTTTTGTGCCAACGTAATTTTCACATACTGCTCTACAGAAAAAATGACATTACTGGGGTTGGATACATACTTTCCTAATAAAAAAATCCAAGGCATACACAAAACCACATAAAAAGCCTATAAAACACTTAAAAAGGCTTCGGAAATGCTGACCAAGTCACAGCACCCTCTGGATGGCCTTACACAATTTAACCATTTTTGACTATTACCAGTGGTCTATTTCTATTCTCTTAATGTAAGAAGACTTAAAGGGGTTGTCCAGCTTTTACAATTTTATAGACCACAACTATCTGATCAGTGGTGCCCCCACCAGTCAGCTGGAAGTCAGCGCCAGGACTACACAGCTCTGTTAACTATGTAGTGGACAGAGATTGTCACTGCAGCGCTGCTCCCACTGATTCAACCAGAACAGCCCTGTAGTAAAAAGCTCCCGCCACTACAAGGTTGACGCTGCTGCACAGTTCTAGCGCCAACTTCTAAAGATAGAGCTACACCCAAGCAGTTGATCAGTGGGTGTGCAGGATGTCTGACCCCTGCCAAGCAGTTAGTGATGGCCTAACTTAAGAATAGGCCATCACTTACTAGAAGCTGGACAACCCCTCAAGTCTCCTCTACTTGAATAATGTGCATCAATGTATTCCCTGAGGCTATGATCATACACTCCTGGACCTAATAAAAACATAGTATGAAATGTTGGGTGCATACAGTCGGTTGCAGTTAAAAACCTAGGCCCTAGCCCATAGATGTACATTTTCTTATAAATATAGAAAAACCCAGCTCACTAGTGCTGCGGTCCTCCTTATACTATATTGCACAGATCCCACTGTGAACTTGCGTCACAATCATATAGGATACACACTTGATCCACCCACCAGGATAAAACATAGTCCAGAGTATATTAAAGCATAATTAACATCCACTTGAAACAACATCAGGACAGAAACATTTATATGATTTAGATGCCTTTTGCACCCTAAATAGGTTGGCCACTTTCTGGTTACAAATGTATTTGTGAGATGATTATATGGCACTTATTAATATTCTGTACCATTTTCTATATTTTATAAGGTATTCTCTCTGTTTCACAAAGTCTTTTGTGCTGTCCACACAGAGGTCCTGTCCATAAGATGGGCGCTAATGGAGGGTCATGTGGCCAGGAAAATTGACTCTATGTGATGTCTCCTCCATCCTGAACCTGCACTAAGCTCCCAACAAAACAGGTACAGACAGCAGGTACAGTGTATTTGAATGGAGCAGACATCACATGCAGGTGATATGCCTGGTCACATGACCCTCCATCAGCAGCCATTTTATGAACAAGACCTGTGTGGACAGCACACAAGCCTTGGTAAATAAGGGGGCACATTTTATGACGTATAGAATATGGTGCAGAATTTCAATAAAGACTATATTAGTAAGTACTATATAATCATCTTACAAACAAATTGGTCAATAATAACCAGAAAGTGGCCAACCCCTTTAATCATAGCTTCCCCCAGTGATAATTCACCACTAGTGTTAAGCGAACTTGTGGTTTCAAGTTCAGCGTACAAGGTTTGGGTTATCTAAGAATTCCATTATGGATTCCACTACCACGGACCATACCTCATGGTCCATGGTAGCAGAATTCATGACGGAATTCTTAGATAATCCAAACCTGAACCTTGTATGCCGAACATGAAACCACAAGTTCGCTCAACACTACCCACCCCCTGTTTAAATGAACTTCAGCAAATGGAGAAATACACAAGAGGAATGTGCAACCAGCTCTTTCTATATGAATATTAAATTATTGGCCAGAAAGTAAGTCAATCTTATGACAATTGTATAATAAGGGAAGAAATTATAACTTATAAATAATAAAACCCTGGACATCCTCCGCCTTCACAATCCCCAGTATATACAGTGTTTGATTTAAAAATCCCCAAATTGCAAACATTACAAGTAATTACATATAAAATACAAGTATAACTCTTACTGAGAGAAAGCAACATCCTGGAGATGTTGAACATGATCCTGATAATACCTAGTCTTTAAAGGGGTTGGCCACTTTCTGGTCACTGTTGATCAATGTGTTTGTAAGATGATTATATGGCACTTACTAATATTGTCTGTGTTGAAACTTTGTGCCATTTTGTATATTTCATAAGATATGCCCCTTTGTTTGCAAAGTCTTTTGTGCTGTCCACAAAGGGGTCCTGTCCATAAAATGTCTACTGTTGGATGGTCATGTGACCAGACAACTCACCTCCATGTGATGTCTCCTCCATTAAAATATACTTCACCTTCCATCTCTACTTGTACTGAAGGGAGTTTAGTGCAGGTACAGTGTGCTTGAATGGAGAAGGTGTGATGTGTCTGATCAAAAGACCTTCCATCAACCGCCATCTTATGGACTGGACTTCAACATGGACAGCACAGAACAAGGAGGCATGGCTTATGAAATATAGCAAATGGTACTGAATATAAACAAAGGCTACATTAGTAAGTGCCATATAGACATCTTACATACAGTACACATTGGTCACAAGTAGCCAGAAAGTGGCCAACCCCTATAAATTAATTATTCAAAAGGCCACGCTGTTGAGGAGGTTGCTTGAGATGGATATGCCATCACTTTTTCAATACTAGACACTTTAAAGGAAATCACACTACTTCCAAATGTGTTAAAGTATCTAGCCACACTATATATTACACTTTTTCTTGGATTAGATGTCATTAAGATTAATTAGAATTAATAGGGAACACATTGTTATCTGAATTTATGAAGACCTAGCATTAAACTGCAGAAGTACATAGTTTACATGGGTGGGATCTATATTTAAAAAAAATATATGTAGGATGAAAACTGCATGATGAAGCCAAGTTCTTTTGGCTTTAGCTGATGTAAATAAACTGGGAGATAACATTTTACCAGAGTGGGAGGTCTCCTCACAATGATTCTACACCAGTTCTACAAGATAAATTGAAGTTTATCATTCCCAAATGAATGAGGTGAATCTTTATTTATTTGTTTTAACTGATTCAGTTATTAACTGAATTGTTCTTCCAATGTAGACTAAGGCTACATGTACACGACTGAAAAAAATGTCAGTTTTTCATGGCCATTTTGCATCAGTCAAAGAAAAATACATACAATGCAACCGCACACCGCTAACCAGATAAAGCACAAAATGCCATAGTGATATAGAGTATTCTAAAGCTCATGCTATGCTTGTTTAATAAATCAGAGACTCTTGGCAAATATATTTTGTACAAAATTATCGGAGCCCATTCACCGAATCGTCAAGGTGTTCTCTGCAGGATGGGAACCTAACACTATCTCCTACCTGTTATGTGCCAGACTTGGCTTCCATATAATCAGGGGGTGTTTTGTTCCACATGCATGCTGTATCCACTCTGCCTTTTGCCATTTCTGGTGCTTCAAAGGCCTCCCCTAGTTCAGCAATGCAGATACTAGCATGCATGCCGAATCACTCGGCTTTATAGTTGCACTGATTAAAAACAACCTGTGGGGCAGATGGGCTGGTCAGGAGTGCATGACCAAATGGAGTAGCCACACCTCCATTACAAACTTACAAAGAAAAAAAGAGAAATTTCAGTCAGCACATCCCAGAGTGCAGGTGCTGGTTGCTATGGCTAAATACATGTCAAAGAAAAATACATACAATGCAACCGCACACCGCTAACCAGATAAGTATGCATTGTATGTATTTTTCTTTGACATAGCAACCAGCACCTGCACTCTGGGATGTGCTGACTGAAATTTCTCTTTTTTTCATTTTGCATCAGTGTGTGCATTAATTTTCTGTCCCAATGTATTTTTAATGTCCATTTTGCATCTGTTTTTCATGTCCGTTAAAAATGGACATTAAAAACGGATTAATTTGATTGGCAGTTATTTCTAGACCGACGCTTCTGAGAACACCCACAGGATGGTAGGCCCCAAGTTAAATAATGTCCCTTATGTAGGCCCCCAGCTTAAATAATTTCCCCCATAGTGTACCTTTTATTTTTACTGCCCCCAGCTTTAATAATGTCCCCCATGAAGGCCCCTAGTTAAAATAATTTCCCCCATTGTCTAAATAATACCCCCATAGTGGCCCCCAGCTGTTCTTAAGTTGATTTGACAAAAAAACACTTCACCTCATACACGTTATCACGCTGCAGCATTCTCTTCTCTCTTCATTGAACAGGACCTGCCGAAGGACCTGCAATGTGCGTGATGACATCACTGTGCGCTCCCACCTTTCATTGGTGCTAAAAATGGCCGTGTGACGGCCGTTACACACCCATTTTTCACTATCATGTGCATGAGGCCTTAAGGTTCTTTTACACGGGCTGAGAATCAGGGCAATTATCTGGATGAGCATTCATACGAACATATCTCATTCCCGAAAATTTCTCTGTCTAAGGCCTCTTTCACATGTCTGTGTTGACATCCATGACAAGATGATCAGTGCTTCATCTATGAAGATGTCCATGAAGGATTTGTGTTTGGCCCATGTTTCCATTATTTGCTCTCTGTGTCCATATTCCACAGGCACTGCAATTAATTTGCGGCAAACTTTAAAGGGATTCTGTCACCACGATTTTGACTATTAAGTTATTTATACCACTGGATTCAGCTGATCATAAGGATCTCCAAAACGTTATTGTTATAGGGCATAGATGAAGATCTGATGTTAAAAAAACCTTTTTTATCAACTGTCAATCTCTTACTTAAGGAGCCCAAGGGGATGTGCCCAGCGATGTTGGAGCCCGGCCACGCCGATTCCGTTGGAGCCCAGGACCGGCCCACCTCATTAATATTCACTTCACTGCTTCAAGCAGTGAAGCTCCGGCACGGCTGTAACCCCGCGCAGGCGCAGTACATCCTGTGAGGCCGTTGCCCGCAGACCGCATGGGCGCAGACCACTTGATGTACTGCGCCTGCGCGGGATTACAGCCGTGCCGGAGCTTCACTGCTTGAGGGTTTAACAGTGTGTCTGGTGAGATTAGCCTCACCATGGAGAGCTTTATTTCCTGCAGTAAAATGTAATATAGAAACTGTAATTACTTTCTTGGACCACCAGTGTCAGGAATAAGGTCCACCTTATCCTTAGTTATTAGAATGTTTGCAGTGATATTATCTGTTTTATGATTATATGTCAAAGCGTAACATATTCCGGTGTGACTTACCCATATATACAGTGTGTATTTATGTATTTGTATCTGCGTATTACAAGGCCAGCAGCCATGTTGGGGGTAATTGATTTATAGAGAGCCGAGATGTCTGCCTTGGTCATGGGAAATAGCCAAACTACTCCATGGGAGGTAGTTAGCACCGAGGTGCTAACGAGGATGGGTCCATTTGTGGATCATGCTTCAGGAAGAGGACGTCAGACTCTCTTACCCCTTGTCAGCAGGGTGGAAATCCTAACCAGAGAATGAAGAATAATTTTAGTCTTTCATAACTTGTTCAGGAGGGGGCGGATATCTCCAGAATCCAGATCATCACCTCTGGTATGATGGGGGCATCACATGGACACCAAACATGGCGTATCAGTTCGCCTTCATCTTTTTCTCATTTGATATGCTAGGACTCGGAACGGTGAGATATCAATTATGAAGAAGGGCTGGGGCCTGTATCTTCACCAGAGCAACTGGGAAAATATGTTTTGGATATTTTCACACGTGTTCCCTAGATGGCCAGGGGGCAGGCTGCATGTGTAATGAAGCTCAGCCCAGAGGAGTTGAGTCAGAGGTGTGGGGGAGAATGCCCTCAAGCCGGCCCCTTCAGGAAAGACATAAAAATGTAATGCCTGCCATATTTGAGTGTCACAAAGTGGGAGATCCAATCGAATTGGTTTGTGCATCATTATTCTGCCCAAATCTCCTGGGAGGAAGGACTTTTACAACGCATCTGCTAAGTATCAGAACTTTCTATGTTTTCTCCTTTTTATTTTACAATTGTTTGCCATTTATGTATGTCTCTTGTTAATCATTTTTTGTAACCAAGTGCTGTCCAATTTCCATACATTAAACCTAAAAGTTTGATGGTTTGTCTTGTAGCCTTTAAAGGGTTTTCCGAGTTATATATATTGATGATCTATCCTCAGGATAGGTCATTAATATCAGATCGGCGGGGGTCCGACACCTGGCACCCCCGCCGATCAGCTGTTTGAAGAGGAGGCACGCGCTGTACCAGCGCTGCCTCCTCTTCACTGTTTACATGCTGGCCATAACAGGGGTAGTGGTGAGTAGGTGTAATTACACCTCACCACCCCATTCATTTCTATGGGAAGAATCGCTTCCATACAAGATGTAATAGGAGGGGTTTGAGTGCAAATCGCCCAGGGGCCTGGGCTCCAGCTGAAACAACGGCGCTTCCGGGCATTTGAAGAAACTCATTTGCATAAGTAATAAAATATTTTTTGGCCATACAAGCGAGGGACAAGTATAATAAAGGTAGGGTTGAGATATATGGAAGATAGTCTACAGCCTAATCTGAGCAGTCTATAACGCTCAGATTAGGTGAAAGACTCCCTTTAAGAATGCTAATTCTGATTGAATTGCCTGTGATTTTGTTTGCATCAGGGCTCTATACTGTGTGATAAATACCAACCCTAAATGTACCTCCATATAAATCATAAGTTGCAAGGACCATAAAGGCAATTGACACCTTCGGGGCAATTTTTTCATAATTGCATTTTACTCATTTTGGGCTAAAAATAATTTTTTTTCAATTGGTCTTTATTAAAAATTTTCAGCCATTTTTGAGATACAAGGATTTAAAAAATCTGTCTGTTGCAGAATATCACTTCTCAGTCCTGTCGGTGTCAGCTCATGTAGATCCTTATCTTTGATCTCCTGACCTCATAAACATTCATTATAGTTAAACTCTTATCAAACTAATAAGAATATGACTTAGGCTACTTTCACACTAGCATTTTTTAATTCCGGTATTGAGTTCCGTCATAGGGGCTCAATACCGGAATAAAACGCTTCAGTTTTGTCCCCATTCATTGTCAGTGGGGACAAAACTAAACGGAAGACAACGGAATGCTCCTAAAAGCATTCCGTTCTGTCTTCAGACCGGAGAGCAAACCGCAACATGCTGCGGTTTGCTCTCCGTCCTGGGCATCTGCACCAAGACGGATCCGTCATGACCCCCAATGAAAGTCAATGGGGACGGATCCATTTGGTGTGACACAATGGTAAACGGATCCATCCTCCATTGACTTTCAATGGAGTTCATGACGGATCCGTCATCTGCACACATACATACACACATACAGACATACACATAAACATACACAGACATATACAAATACACATACATACTTACATGCCCCCAGCAGGTCTCCACAGCGCAGGAGGAGCAGGATGGCGTGCACATGGGATGATTGCCCACAGCGCCCAGCAGAGGGTGCTGTGGGGAATCGTCCTATCTGCGCGCCGTCCTCCTCTTGTACTGTGCTGCGAGGAGCTCTGAGGTTTTCCTCCTGAATAGTTGTGGGTGTCAACAAAGACTGCCTTTCTCCTTCCCCTGCTCTGCAAAGGAATAAAATTCCTGCCCTGTCTGCAGTCTGACTGCTGGGATACACATGTTGTATGTGTGGGACTACAAGTTCCAGCTGTACAGTACAATGATATTACTGATAGAAACAGGATCTCCCCCTACCTGTTTTTGTGCAATATTCTGCAGATACTTCCTTACAGCCAGCATAAGAATACAGAGGAGAAAACTCCCAGTCTTTGTCAGCTCTGACAAATGCAATACACAGTTATTTTTCTTTGTCAGGAATGTTAACTTTGGAGTGCTACAGATGTGACAAAATGGGAAGCAAATGAAAGGCATTTTCAGAGGAAAAATGAACATGAACAGCACCACCTACTGTTGATTTACTTTTTACTTCACACTTCGCATTTTAATTTTTAAGTTGTGCGGTATTCAAATAGATGTTAATTAGTATTAGTGGACATGTCTCAACATGTAAATATATGTTAGTTATCCCAGGACTAAACATCTGACCTGCTGCTGTCTCCAGTGGCCTCCTTTATGTCGCGCTCCCCACACCCTGCCATATCTACTCCCCGCCACGCCGCTTTCTAATGTATTGTTATTATCCATATTACTTCCTTTGCTGGCCTGGTTCATTTTTCTATCACATTATACATTGCTCGTTTTACTAGTTACAACCACCCTGTCAACCCCCATCAGTGGTGGTCATGCTTGCACGCTATAGGAAAAAATGCCAGCCTCTGTGGTGGCCGGGACCATGGGAGCACACATAGGCTAGTGCTTTTTCCTATAGTGTACAAGCACAGCCATGCTGCTGGAT
Source organism: Rhinella marina (assembly GCA_900303285.1). NCBI lineage: Eukaryota > Metazoa > Chordata > Amphibia > Anura > Bufonidae > Rhinella > Rhinella marina. The sequence continues at coordinate 212,105 of ONZH01012036.1, read as the reverse complement.
TACAGAGTGGTCATAACCATGGAAACTTTCTCTGCATAATAAATGCTATTTGCTGAAGTGGCAAAACCCACTTAAAGCAGCCCTGGAAAAAAGTGGCCCCATGTTGTAAATGGCTCCAAACTGATAGAAGACAGAGCAGCACAAGTAGACAGGGACAACAGAAGTAGCCAGGGCCAGCACAAGTAGACAGGGACAACAGAAGTAGCCAGGGCCAGCAACACCTTAGGCTACTTTCACACTAGCGTTTTAAAATTCCGATATTGAGTTCCGTCATAGGGTCTCAATACCGGAATAAAACGCTTCAGTTTTGTCCCCATTCATTGTCAATGGGGACAAAACTGAACTGAAGACAACTGAATGCTCCTGAAAGCATTCCGTTCCGTCTTCAGACCGGAGAACAAACCACAGCATGCTGCGGTTTGCTCTCCGGTCCAGGCATCCGCACCAAGACGGATCCGGAATTACCCCCAATGCAAGTCAATGGGGGCGGATCCGTCTGGTGTGACCACAATGGTAACCGGATCCGCCCTCCATTGACTTTCAATGGAGTTCACGGCGGATCCGGCTACACATACACACATACAGACATAGACATACACATAAACATAAACATACACAGACATATACACATACAAATACACATACATACTTACATGCACCCTGGCAGGTCTTCAGAGCGTCGGAGGGACAGGACGGCGCACACAGGTGACGATTCCACCAGGCGCCCAGCAGAGGGCGCTGTGGGGAATCATCACCTGTGCGAGCCGTCCTGCTCCTCCGTCGCTCTGAAGACCTGCCGGGAGCATGTAAGTATGTATGTATGTGTATTTGTCTGTGTATATGTGTGTGTGTCTGTGTGTCTGTGTGTCTGTGTGTGTCTGTGTGTGTGACATGTGTGGGACCGGAGCGCGGTTCCGGCTCCACAAATGTCGCTGCTGCAGGGCTGATCCGGCAGCACCCTTCACCTGCCGGATCAGGCCTGCCGCTAGTGTGAAAGTAGCCTTAGTGCAGCAGAAAATACTGCCCCGACAGAACCAAATATCATAATGCAGCACAAAATACTGCCTTAGCAGAACCAAGTACTACACTGCAGCACAAATTACTACCCCAGTAGAACAAAATACTACAGTGGTGCACAAAATCCTGCCCCAGCAGAACCAAACAGCACAGTACAGCACAAAATATTATCGCTCCTGCTGCAGGGTTCAACTTTGTCATCGTCCTGAGGACAGCCATACAGTTGAATTCAGGAGGGCACCAGTACAATTTAAGGGTGCATTTGTGCAAACATAATTTCATCACATGTAAGACCTCTATTATTGTACAAGCAGGGGGCTGAATCCCATCAGTGAAGATTAGGAAAAGCTGAAAAAGAAAATAACTGGGTCACACATTAGCCATCTCATATGACCAGCTACAGACTGCTGGGTCTAGATCCCCAGCCACATGTAATGCTACGATGTACAGTGTGTGTGGCAACCTGTAACATTTTCCATTAAAACTAGACTGTGGCACTAATTGGGAACTAGACAGCTACACGTCTAAGTTTACAAAGACATTAGTACGGTATAAATGGAATGGGCAAAGGTGTGGTAGGGCATAAACTGGAGAAACTTAAGTCATACGTTATTGAAAAGTAATCCAAAACTTCCAGCACTATTTCAGTAACTTCCAAAATCAAGAGCTTCTAATGTGCTTCTTGTGTTTTGTTACTGAAACAGATTGTGACACGTGGTAGGTTTTTATGAGAAACCTAGAATTTTGTCCAACAGTAACATCAGAGGCCTGTGTTTAAACTGCTTTTGAAGGAACTGAGTAGCCATTGGCAGTATAGTATTTATTTTAGATTTTGAGCTGGATTCTTGGTGCTGTGCCTTACTAGGAATTTGACATATGTTGAGACAAATGTTTCTTTACTCAAGGGAAAAAGAGGACAAAAATATGTTCAGGATTTGATCAAAGTTGACACATGGGAAAAAAGAGATTGGTTCTCCAGTAATAGTATGATACAATATGTGACTAACATTGTAGCAATGCACATGAGATTGGTGGCAAATGCCACCGAAATCAACAGGGCCCAGATTCACAAGTGAGAGTCTTAGGCTATTTTCACACTAGCGTTATTGCTGGATCCGGCAGGGTCCAGCAATAACGGTTCCATTACTGATAATACAACCATGTGGATCCATAATGAATGGATCCAGTTCTATTATCTTTCACATCGCTGGGACGGATCTGTCATGAACTCCATTGAAAGTCAATGAAGGACGGATCTGTTTACTAGTGTGTCACACCGAACTTGCATTGTGGGTCATGACGGATCCGTCTTGGTGTGGATGCCCAGGACGGAGAGCAAACCGCAGCATGTTGCGGTTTGCTCTCCGTTCTGGAGACGGAACAGAATGCTTCTAGGAGCATTCCGTTGTCTTCAGTTCAGTTTTGTCCCCATTGACAATGAATGGGGACAAAACTGAAGCGTTTTATTTCGGTATTGAGCCCCTATGACGGAACTCAATACCGGAATAATACAACGCAAGTGTGAAAGTACCCTAAGCAAGACTGCATGAAAGATGTGTGGCAGCCACTTTTTCTCATCACCACATTAATTAATATGAACACTCAGCCACTAAATTTCTTCTAGTCGGTAACCAGAAAAAAGGTAGTCCTACTGTTCTTGTTAGACAACTGTAATGTTTCTACATGATTTCTACTGAACTGACCTTAGATGACTGTAGAAGACTACACAGATTTAAAGGGAACCTGTCATCTCCGAAACACCCCTGAACTAGAGTAAGCGATGTATAGTGTAAGTGATGCTGAATCCAAATATGTAATTTTTATCTTCATACTCTCTTCCATTCTGACGCTGTACTCCCACAAACGAGCAGTAAAATGCACTCAGTGGACTCCAGTGCTCACTCACATAATGGAGAGGACTCAAAGAAGAGTCCTCTCAATGCATTTTACTGCTGGTTTGTGGGAGCACAGCGTCAGAATGGAAGTGAGTATGAAGATAAAACTTACATATTCGGATTCAGCATCTCTTACACTATACACCACTTACTCTAGTTCAGGGGGTGTTTCGGATATGACAGGTTCCCTTTAAGTTATATTCCTTTGAACAAGAGTTTTGCAACTGTAATATGGACACTAATCTACAGCTGCATTGCGTTCATTGAATACCGGCCTTAGTATAATCAGCTCTATGTCTTCCTGCTCTGAGTATCTAAGAACAACCACCAGAAAGTGGCATGTGATGGCCCATAAGGATGCAGGTTGCCAGGGCATCCGTCTAGAAGGGTCTTTTCGCCTTCCTCTGGATCAAAACTGTAGGGTTATAGGTTGGACTGTCTTTTTTTTTTTTAAACTTACCAACTATGTAACCATGAAACATTAAAGCGGTTATCCAGTTCTTTAAATCTGATGGTTCATCAACATTAAATCAATGGGGGCCTAACTCTCAACACAGTTCATGCTAAGGCTCCCCAATGATTTATCACACAATGTGATATGCATATTATGATGTTTGTGTTAAATTTCAATAGGAATGTAGTGTTAGCCTATGGAACCACATGACATTGCATAGGTATATGGAGAAAGTAACCATAGCACTCAAATCCCAATACAATAATTCAACCTATTTTATTAGTATTTCCAGTAAATACACATGGGATGGGGGGTGGCAATAGAGTTTCGGTCTGTCCCAGACATTAGTCACAGCCAAGCAGAATGTGTGGTAGGGAGAGTGCTGGAGTACTGACAAAATGGAGTCAGCATCTTAAAAATACAAACAGAGCATTGTAGCAAGTTGACTAGCCTTTGTTACTTTCTCTATGTGGACACGGATGTATTCCTACCAGTGAGCACCTCCCTTAGCAATACCACAGTGCTGGCGAGTATTTTACATTGCAAGTAGAGACGAGCGAATCATCCAAAATTCCCTTCAGCGAATGTTCGACGAATTTCTGACAAGATTCGCTCTTAATACGAATTTATTCCGTCGAATCTACATTAAAAAAACAATCGTTGTTTTACGAACATTCCTGCACAAATTACGAACGTACAGTCAGCGTAGTTAAAAGTACGCAATACGTAAGCATTAGCGTGCAAAAGTGCGTACGAATCCTTAGCGTACTATTTACTCGCGAATGCGTCATACGCACGAAGCTAGGCCGCGGCGTACAGTCTTTAGAGGCAGTCCATATGAGGTAGAAAAGTAAGGTGCTCACTGCTAGCTATCCAGCTAAGTGCATAATTTACTAAAAACACCGTACAATAAGTGCATAATAGGACACATTGCAGTACCAGAAAAAGAATACACACAATGGCCTAAAGTGCTTGAACGTTGCTGAACTAGTAAAAACAGTGTAGCTAAAATACAGCAAAGACATAAGTATGAAAACATTTTAGTGCAATCAATTTCATATTTGCAAGCATAAAAGGCTCAGATCTACATTTGAGTCTCTCCTCGTGGCTCCTTGGCATGATAAAACACTGTCTGGAACACATAGTCCAAAATTCAATTGTAATCCACGTGAGGTAATATTGTAATCCAAACAGGTAACGTGTAATCCACATGGATAATAGAAAATAGCAGAAAATAGGGGGCTCCCAAATAACCTGAGAAGGGGGGAAAAAGGCAAATAGGCGCGCTTAGGCGCAACTGGGAATTTTCTGCAGAATGAGGAGGGGAGGGGAGTCCTAACAGCCATGTCCATCTGGGTGAGAGTCAAACGGGGGCAATACAAACTAAACAAACAAACACAAAAAGTGCCAACTAGCTCTCACCCATCAGGTGCAGTCCATGGTGTGACTCCCATAGGTCCTCTTGAAGTGTCCTTGAGACAGCCAGTAGGTGGGTCCCTTAGATGAGGGACCTGAAGTCCTCCTGACTTGAGCTGCTACTAAACGACATCAGAGGACGCTCCTGCCTCCTGTAGACCAAGCTCACTGCCATGGTAGAACTCCACTGCCCTCTTCTTCCAGAAGTTGGACTTGACCGGGTCCAGGTGGTGGTCAAGCTGGTGAGCACTGCAGCCACTTGATCTTTTCCGGATCCTCCTGCCAGGACAGCAGGGGTAAGGACTTCCAGCTGCAGCGGTTCCGGCAAGGTTCCATCCAGGGAAGAAGCCCCAGCTTCCCTGGCTGCTGCTGACTTCATCTTCCACGGCAGCTGGTATTGGTGGATCACCATGGATTGTAACATAAATGATGACGTTGTCAGCTGACCCAGCTGAAAGGACTGTGGTGGTGGTGGTGGTGGTGCTGGCAGTCCAGGGATCAGAGGCTCCGGCTGTGGCTTTTCCCTGAACCAGAGGACGCTATCTGGGGACTCCTGAAGGCAGCGCAAGCGTCCTGGACCTGGTGGTTCATCCGGCCACACTTCTGGTTCCGATGTAGGTACCAGGGGCTTAGAAAGGAGGGTAACCCTGGTATCAAAAATGGGCCTTTCAGGGACGCCATGGGGGGTGTACTCCACCTGAGCCCCCACGTACAGGCTGTGACGAGGTTGTGGCAGGTACGGCCGTTTCACTGACCTGCGGCCTACAAAGTACTCTTTTCCGTCCTCGTCGTCTGCCAGGAAGCCAGACCCTCGCTCGACAGAAAACCACAGGACAGTTCCCTTTCGGCCTTCCAATATAGGATTTCCTGGCCTAGGGTGGTCCAGTACCTGGATCACCCAGTCCTCCACAGCATTTTTGTAGTCCCAGAGGGTCTGCGCGTGGGCCGTCACAGATGCTGGCACAATCGGGTTCTGCCTTATGAAAGGTGTTGTTGATCTCCTCCTGGGCGGCGAAGTGGACGCTCCAACCACCTCCGCCGTACCAGCCACAGCAGCAGCACCAGTCGCCTTACGACGAACCGCCTCACGATGCGCAGCAAACTCAGCAGGCGGTAAGGAAAACAAGGGCACTGAAGCTGGGGTTCTCTTGATTTCAGAATGTGACACCCTGATGTGTGGAGAGGGTGGTGGTTCAGGGAACTCGTCCCCAAAGACCATCTGGTTCCAGTTGGGACGCAGCTCTTTAGCCATGCTTGCTACTTGATCAGTGTTCAGCGCTGGTCTAACCTGGTTCAGAGGAGGGTGGAGTCTTCACTCCCTATACGTGCAAATAGTTAGATCCCGATGGGCCGGGCTGGTTTTTTTCCAGTTCTGAGGGGGGCTTATCTTCACTTTCTCGCTCTTGCGGGGGTGTATCGTCATTTTACAGCCTCACGAAGAATGCGTACATTTCGTATGTATCGTTAGCGTTCAAAATTTTGCGAAAATTTACGAATAATACGAAGCAAATTCGAAAAAATCCTGATTCGCTTCGGAGAAGAAAATTTGTAAGATTCGATACGAATCTACGAAACGGCAAATAGATTCGCTCATCTCTAATTGCACTCTTGGAATTTTTTTTGTGATGGTCACAGTCACCCTCCCATTTACACAAACGCAGCTCCTATAATGCACATGGGCCATATAATGCCGTGAACCTAAGGCTGAAATCTTCAAATTACCCAGCAGTCATTTGTCTTCTGATTTGCTCTTTCTCTCTAGAAATAATGTAAATGGGTCTACATATACATGAATCAATGTATATGTAAACCTTGGTATTCGTCGATTCAGCAAAAGTTAACATACAATATTTGAATAGTCACGTTTATTAGAAACATAAAATGACCAACATGGATGCTTTCTGAGTGAATTGCACATTTTTTGCAGATCTCAGCTGATTTTCTTTTAAAACAAAACATTGGTCACAAATCTGAAGTACAGAGAGTGCACTAAATGAACATAGTGATTCACCTTACTGCAAACCCACAAAGTCTTCTGGAACCAGATATGGGTCATATTGTGCTCCAGTTAATCTATCACACACAGTCTGGTTTATAAACAGTAATGTACACCATGAATCACACACCAGACATGAGGGCCAACATCATCATGACAGAAACAAAGCAAGATCAAACTGCTAATGTTTTCGCACATATAAAGCTCATACTGTACAGATTTATTATTGCTTCAGCAAGGACAAATTAAGTCGCTTTTTAAAAGATCGTCCATTTGCCTTATGTCTATGCTGTATTTGTTAATGTGTCGAGGGGGTCATGATAAACATCTATTGTGTGTTTTACATCAATGCTTCTGATCGTCTGGCTTTAGATAACCCAGTTACAGTCCACTATATTTGACTGAAAAATTGGTGTGTTAACGAGGGTTTCTGGGACTTAGATACTGATGATAGGTCGTCAGCACCTGATTGGTGGGGGTCCCACTCCCAGCACTCCTGCCGATCAGCTGTTTTAAGAGACTGCCATGATTAGAACGCCTCACAGCATGCCAAGCACAGGTGCACAAAGGTCATATGACTAATGGCCTAGCAAGAGGATGCAGCACTCACTGGAGCATCACAACCTCCTGTCAGTGGTGCCAGGAGTTGGATCTCCACTGAAATGATAATGATGATGACGTATCCTGAGGACAAGTCATCACTATTCTACTCCCAGAAAACCCCATTAATAGACAACTTAAAGAGAAATTCTAAGTTTAATCTCTTGTGGAATATCCTTAGGATATGTCATAAATACCTGATATGTGCAGGTTCAACGTGTGAGACCTCTGAGTTCGCCAAGCAGGAGAACCGGGGCTTAATGACTCCAGTTGGTTGATTTCCACTCATTCCATACAGTAAAAGTTAACCCATTCAGTAACTCACATAAACGTCAATGGAGAAGACTGCAGACAAGCATCATCACTTCTCCACTAAACTATATGGACAGCAGTGGTCAGGTAACAGGGGATAGGAGTCACTAAACCACTGGTCTCCCAAAAAATGTGGGTCTCACCCCAGGCATACTTATCTCACAAATCCCCCACCATTGTCATTCCAGTAATGCCCGATGCGCTACACCTCTTGCACCTGCCTCAACACATTAGGAAATGGCAGGAAATGCCACTCAGCCAATCACTGGCTGCATCAATACCTGCCACAACCGGTAATTGGCAGAACGGTAACCCCAGCTACTTCCTGCCATGGCAAAGCAGGAGCATAAAGTGGTGACCAGCAGGGACCCAGCACCATCAGAACATCCCACCATTGATTTACATATTTTTCCAACGGTGACCACAGGAGCTCATGAATATGAGGATTCAATGTGCACACAGTGTATTGAACAGCTCCAGTGCTGGAGGTTTTCAACAAAAGGTTTTAGCAAAAGAGCTGGGTCAATTGAAGAGTTATCCAAAAGTAGAAAAACATGTCTTACTTATTACAAAAACAGCACCACATCTGTCCATAGATTGTATGCAGTGTTGGACAGGGGTGTCTAAGGCCCACCAGTAAAATTCATTTTGGGGGTTGACTGTACAGCTACATGCAAATAATACTTGACACAGTGCCAGGCGGCAGCAAGACGCTATCAGATTATTGATCCCTGGGTAAAGAGGACACTGGCTGGCCTGCCTTTATACCTATAATTCATCTTAGTCACCTGATGCATCTATAATAATAAGCTGGGCAGTTTGCTAAATAATTTAGCCAGTTTAATGAACATAGGCTGGTTTAGATGATATATGCTGCCTATCTACATGTAGTGCAGTCAGTCTATAGACCATGTGTCACTTGTGCAGTGGTGGGGGACAAAGTGCCCAACTTGCAAAGGGGCCCAATGGGGGATTCACCTGTTTCCCAGTCTGAACCTTTGTATGTGTTATTACAGCTAAGACCCATTTTCTGCAATGGAGCTGAGATGCAGTACTGGACACAACCTACTGTACAAAGAGGTGTGGTACTATTTCTCTATGTGGCAGCCATGTTGTTCTAATCCTGTTCAATATCCTGTAAGCTGTTCAGTACACTGTGCTTACTCTTCCATTCAAATGAAGGGTTAAATAAGCCGTAATTACCATGCACTGCCGCTACTAGGGGACACCATGCAGGTAAAAACTGGAGAGGACCCAGTTCTCACACGAGAGCTGTGGTTTCTTCAAAACAGCCAATTGTGACTTCTGGTCATGCACCCTCTGTGTGTCGACTCACTGGTGTCTCCTTGAGCACATAAACAGGTGAAGCTCTCTAGGAGGCTGCATGCCTGAACGATTAAGCAAGTTTTTTTGGTGCTTGTGGAGGTTGAACAAGTGGGAATGGATTGAAAGGTTCACCTATGAAATAATATTCCAACATCTGCCGGCTGTGGAGTGTGCCTTGGCCAACAGTGAATATCCCTGAGTTATACAGACCAGAATGAAAAGCAAGGTCCTCAGCATTGTACAGTGAGCGGCTGGAGAGGAGAGCTGCCTGGCATAGCAATATGCAAAGCAAGTATGAAAAGACCTAACAGCAGAATAATCCATATTGAGACATTTAGGAACTGTTCAGACACAGTCTATATAGTTTTAAGGGGTCTTACTGCCAGCCAAAAAGGTCTACGACTAACTAAATATACTATGAGGGGATTTATGAATTTGCAGTAGTTTTGGTGTCAGTTTTATCTGTCTGTGCCTTGTGAGGTTGAGCCAAATTTGTGTCTGTAAAAGTACACAAAGGGGTTGCCTGGAGTGGAGATGGGACTTTTTTTCAACTTTTAAAAAAGTCATACATTATAAACGATACTTAAAGGTATTCTATACTGGAATCCTGATCTATTTTTCACTCTATTTCAAGAAGTGGTGAGGTTCACCAAATGTTGCAAATTTTAACCAAATATCACAAAAAATATGCCCCATATGTCCCATACAGGTATCACTTGCAACATTTTTACACCACAAAACTAGCATAGCAGATTTGATAAATGTCCCTCTAACTTTTTAATTTATATAGATGTCCGGATATGATGCATTTAATAAAAAAAAACAACAGCTAATCGTGGGGGTGCCAGGTGTCAGACCCTCTCCAATTTGAGATTCAAATATAATAAAACTGGACAATCCCTTTAAGAGGGTTGTCTGGACTTTTACTACCAATATTAGATTGGCAGGGGTCCGACACCCCCAATGATCAGCTGTATGAGGAGACGGTGCGTGCAATGTGTACTTGCCTCTCTTCCTGTCTGCTGCTGCTGCTGTTTATGGCCTTTCCCAGAGAAGGGAGACGGCATGTGTTCACTGCGTGTGCCTTATCCTCATACAGCTTATTGGTGGCAGTGCCAGGTGTCGGACCCCGACGATCTGATATTGATGACCTATCCTAAGGACAACCCAGTAGCCCGGACAACCCCTTTAATTTGATACAACATGTAAATCTGGCTGGAAATAGTATAAGCTATATGAGGAAGGAATTGTCCAGTTTAGAAATCCTAGACACCCTATTAGGAAATTTTTTGTTAAAGGGGTTCTCTGGAATTAAGAAAATGAAAATATTTAAATATTACTTTATAATGGTTCATTTTGTCTGGGGAGCAATCACCAGGAGAAATAAAATGTCCACTGTCTCATTAGTTCACTCAAAAGCTGTCCTGATCACAATGAGGACAAGTTACTTTACAACTCTGAGGTAAAGAGCTGCCTCATCCTCCTCTCTGCTCTATGTGTACAGATGATAAGAGAGAGGACAGACTGTGGTAATGGAGAGTGCATACAAGTGCTGCTGCTCATTATCCACATCCCCACCTCCTCTCTATACTTCATGTCTCCTCATGAACTCCTTTCCCACAGAGATTCGCCTGTATTGACAAGCAGAGCAGAGAGGAGGATGAGGCAGCTCTTTACCTCACTGTTGTGAAGTACCTTGTCCTCCTATGTGATTAGTACAGGTTTTGTGTGCACTAATAGGACAGCGGCCATTTTATTTCTCCTAATGATCGCTCCCTAGACAAAACAAGCCATTGTAAGTAATGAAAGGTATTTGTGAATATATTTATTATAAAATAATATTTAAGTATTTTCATTTTTTTAATTCCTGGAGAACCCTTTTAACAGAGATGGATTCAATTCCTCCTCATCCTTGGTCAGCATGTGGTTACAAAAAGTATCTCTCGATAGAGGGCTTATTCTGCATTACACATACAACCCACTGATTTGAATGGTGATTGTGTAATTACCCTGAAAATCTGGTGGCACTGCAGGGAAATTTAACATTTACTGCCAGGGCAGATAATAGTTTATTGCTAGGAGTCTGAATAGCAGGACATTTTGTGATAAAGTTATTGTCAAGGGACAGGGATTGTCCAAAGCAGTACACCTCTTTAATTTCCTGTTACACCGACTGGATTAATTTTTCATTTAGTGCCTAAAAGCAAAAAACTGAGTGCAGTGAAACATGAAACACATTTTAAAGTAATTTGAAGTGACTAGTAAAGTAAAGCTTTTAATATAGTTTCATTCGTATAAATTTCCATACAGAATAACAGAGTTTTTAATGAGTAGAATATAAATCCGACTTAGGCTACTTTCACACTAGCGTTTTTAAATTCCGGTATTGAGTTCCGTCATAGGGGCTCAATACCGGAAAAAAACGCTTCAAATTTGTCCCCATTCATTGTCAATGGGGACAAAACTGAACTGAAGACAACGGAATGCTCCTGAAAGCATTCCGTTCCGTCTTCAGACCGGAGAACAAACCGCAGCATGCTGCGGTTTTCTCTCCGGTCCAGGCATCTGCACCAAGACGGATCCGGAATGACCCCCAATGCAAATCAATGGGGACGGATCCGTTTGGTGTGACACACCAGTAATCCGGATCTGTCCTCCATTGACTTGCAATGGGGGGTCATTCCGGATCCGGCTACACATATACAGAGATACATACAGACAGACAGACATACTCACACATACACACAAACACATACATACTCACACACTCCAGGCAGGGACGCCGGCAGCATGTCTTCACGCGCCTCCTGCGCGCAGCTATGACGTTTCCCCACTGTGCCCAGCAGAGGGCGCTGTGGGGAATCGTCATCACTGAGCGCAGGAGGCGCGTGAAGACGTGCTGCCGGCGTCCCTGGCTGGAGTGTGTGAGTATGTATGTGTTTGTGTGTATGTGTTAGTATGTATGTATGTCTGTATGTATCTCTGTATATGTGTAGCCGGATCCGGAATGACCCCCCATTGCAAGTCAATGGAGGACAGATCTCCTGGCTGGAGTATGTAAGTATGTATGTGTATGTGTGTGTATGTATGTTCTCTGTGTCTTGTCCCAATGTCTGTGTCAACATGTGTGGGGCCGGACTGCTGCTCCGGCTCCACACATATATCAGCGGCAGTACGGATCCGTCGGCACCCTTTAGGTGCCGGAACCGTGCTGCCGCTAGTGTGAAAGAGGCCTTAATAAAAAGTACATAAACCTGAACACATGGAAGTAGTATGAGATGAGAACTGCAACTACAGACTAGCGGTGTGTTCATTAACATACCGTATCTATAAAGCAATGTATGTGAATAGGTCTGTGCTGCAATATCAGACAGAGACTGGATAAGAGAGTGCTATGTTTGGGGAAAAAGTGCACTTTTTCTAAACTTAAAGCATAGTGACATATTAAAGATTTTGATCAGTGTGTGTGTGGGGGTATCAGGATCTTGCTGCTCTTTACAGGCTCAATGTAAAGTCTATGAACCAGACCATCTTCAGCAGCGAGGAGAGACAGCACTTTGAGTGCTAATTTCTCCTTGTATTAGTGACCAGAAGAGGTCTCAGCACCTGGAACCCCACTGATCAAAAAATTTGATATGACATCATGAAAGTACAGCTTTGTTTTGTTTATTTCTATTTTAGTTTTTTTGTACAAATTAGTTGTGCTGTCATTTTCCTATTCCACCAGCAGCCCATAATTCCCTTTCTCTGTCTGCAGGCAGAAACCGCTTTGCCTACTAAAAAAATCCACCTACTATAAAACAGTAAATACTAGATATGAAGCAGATCTAGCTCAGTCTCTCTGCCGCAGTGTGTGTAAGACACATGCTGTGAGAGGGGAGAGGGTGCAGCAAGAGGAGTCATCTAGTTGATTTAGAGTACACTGCATTGCTCTGTCATCTCATCAGGAATGTCCATTTATTATAAGCTGATCAAGCAGGGAACTGGTGGTACTTGACATAAATGCCAGTTTGCTGGCGGAAAAATACTGCTGCATGCGTTATTTTTCAAGGAGGAAACTGACATTTATGCCAGAGATGTGCCATTTTCCCATCAGATCCCCTTATAGTGAACAGGTGATCCAAGGGTTTTTTGCTATACAGGATATGGTAACAACTCCTGTATTCTGCTCCTCTGCCAGAACAAATTACTGGTTTACTGAATGGAGATGTGAACCTAGCTTAAGTGATTGTGATATATTTTGTAATGACTGATACTCTATAAAGCAGTTATCTCCTTTAATTTCTTATTATTATAATAAAAGATTGTTGGTTTTAACGGAGTCAAGTGGTGTCACTTAATATCTACTATGCCGGTGCTGCTTCGCACAGCTGGTTAAGACTCTTTGAAGTCTATGTAAATGAATATGTTCTAACAACCAACGGTTTTGCAGTACAGTTCAAAGGAAGGTCTTGTATCATAATGATGAAAAAGCAATATAATATTACATTAGAAATACAAACATGAACATCTCATTATAAGCAACTTTTTAAAATGTGAAATGCTGATACCATTTAATAGCCATGAAATGTAAAACTTTTGAATGCTTACACAACCAAAATTCAATCTATCAGCTCAAAATTTGATTTACTCATGTATGGATGATTACATCCACTTAAAAAAATCTTCAAAAAGGAAGTCATATTTTGAGTAACACTAAGTTAAAGGGGTTTTCCGAGTTATATATATTGATGACCTATCCTCAGGATAGGTCATCAATATCAGATCGGCGGGGGTCCGACACCCGGCACCCCCGCCAATCAGCTGTTTGAAGAGGAGGTGCGTGCCCTAACCACCCCATTCATTTCTATGGGAAGAATCGCTTCCATACAAGTCTATGGAAACGATTCTTCCCATAGAAATGAATGGGGCGGTGAGGTGTAATTACACCTACTCACCACTACCCCGTTACGGACAGCATGTAAACAATGAAGAGGAGGCAGCGCTGATACGGCGCGCACCTCCTCTTCAAACAGCTGAGGATAGGTCATCAATATATATAACTCGGAAACCTCTTTAATAGTTGCAAGCCAATTCTTTACATCCTGTCACACAGGGATTAATAACAGTTAGGAATGTTTTTTTCTTATTTCTACTGGCACTGTTAAAGTGTACCTGTCACTTCGGTTTATTATTAATATAGTGTAGGGCCAGGGGTGTTAACATTTTTGTAATATACTTTATTAGGTAAGTTTGAACTAAAAAACAGGGTGTAAAGAGTCGTCTTAGCAAAGCTCTAACTGAATTTAGCTTAGGAGAGTCTGTCTTCAGTCTTCAGTTCTACTGAGCACTGAAGACACCTGTGTGTAACACGCAGAGGCTTCATGCCTGCCTCTTGTCACTTCCCCAGTGCCCTGTCACTGTCCATCTCCCTGCCTATCTGACTTGTTACCCACAGGCATCTTAAGCACTCAGTAAAACACTGAAGACAGAAAAAAAACATTTTTCCCTAATATAGTATATGATTAAAATATTTAACCTCCCTGTCCCTACACTATATAAGATAAAAAAATAAACTGAAATGACATTTTAAGAGGTTGCCTCATCAACACAACCCCTGTGTATATACCTTATCAGGGCATATAGACTTCATGAGGTCCTACGCACGCACGCACGCGTGCACACACAGACACACGCACACACAGGACCACCCTTTATGTGCCAGAACAGAGAGGCATTCTGGCACAGCACGTTCAATCCATTTATTTGAAAAAACACAATCCTCTATTTCCCCTGTGGTGGACTCTACTTGGGAGATGTGTTCTTAAAGAGGACCTTTCACCACTCCTGACATGCCTATTTTAATAGCTTCCATGCATTCCCCACGTACTAACAATTCTGGAGCATCTATTCTTATGTCTGTATGTTGTGCCATTCCTTTATTATTTGCACTAGAAGTTGTGAATGAATTGCTATTTGCCTTCAGTAAGGGAACAGAGGGGAGGTAACCAGTTGGGGGAGTGTCCCTGCACAGACTCACTTTATCCAATCAGTGCTGCCATGTTCAGACTGTGCATGTACACACCCCCAACTTGTTACCTCCCCTCTGTTTCATTACTGAAGGCAAATAGCAATTCACATATAACTTCCAGTGCAAATAATAAAGGAATGGCACAACATAGAGCCATAAGAATAGATGCTCCAGAATTGTTGTTACATGGGAATGCATGAAGCTATTAAAACAGTAATGTCAGGAACGGTGAAAGGTCCTCTTTAAGTAATGCTTCCCCTTTGATAACACCTAATGGCCAGGGGTGAGAGAAGCCGATCTGTCCCAACAAGGTAACTTTATCAGAGGGAACCCTACACTGAACAGATTCACCTGTCGTAAGACTAGTGCTCTAAAATGAACTCAGGGCTGGTAGGATCCAGATATAATCTGCTTTGATTACATGAGGTCAGGGAAGATGGGCATACGCAATTTGAGCAAAATGCATGCTAAGAACAAATGCATATATATAGTAAATATAACAGTAATGAAATTTAAAATAATTCATATATATTTAATTCTTAAGTAAGTGACAGGGGCGCACTGGGAACTTAAAGTGACCCTGGAAAAAATTACGAAAAGTGGCCCCGTTTTGTAGTTTGGTCCTCACTGATGGAAGGCAGGGCCAGCAATATACCACCCCAAAAGAGCCAAATACGACAGTTCATCATAAAATACTGCCAGTAGCACAAAATACATCACCAAAAACTTCAACTGGCCGGCCGTGAGCAGGGCTTAGGCAGCCTTCTGGGCATCGGCCCACCGGGAAATTTCCCTGTAAGGTCTATGGCTAATCCGCCCCTAGTAAGTGATATGTCTCAATGAGGTTATATGTGATATGTCCCTATGACATCAGAAGATCAGTTTTAGGGGAATTTTCCCTTTAAATTTGATCACTAGTCAGTTTATCATTTTTGCTGTCTTTTTATGCTATTTCAGGAAAGATAAGATATACACAAGGCTATGATTGCTTTAGAACTGCCACACGTTTTTGGTAGGAATATGCTTCAATACACATAGAGCTCCATCTCTGTAATCTTAGAAACAATTTATTCTTCCACTTTGCAAACTGCAGTCAAATCACTGAATGTACTACCAGCCTACTGGAAAAATTATATAACATGATTTTGTGCGAAATATATTTACAATCCCATGTACAGTGAGGATAAAAGATGGAAATGTATACTCACAAGCCAGAATTTATAAGTGAAAGATAATGAATCTTAGTGATTTCTACTTGACCTGAGAAGAGCTAGAATATAACAGAGCCTTTGTAATGCCCGCGGCTGCTCTTGTGGACTGGACCCGCAGAACAGAATACTATGCTGACTGCAATTGGCACCTCAGTTACTAAAAGGTCAATCTTATTGACAGCAGAAAAATAGAAGCGTGCAGATTAAACCTCTTCATTAAACTTAAAAGGGACCTGAGGTAGAATATGCCATTCATACTGTACACAAAACGCAATTCAGATGCTCCCCTTTCAAATACCACTACAAGAGGTCACGACAAAAATATCTGAAGGTGCACAAGGAACTTTCTCTCCTGTGTACACAGCTGGCACTCAATTGATTTGTTGTCTGGAGATGCTGGAAAATAAAACTTTACTGTTAAGTAGAGGCCTAGAGCGAAACTCCAGCGCTGCTTGTGAGAAGGCCGATATACACCCACAAAGACACCACTTCATGTGCAAAGTCTCCCTTTAGCCCTTGCCCTGTTTTTGTTTAACCTTCATTTCCTATTTTCCTGACGTATTTCCTTCTACCAACACTTTTTGAAGAATTTTTAGATAAAGGGGCTCGTACTGTTTTGCTTTCCCATTAGACATAAATTAAAGTGTGTAAAAGGTACAGTATGCCATTGAGTGCAATCGATTATTAAGAAACAATGTTCATGTTGTGCTTTCATTGGAAACAGCTTCCTAATTATATTTATTTGCAGACAGAACCAAGTCTGAACATTTAGAGTTTGCTCTAATCTGATCACTGTTATATGCAATGCGGTTTTAAAACATCTCACCAGCATTTTAAGGGCTTTAATTCTAAAATACCTGGAAATATCAGTTATTGAACACCTTCAGGGGCAATTTTTTTATCACTGCATTTTACTCATTTTGGT
The DNA here is from genome assembly GCA_900303285.1 of Rhinella marina. NCBI lineage: Eukaryota > Metazoa > Chordata > Amphibia > Anura > Bufonidae > Rhinella > Rhinella marina. The sequence goes on along the minus strand of ONZH01012036.1, from coordinate 194,943 downwards.
CTCATTTTGATATACATGTGGTCCCTCAAATTACAATATTAATTGGTTCCGGGACAACCATTGTTACTTGAGTCTGATTTCAGCCTAAAGCCTTATTCATATGTCCATGATAAGATGGTCAGTGATTCATTAGTCAAGATTTCCCTGAAGAATCCGTGTTTGGTCTGTGTGTCCACTTTTTGCTCTCCATGTGTCATCGGTGTTCCATGGACACTTCTCATCCGAAAATTCATTATCAGAGAATCTCCTTTAACCCCTTCACCCCCAGCGCCGTACATGTACGGCGCTGGGGCGATGCGGGCACATGGCGCCCGCTCGCGGGTGCGGCGGGGCGTCATGGCCGGCAAGTCTCTGCTGTTTCTAACAGCAGAGACTTGCCGCTACCTACTATATCGGCGGCGTCTTCCGGGTTGACTAGATGCCGTGATCACACGTGATCACGGCATCTAGTTGCGGCTAAACCCGGGAAGCGTTCGCTTCCGGGTGGTGTACAGACACCCCGTGGTGGCCAATCGGGGTGTCTGTACACCATATTGAAAACTGTAATCCTCGCTGGTGAGGATTACAGTTTTCAAAGTGCAATTCTTATTCTGGCCACTAGATGGCAGGCCAGGATAAGAAATGAGCAATTCATGTCTTTCTGAGTCTATAAAACCCAGAATTGCTCATAAAGAAAAAAAAAAAAAGCCACAATATATAAGCCCATATTTGAGCTTTCTAATAGTAAAAAAAAAATTAAAAAAAAAAGTTAAAAAATATATAAAAAATAAAAAAGATGTAAAAGTTCAAATCACCCCCCTTTCCGTATAAGTAAAAAATAAATACCTAAATAACAATAAATATAGACATCATGGGTATCATCGTGACCGAAAACGCCCGTACTTTTAAAATATAAAAAAAAAAATTCCAATACAGCGAATTGTGTGGCGGAAAAAAGCGTCCAAATGGCGATTTGCCGTTTTTTGTCGCTTTTTTTTTCTAAAAAAAATTAAATAAAAGTGATCAAAAAGTCATACACACCCCAGAATGGTATCAATAAAAACTTCAGATCGTCCCGCAAAAAATGAGCCCCCATACAGCTCTGTACACATAAATACCAAAAAGTTATAGGGGTCAAGATTTGACAAGGAAAAAAAAAAAAAAAAAAGGGCAACTTTCTAATTATTTTATCACTATGAAAACGCAGGAAAAACTATACATATTAGGTATTGCCGGATTCGTACTGACCAGTAGAATGAAAGTAATGGATCAGTTTAATGCACATCGAACGCTGTAAATAAGAAACCCGTAGAACTGTAGCGGAAATAGCGTTTTCTTTGCAATTTCACCCGGTTTGGAATTTTTTTCCCGCTTCCCACTACACCGTATGCAATAATAAATGGTGGCGTTGGAAAGTACAACTTGTCCCGCAAAAAACAAGCCCTCATACAGCTATGTGAACAGAAAAATAAAAGAGTTATGGCTGTTTGAAGGCAGGGAGCGCAAAACGAAAATGCAGAACCGAAAAAAGCTCCGGGGGTGAAGGGGTTAAATGGTCTGTGAAACATGGAGGAAACACAGATGGTGTCCATGTTTTTTCCATGTTTTTCACAGACCCATAGACTATAGTGGAGTTTGATAGATCAGTAAATTTGGACAAAAACAGAACATGCTTCTGGGCTAGAACCATGGACCATGCTAAAACCCGAATGTGTGAATACACATGTTAGTTTGGAGAACACGGACAGCAAGCACACGTCCGTGAATCAATGATGTGTGAATGAGGCCTTAAGTGTATATTCTGCATCTATAGGTTCAGTCTATGCTGACAAGATTTTAATGTAGGCTGGTTGTGGCCACAAATAGCGGTTGTCTAAACTGGCAACTATATATTGAATTATAAAATTGCTAACCTTTTTTTTTGTAAAGACGGATTAATTTGAATATGAAAGTTCCATAAGTAATACCCCTCTAACATATAAGATTTGGTGTTGTGCTTGCAACACATGACGATGTCACAATCTACAGCACAAAGCTGTTATTGAACTTGGCCTATAGCTGTGATGTCACTTAATGACATCATAATAACATCAAAGTCCATGCAAGGTCTTAACAGAGAGAGGTCATTTCATTGATATTGTGGCTGCTATATGGAGAGGATGTATCTCACAGCTGGATACACATACCTAAAGAAGTAGACGCCATCAGAAAATATCACAGGAAATCCTGTCGGGCCATTTGGGAGCCCCACTGATTACACGAACAGAGGTGTTTGAATCCCCTATGTGAATGGAGTAGAGATGTACTGTATATGGGTGATCACTATTCCATTCACTTCTGTTGGACTGCTGAACATAATCAAGTGTAGTACTCAGCAGTCCCATAGGGCAAGTACTTTTTGCCAAGGCCCATATACTACACCTGTGTCTGCAGTTGGCTGAAGGTCCTAGACTCATAAATATGTAAGGAGAGGGACAACACCAGGGGCAAGTAATGTTCTGCAGTATTTTTTTTTTTTTTTCAATAAGCCAGGCCTCTAATCCTGTCCAATGCCCTATTACCCATTTTTCAGAAATGCTGCCCCCTTAGGGTATTTTCACACTGTATTTGCCCCAACACAGTAAGAATGTCTCCTTAGAACCACCACACAATATGATGCCCCTTTATGTCCTCCCTAGACAGAAATAATGCCCCTCGGACAGTGATGATACCTCTTAGTGCCCTTGGATAGTATGATGCTCCCTTTGTGCACAGAGTATGGTGCCACTGAATTCACAAAGATAACCCTTAATTTATGGGTTACCCATCTGTTGGACCTCCAGTGGTCTTTCTTTTATTACTGATCATAAGCATAGGTAATACATATTTTTAATGGGAAAACCACTTTATAGTTAAACCTGCTTTACATTGCCCATATAGGAAATGTTATGGCCACATTTAATGGTTCAGTCTCATTTTAAAATTCTGTCATTTGCTGCTAATGATATGATGTGCTATTTTGGATATATGATTGCACATGCAATTACTACATTGTAAATTTTTATTGAGCTTGGCTATTGCTATTTATGTATTTAATGTTACAGCATTTCTCTATAAGCACTATTTATTGCAAAAAAAGGTGTTATAACTCTTTGATGTGGCAGCACAGTTCTTTTTTAATGATTACTATTATAGTCCCGGTTCTACTTTGATTTGGCTTTGCACCAATGTTGGTAATCTTATCCTGGATCTTCATATAGTTACTTCCATGTACATATTTTAATGTTTTAATTGCATCTGTAATAAAGTGTTATAGTAATTGATCTTTTTGGCACTGATTACCTTTGGGGTATAATATTGGCAATCCTCTTTCTCTTATATTGAGTGCCCACCTAATTCTCTAGTTCAACATTTCCTGTTCTGACTTATGGCAGTTGCAATGATGTTTGATTTCAAGTAACTTACAATCTCCTTACCCAGTGTTTGTTATTTGCTTTAATTATAGATTGTCCTATTGCCATTTTGGTAAAAAGACAACTGAATTTGATACAGTATTGGTTGACACTTTTGTAGTACCGTATTTTTTGGACACACTTTTCCCCACAAAAGTGAGGGAAAAGTGGCAGTGCATCTTATAGTCCAGATGCTAATGACCACTTCTATTCTGGAAGTATGTGGGACATTAGGGAAGCGGTGAGGGAAGCACTGCGCAGCTTTACTCACCATCCCTGGTCTTCTTCCGGGCCCTACTCTGCACTGACGTCAGGTCACAGTGCAGTGCAGGCCGAAAGGAGCCCAGAGAGCAATGAGTGGCAGTGCCATCTGGAGCAAAGCGAGGTAAGTTTATTTATTTATTTAGTTATTTATTTATTTATTTAACTTCTGATCTGTGGTCTGATAGGGCTGATGGGGTACTGATCTGAGGCTGATGGAGGTTGGGGAGGTCCAATCTGAGGCTGATGGGGTCTGATCTGAGGCTGATGGAGATTGGGGGTCTGATCTGAGGCCTGATGAAAAATATTTTTTTTCTTATTTTGCGCCTCCAAATCCTAGGTACATCTTATAGTCTGGTACATCTTATAATCTGAAAAATATGATAGTTTCTCAGGCAGTCAACACTCATGTTGCTATTAACACTGGCAGGTTGTTATTAGCTGCTAAAGTTAAAGGGGTATTCCGTTTTTAATGATTATATTTATTTTGTATTTCAAAAATAGGAAGTTGAAAATTTTTCTTTAAAGTTACAGTTTTACCCCTGTAAAATGCATCCATAGGAGAGCTGGATAGGACTAAACATGGCTTAAGTCAGGTGAACTGTCATGTGACCCTCACAAGTATGATGTGACCTGGCTTTCAGTTAACTGCTCACATATATAGGTGAATAGTAGTGTATTGAGCATCAGAACATGTACAGTATATAGATTACCACTAACTGCAGTAGCATCTCATCATTTCTGTCAGTGTCTGTGTATAAATAGATCGGTGTGTTTTGTTTTTTATACTAAACTTTATTAACAACATGACATCAACTAAAGACAGGAATCCATTTTACATCACCTACAGACAGGCCACCATGTAAATGCACACAGTAATATAGGTACTGCCAGGGGCGGATTGGGAACTTAAAGTGGCCCTGGAAAAAAATACAAAAAGTGGCCACAGGTTGTAGGTGGATTCAAACTGACAGAAGGCATGGTCAATACAAGTAGGTGGGCCTAGCAATACTACGTACCAAATACCCTAGTGCAGTACAAAATACTGCCCCAGGAGCAAAACTTACCTCCCCAGAAGCTGCCCCAGTTTTAAACATATCTTCATAGTACCCCTGGCCCATATAATGCCCCCAGTACTGCCCCTGATAGTGCCTCATCAATATTGATACCCTCTTATACTGCCCCCAGCATTAAACATGTCCCCACAGAGCCTCCTGCAATGACCCTATAGTGTCCCTAGTAATTACCCCAGTATTACATATGCCACATAGTGTCAGCAGATGTGTCTTATTAGGATTAGCAGAGCCCCTTCTCCAGATCTCTACTTGACTCTGTGTCACCTATAGGGCCTGTATATGAATATATAGTTGATTGCTGTTCTCTCCAATAAGTTTTGTTTACTACCTATACAGTGATTAAACCACTAAGGATCACTCAGAATTCCCCACTAGATCTTTACATGTCTCACCCATTAGTAGGTCTCCATTTCCCAGTGCATCTCCGGGTGCAGGATGTCACTGGTAACCAGCTACCTTCCTCTGTTTCTAATGCCATGCAGCATCGCTCCCTGCCAGGCATTCTAGTGGATTGCTGATTCACTTCACCCTGCTCCCTATAATAGCGCTGGATTAAAAGGCCTGGTGAGTGTGTACACTTACATCGCAGCTCCGATGGCTGCCGCGCCCGGCCTTTTCTTATGCTAATGAGCGCATACCTCCCAACTTTTGAAAACTGCAAAGAGGGACAATGTGTGCAGCGCGCATCATGGCAGTTTTTTCCATACTAGGCCACGCCTCTAACTCCGCCCAAAGCATAATTACTAGAGCCCCTGAGGCAATATTTTTCTTGCGCTTCATTGTCCATATAAACATTAGCACATAAATCATCAGATTATAGATATTTTAAGGTCCAAATTGCACCAAATTATGAAGTTCTGGTCTAGTTTATAGGTAGAAACCATACAGAAACTTTAGTAAGGAGCAATTTAGTAAATTTATTAATGCACAGTTATGCATTAATCCTCCAGGTCAAAAAGAGGGACATTTAAGGATAAAAGAGGGATGGAGGGACTTGGGTCAAAAAGAGGGGCTGTCCCTCCAAAAGAGGGACACTTGGGAGGTATGTGAGCGCACAGCACTGTCTCTGAATTGCAGGCTCTGCTGTGCTGTCATTATCATATGTATGTATGTATGTATGATAATGACAGCACAGCAGGGCCATTGGCAGCCTGCAGTGCAGAGTCCTTGATTTGCTTTGATTATAATGTGCAGCCACAAAGTGTTAAGCTGGCGGCCCACTGCATAGTAAAAAGCCATGGGCCCACCGGGAACCTTCCCATTGGGTTACATTGCCAATCCACCCCTGGGTACTGCAATAATCACAATAAAAATTCTAACACTAGTCCTATTTACTTATCACATGGATGTGACCCAGCACTTGTATGTCATGTAACGCTGTTGCTTACTGAATATCAGGGACTACATGCTGTGAAGAGTGTCACATGACTGATGCCATGTTTTAGCTAGGCTATGTATACATTACAGAGGACTGATACATGGGCTATACCATTCTACTGCATATAAGGTCAACTGCCTGATACACTGTAAGAAAGGTATGTATGCAGAATTTTCAATACATGTATATTAGAAAATGGTATGATTTCCTATTGCATACATAAATAACTGGAATAGGTATGGAGTTGGAACTATAAACAACATAATACAAAGAAAAATAAGCATCCAAATACATAAAAATAAAATATTATAAATGAACTTAGGCCGGTCCTCACTAAGGATCCATAATAACCACACTCATCCAAAATCTATTGGTATGTATCAATGTATGCTTTCAGTCAAAGGGGTTGTCCCACAAAAAGTATTTGCCAGTTTTCAAACCAGCACCTGGATCTGAATCCTTTTGTAATTGCATGTAATTAAACATTTTGTATAGCCACTGAGTTATTCAATGCAATGTATCTATATAGCACCACCTGCTGTTTGTTCTTTTTCTTATTTCTTTGTCCTGATCACTGAGAAGGCCGCACATGCTCAGTTTCATCCTTTAACTGCCTCCTGAGCTGTGATAGGGAGAACACGGAGACGCCCCCTGAGCTGCAGCAGAAAAGATGCTCCCCTCAAGCTGCCAGCTTGATATAAATCTAGCAGAGCAATGAATGTAGAGATCTCTGGATCCATGTGAGGTACAGGGCTGGTTCTAGCTTTGTTAGAAAGAGATTGTCACGTACTATATGATGTCTGATTTTAATTTTTTTACATTAATTATGGGATAACACCTTTAAGAAACATTGCTTCTAAAGTTGGATATGGTCCTGTACAGAGGCACATAGAGTGTCTATGGCTCTGCTAAATGGAACTTTAGAGACTCTGGGTTCCTCTGTACACACTAGTTTACTGTGAGCAGCATGCCTATAGCTAATTTGCTTATATCTGGCCATTTGACGTTTTGGATGGAATCCTTCTTTAGCACTGATGTGTAATGCAATCTTTTGTTACTGGGGCCAAAGCAGAATACAGCATTGTTGTATGACCACACAGTATGCTGAACACTTATAACTCTGCCCTCCACCTCGCCAAACAGATCTATTTCACAAACCTGATCTTACCACAATGCAATAATCCAATCTCTTTGGAACATTCACTTCTCACTCAGCTCAGCCCTCAAGTGCAAGTGCCTAGTACAGACCTCTGTGCTCATGATCTAGCCACCTACTCGTCAAAGAGAAAATTGAAAATATCCGACAGGAAATTGGTTCCCAGCCCCTAAATGTCATTGATCCCTTTCCCAACTGCATCTCCACTGGCTCACTCTACACATTCAACCCAATCACAGAAAAAGAAGTTTGCAGGCTCCTCTTGTCGTCCTACCACCTGCACTACTGACCCTATTCCCTCACACCTCCTCCAGTCTCTCTCCCCGGCTGTCACTACTCATCTAACTAAAATCTTCAACCTCTCTCTCTTCTGGCATTTCCCCTCTTCTTTCAAACATTCTGTCTACAAGCCTGTCTCTAATCTTCCCTTCATCTCTAAACTCCTGGAACATCAGGTCTACTCTCGCCTCATCCATTATCTCTCCATTATTCTCTCCTTGATCCATTACAATCTGTGTTTCACACCCTACATACTACTAAAACTGCCCTCACCAATAACCTCTTGACAGCTTAATGCAATGGTGACTTCTCTTTACTACTTATCCTCAATCTGTCTGCTGCATTTGATATGGTAGACCACCATTTCCTTCTCACCATGCTCCAATCTATTGGCCTTAAAGGGGTTGTCTGCTTTTTACTATTGTTGACCTATCCTCAGGATAGGTCACCAATATCAGATCAGCAGGAGTCCGAAACCCGGCACCATCCGCTGATCAGCTGTTTGAAAAGAAAGCAGTGCTCATGTAAGTGCTGCCTTCACTTTTCTGTTTACCTGTTTGACACCAGCAATTGCAGTGATGAGCAGGTGTAATTACAACTATGGCTTTCCCATTCACTTCTATTGGACGGCTCCCATCTGTTCAAGTGAATAGGACTGAGCCGTCCAGTTCTCTGGAATGCCCTACCCCAAACAATTAGGTAATTCATAACATCCACAGTTTTATGTGCTCCCTAAAAACACATCTTTTTAGGTTGGCCTATAACATCCCCTGATCTAACTCTCCTCCATTCACCCCCCTCCCCCACAACCTTTTCAGAATCATCCTTCTGAACCTGATCCATCACCAGATATCCACCACACCCGATGCACTCAGAAGCACTACAGATATCGACAGCCTTAGATTTACTCCCCTATTGTGTTTTAAGATGGCCGGACCATTGCACAAATCAAGCACTTTTACCTTTTCTCTCCACCCCTATCTCCTCATAGATCGTAAGCTCTTGTGAGCAGACCCTCATTCCTCTTGTATTAATTATTGACTTGTCTGTTTCTCTGTTATTTATGATTCTGTTTGTACTTAAACCCCCTGAGTGTAAAGCGATGCAGAATATGTTGGTGCTATATAAATAAAGATGATAGTTATTATACTAGCATACAAAAAAGATCATGGAGTAGCAGCTATAATTATTACTTGGGCCTGAGACTTCACATTTTTAGTTTTTATTTGCTTTCTACAAAAAAAAAAAAGAATAGCCACTTCACAGACTATAGAAATCACAGTCTACCTAGCAGTCAAGTTCAACAACCAGTTCTTCATTACAAATCACATATTTACGTATTTGCTCAATACTTGTTATCTAACCTTTTTATTGATGTCAATGTGGCAAAACAGGCAGAGGGCAATTTGGTAATACTGATATTTCAAGTGCAATGATAGCAAACAACAGGATTACATTCATTGAACTGCTGAGCCAATACAAAATAGATAGGCGTTAAGCCTCATTCACCCGTCCGTGTCCGTGCTCAAATCCGTGAGCAGGTGGTCAGTGAGGCATTCGTGAAGCTGTCCGTGAAGGATCCGTGTTGGGTCCGTGTGTCTGTTTTTTGCTGTCTGTGTTGAATCCGTGTTTCACTGATACTGAATAGCTGAAAAATAATTTTCAAAGCATCTCTTCTTAATGATCCGTGAAACACGGATGTCATCCATGTTGCATCCGTGGTTTTCACGGACCCATAGACTATAATGGATGTGAGGGATCCGGGAACACGGATCAAGATAGGACATGCATCCGTGCTAAAAAAACGGAACCACGGACCGTGATGAAACACTGATGTCTGAACACACATTCAAATGAATGGGGACGTGTGCTGTCCATGGAGAACACGTACAGCACACGTCCGTGAAACACTGACGTGTGAATGAGGCTTTATGAAGAAGCTTTCTTAAAGCTATATTACACCAGTCGATTGTCGGGATGGAAGCATTCCTTCCCGGCAATCGCCTGCTCGCTAGCGGCGGAGACCGCTGCTATTACATGCAGCGATCTCCTCCACAGTATGGGGAGGAGCGATCGTTATGTCATCGCTCGTCACCATGTTGTCTAGTTATTTGCCAGCAGCAGACCGTAATTAGACAGCTGACAGATCACGATTGCCTGATGAACGAAGGTTTGCTCGTTCATCGGGAATTGGTGGCCGTATTAGACTGCCAGATCATAGCTAATGAGCATTACTACGAACGCTCGTTAGCAATCATCTGGCAGAAAATGTGCCAGTGTAATACACCCTTTACATACTACATTATACTGTAACAGGTGACAGTGAATGAGATCAAGTTATATGTGGTTTTGTTACTGACCTGATTTAAAATACATGGAGCAGCATTAGTGTGTGTTTTTGTTTAAAATATAAAGTATATTTTTTATGAAAGGTCACCTTGCATTTTGTTGTGAAAAAACACCAAATCTCTAATAACTTAAAAAATACACATTCAGATAGCCGCCATCTTCATGTACATGAGGAATACCATATCCTGTGTTATTTGCAGTTTCCCCTCTGCACCTCAGTCTCTAATTCTCAGATGTTCCTGAGCTGGTGGGTAGAGACTATGGGGTACATTTATTAAGACCGGCGCTTTAGAATAATAGCTGTCAGTGGTTCCGCCGAAGTTATGAAGAGGCGCAGGCCTCTCCATAACTTCGGCACATCCAGTGACAGTTCCGAGCTGTCTTACATTTAGACCTTTTTCTAGGCCTAAAACAGGTGTAAAACGAGGTGTGCCTGCCAGCCCCTCCCCTTCCGCATCCCCATCACGCGCACCTGGTGTGAGCAGGGCCAAGTCGCAGACAGCAGCACGACTAACTGTTTTGACGCCATCTGTGCCTGAACCACCACATTACATTAAAAATATCCTGCGACAATGACAGCTAGCCTTAAACAGGTTGTCTGGGCCAAGGAGCAGACAACTCTAATGCTCCTAAGCTGTGTCCCATTTAAACAAAAAAAACAACCAACTTGTTGGCAGTCCTGCCATGCCACTGCCTTGTTCCCGGCTGCTTCAGGTCACTGCAGGACCAGGAAGCGGCTTGGTCCCGTGACCACTTTGGCCAAATACAGGCCTCAGTGGTCAGGAGACTGTGATTAACACAGCAGTCATGCGTGCAAGCCACATTCTGGACCTGTGGGGACCAAAATCAGCAAGGAAAAGGGCAGCAGTGAGGGGACAGCGGACAGGTGAGTAGTTTTTTTTTAATGCGCACAGGTTAAGAGTATTTTGTTTGTTTGCTCCTAGGCCTGACAACCCCTATATCGAAGAATAATATTGTCCAGGAATGCCCGACCTGCATCCCTCCAGCTGTTGCAAAACTACAACTCCCAGCATGCCTGGACAGCCTGCAGCTTTTATAGCATGCTAGGAGTTGTAGTTTTGCAACAGCTGGAGGGCCGCAAGTTGAGCATACCTGAAGGGTACTTTCACACTAGCGTTTATAAATTCCGGTATTGAGCTCCGTTATAGGGGCTCAATACAGGAATAAAACGCTTCAGTTTTGTCCCCATTCATTGTCAGTGGGGACAAAACTGAATTGAAGAGAACGGAATGCTCCTAAATGCATTCCGTTCAGTTCTCTTCAGTCTACAGACCGGAGAGCAAACTGCAACATGCTGCGGTTTGCTCTCCGGTCTGGGCATCCGCACCAAGACAGATCCGGAATAACCCCCAATGCAAGTCAGTGGGGACGGATCTGTTTTGGTGGGACACAATAGTAAACGGATCCGTCCTCCATTGACTTTCAGTGATGTTCATGACGGATCCGTCACCTCGCACTTTTTCCCACAGCTCCTCCTCCCTCCAGCAGAGGGCGCTGTGGGGAATCTTTCCTTCCATTGTGCGCGCCGTCCAGAGCTGCTGGGACACAAACTGGGGCCTCTGACAACCGGACACCGGGAGCCTTAGTAAGTACCAAGCACCACTTTACTTTACACCCTTAATGTCACCAATACCATTTTTATTAGGGGGTAAATGACTATACAGATTTGTGCAGTATTATAGTAATCCACAAGTATGGCTTAAGACACAGTGAGACTGTGTCTGAGACGTGTGGGGCCGGAGCGCGGTTCCGGCCCCACATGTGCACCTGCGGCAGCACGGATCCGGCGGGACCCTTCACCCGCCGGATCCGTGCTGCCGCTAGTGTGAAAGTAGCCTTAGATGATAATGAGAAATACTCTAAATGAGCAGCACGGTTCAGTGTTCTGCCAGTGCTTGATTTCTGATAGGTTACATGGCTTCCTATGAACAGTGTAGACCAGGGATGTTCAACATGCGGCCCTCCAGCTGTTGTAAAACTACAACTCCCACCACGCCCTGGTGTAGGTTGATAGCTGTAGGCTGTCCGGGCATGCTATGAGTTGTAGTTTTGCAACAGCTGGAGGGCCGCAGGTTGCACATCCCTGCCACGTTTGTGTATGAGAAAGGGAAATAAGAATGGAAGCCCCAATGGGGACAGCGACTGGTGATTACAGCCTACAGTACATACAGCACTGTATTGCAAAATATAACAGCACATTTATTACAAAAGGAACAAAACTACTTATTATGAGCAGTAATCTGCACGTCCACTAAAGCTCACAGTTTCCATGAGGAAATATCCCATATATATTATATCAGAGTTCCGAAATTGTATGTTTGAGATAATCTTAGTAAGGCCTCAGTGTTAGTGCAGTGTAGTACTATGGGTGTATACGCAGCATGATGTCTATATAAAGTACCGCAAAACAGATGTGCTGTGTGAATAAATGGATGAAAGAAAGAATAGATGAAATTGTAGGAGTAGGAGAGTATGGATTTATAGAATGCTAGGGACCTGTCACCGCTCCTGACATGTCTGCTTTATTAACTGCTTGTATTCCACAGGTAATAACAATTCTAGTGCATCTGTTCATATAACTCTGTGTAGCGTTCCTCTGTTATTATTGCTAGAAGTTTATTGATGAATTGTCAACTTGGCGTTATCATTTAGGGTGTGTCCCCCACAGTCTGCCACTGGCGGCACTGGTTCAACAATGACAGATTATGCAGGGACATGCCCACCACTGGTAACACACAGCTGGTAATTTATCCATATACTTCTAGTAGGAAAGACGGAGGAACAGCTCAACAAAGAATAATAAGAATAGATGCTGTAGCCCAGAATTGTCATTTTATGTGAAATAGAATTATTTACTGAAACAGTTATGTGAGAAACAGTGACCGGTCATCCTTACACGGGTTGTCCAGGATTACAAAAACATGGCTGCTTTCTTCAAAAAACAACCCACCCCTGTCCATGTTTTGTGTCTGGTATTGCAGTTCAGCTCCATTGAAGTAAATGATGCTGAGCTGTAATACCACACACAACCAGTGGAGAGGTTTGGTGCTGTTTTTGGAAGAAAGCAGACATCTTCTTCTAGTGCTGGAGAACCTCTTTAAGACTCTCTACAACTCGAGGCTTGTACAAAACTGTAATATGCCCATGTGCATGAGCTCTAATCAAGGTTATAACAGCGCATTTTCATGCTTTTTTCAGTATTTTACAGCATAGGTCAAAGGTGCATACAATGGCACATGGACTGCCTACAGCTCTGACACTGCCAAGTGTCCTTAATCTCTAATAGTAAGCTAGTAATTAGTGAAAAGCAACACTTCCTCAAATGTGCGTCCAATGAACTTTCGATCAAGATAGAAAGGAGCTGGAGTCAGCACTAACAGGACCAGTGGAAGCAGATAAGACCTGTTATTGTATGAACATAGTGCATTCTTGCCCAGAAAGAGATTAGTAAAGATTAAGGAGGTCATAGCAGGGCCCTTTACACGAGCCGTCAATTGAAAGGTCATCACTAGTAACGCTAGTTAGCGATGATCTGGCTGTATAAATGCACCACCGATTACCCGATGAACAAGCAAAACGCTCGTTCATCGGGTAACTTGTGCTGCAGAAAAGATCTGTGTAAGGCCCCATTCACACGACCGTATGTTCATTTCCTTATCTTATCCGCATCTTTGCGGATAAGATGCTGAACCATGCGGACCCATTCATTTTTCCATAGGAGAAAACTTTTGCGGGAGAACTTCCGTAATATACGGATGCGGAATGCACACGGTGTGCATTCCGCATCTATATATTACGGAAGTTCTCCCGCAAAAAAAAGGAAACATGTCCTATACTTGGCCGCAAAACACGTCCGTAGCCCCATTAAAGTCAATGGGTCCGCAAAATTACGGAACACTACGGAAGACTTTGCGTATGTCTTCCGTTCTGTTTTTATATGGACACGGGATACATACGATCGTGTGAATGGAGCCTAAAAATGATCTGCTGCTCCAGGGAAACAACAAGACAGTATGGGGAAGAGCCATGGCGTTAGTGATCGCTCATCCCCTGTCTCCTCCACTAACGATCAGCAGATTGTCGGGAAGGAATGCTTCATCATCATCCCATGTAAAGGGACCTTTATAAAACCGGCATTTTACACCGGTATTTGATTACTCCCTCGCCCACACAATTTGTAATTTGTGTGCCTCATCATAAATTAGGCGCACGTTCGGCAGTTCGTGCACCTGGTGTAAAAACTACTCCAGCACCAACCTGTTTCTAGGCAAATGTTAGTAAATTTGAGGCCTGACCCTCATCACTCCCAAGGTGCGAGGACGGTGTACAAAAACGCGTGAGAACAAAATAATGTCTCATAGGCATTTTAGAATTTTTATGCCAAAAACTGACCCCCTAAGTTTATGCCAATCATTTAAGGTTTATTAGACTATTTGTAACTGACAACCCATCCTCTGGATAGGTCCTCAGCATCTGATTGGTGGCGGTCCAACACTCAGGACCCCTGTCAATCAGCTGTTTGAGAAGGTCTGGCGATTCCTATGAGCACTGCGGCCTTCTCACTGCTCACCCTAGACCAGTGACATCAAGACCATCAGTCACGTGGCCTGGGGTACCGGGCCTTATCAGGACATCAGCATCCTATCCAGATAGGTCCAAATGAATGCCTTCAGTTGAATGCAATCTTATGGACTGAAGGTGTCATTAAATAGTTAAAAACAATCAGTCACACTGCAAAAAGTCACAGTGTAGCCCAGGCCTAAGGCCGCGTGACAATTTTTCTAATGTAAGTTTATGGTGTCGCACTGCGACATGCGACATGCTGCGACTGCTACGGATGGAGTTTTTGCGACTGTCGCGTTGCAGTCGCAGCATGTCGCATGTTGCAGTGCGACACCATAGACTTTCATTATAAAAATTGTCGTGCAACAAATGTCGTCATGTAGCCCTAGCCTAATCCAGGCGCACAGACTGCCAGAGGTGTGCCCAATTTTCAGCGAGGCACACGCCTCATCATAAATTAGAATTCTCCAGCAGCGCAGAGGGGAAATAAACACAGGTATAAAACGCTGGTCTTTGTAAATGACCCCCCACTCTCTGCAGTATGTCGATTAGGGTGCATTCACATGACCATATCCATTTTGCGGTCCACAAATCGCAGATCCTCAAAATACGGATGCAGTCCTTGTGCATCCTGCACTTTTTCCAGAGCCCATAGAAAAAAACTCCTATTCCTATCTGCAAAACGGACATGAACAGGACATGTTCTATGAGGCTAGTTTCACACTAGCACTTTTAGATCCAGCAAGGAACTGCCTGCCAGATCTCTCTGCATTCCAGTATTGCCGGAAGCTACTGTATCGCTGTCCGGCCCCATTGACTATAATGGGGACCAGAGGAGATCCAGCCGCAACCCAGCAAACATGCCAAGAATCGGCCGGACCAAAACCGCTATGCGCCAGATCTCCGCTGGTCCCCATTATAGTGAATAGCGCCGGCAGGTGTCAGGTAGTGTCCTGCAGTGCCGGATCCAGATATCTCCAGCAGGCTGCTCCCTTCCAGAGATGTCTAACGTCAGTGTGAAACTAGCCTAATTTGCTGCTCGGCCACACAGATGCACATAGCACAAGGATGACGTCCGTGTACAGTCAGACATGGGCCGAAAATACTGTCGTGTGGATGCAAATTTTCTGCCGCAGATCGGACACGGACTGAAAATACAGTCTTGTGAATGCGAATTTTCTGCCGCACTAAATCATACGCTTTTTTACTGATGATTTCAATGTGGAATTGCTGCAGGATTACCACAGACTTCACCCTCTGCATTACATCTTATTGAAGCAGTCTTATTTCTTATTACTAAGGCTGTGGTTCTGCCCTAATGTAGGGTAACATGGACTTTTTACAGTAGAAACATGCACTGATACTGCGCAATGATAGCAGGGTTCAGAGGGGAAGCCCTCAGGAAGACGCATCATATTTCCCTCATGTTAGTTGTGTCTTCCAGGACAGTACCAACTTCACTGTTGGGTAGGGGTGTCCTGATGGATCTTCAAGTGTGTTCCTGTTTGCTCCTCCCTACATTTAGGTTGTTGCACTCTGGCAGCACAGCGTGGTGATGTAAATGCACAGATCCTATAGATTGTGCTGTGTAAACAGAGGTGGGATATTCCAGCATCTTCTCCTCACATGCACACAGGCTTTCCTGTCAGCTGTTATACCAGGGAGGGGGGCAGCGTATTCACCTCTGTAGGTTCTGGATTCTGCACAATGATAATGTACACTGTGAAGACTCAAACAACTAAGCATATAACCAGACGGACATACTCCAAACTACAACAACGCAGCCGTCACACCAGTGGAAATGATAATATCGGCCCGCTGTAATAAATCCCATTATACTCTATGGGGGTCATTTAGGAACGCCACAACGCCAGGTCTTGGGGTTAGAAAAGTTGCAAGGGTCTTTTTTGCACCTCCTTCAACACTTGGGAGTGCGGAGTGAGAGGCGGGAACATCGGCCCTGACAAACATTTACACCTGGAAACAGGCGTAAATGTTGGCAAAAAATTACTCCAGTCAGGGACTTGAGTAGTTTTTACACCTGGAGCAAAGACTGCTGGAGGTGTGCCTAATTTATGATGAGGTCCATAAATTTTGCGCATTCTCTCTCAGCGCATGTGGGAGATAGACTGGCATAAAAAGCGGGTCTTTGTAAATCACTCCCTACATTTTTCTGCCATTCCAGAATCACAGTGATAGGGGGTCATTTACAGACTGACTTTTTACGCTCTTTGGCGGTCATTTATTATCTGATTTACACCAGCTTTTAGCATAATTAGGTACATAGCAGATTTTGTCACAAAGGTGTTTTGTAAGAAGTAAGGAAGGAAAAAGGGGGCATGGCAGGCGGCCTGTATCATTCATCATTTTCCACGCCAGTTTATGGCATGGAAAATAGCCTTAGGCCTCTTTCACACGAGTGTCACGGATTCAGTCTGGATGCGTTCAGGGTGCGTTCCGGAAAATCTGCACCAATCCGCACACAGTTTTGACTGCGATTGCGTACGTTCGTTCAGTTTTTTCCGCGCGGGTGCGAAGCGTTTTGATGCGTTTTTTCGTGATAAAAAACTGAATGCTTACAAACAACATCTCTTAGCAGCCAACAGTGAATCACACATTGCATCCGCACTTGCGTGCAGATGCAATGCGTTATTCACGCAGCCCCATTCACTTCAATGGGGCCAGGGCTGCGTGAAAAACGCAGAATATAGAACATGCTCCGATTTTCACGCAACGGTGAACTGATGCGTGAAAAACATCGCTCATGTGAAAAGCCCCATTGAAATGAATGGGTCAGGATTCAGTGCGGGTGCAATGCGTCCGCATCAGGCCTCTTTCACACGGGCGTCACGGATTCAGTCCGGATGCGTTTCGGAAAATCCGCACTCATCCGCACCAATCCGCACGCAATTGCAGTCAGTTTTGACTGCGATTGCGTATGTTCGTTCAGTTTTTTCCGCGCGGGTGCGGATGTAATGCGTTATTCACGCAGACCCATTCACTTCAATGGAGCCAGGGCTGCGTGAAAAATGCAGAATATAGAACATGCTGCGATTTTCACGCAACGCAGAACTGATGCGTGAAAAACATCGCTCATGTGAAAAGCCCCATTGAAATTAATGGGTCAGGATTCAGTGCGGGTGCAATGCGTTCGCATCACGCATTGCACCCGAGCGGAAATCTCGCCCATGTGAAAGGGGCCTTAAACTACGCCAGCAAAGGAGCTGGCATAGTTTAAACCATGTCGCATGGCCAGCGCCGACAGCAGCAAGAGCCAAAGTTATGTAGAGGCAGTGCAGAGGGATTAATACTGACGTATAATTTGCTGGTCTTAATAAATGCCCCCCTTTGTTTCCCCCTTTTCACTGGTGGGGCAATGCGTGTGCATTCACATGCTGCAGATTTTGTTGCAGAAAATCCGCACAGAAAATTCGCACATATTTCACAGCATGTGCAGGTGGTCTTAGGTGCATTCTTCTGCTTTGTGTGCCTGTCATGAAAAAGGACTCCACTCCCTGTGTGGAGTTGTGTTTTGGCTACTTTTATGCCTAAAACGAGCCTAAGGGATCATGCCCACGAACGTGTGGCGGCCGGGCCTGTGCTGCGGAACACAAATTGCGTGTCAATCGAACACCGACTGCGGGACCGCTGCATACCTCTGCACCCGTAGTGCTTCCATGGGCTTCCGATCCGTGCCTCTGTTCCGCACCGCATCTCTGTGATTGCGGACCCATTCAAGTGAATGGGTCTCTATCTGTGATGCAGGGTGCACACAGCCAGTGCCAGCGTGTGCATGAGCCCTAAATGTAAGTAAATATGCTGATGGTGGTAAGTGTAAACGACAACGTCCTACAATACAAGTGAAAACGTCCATGCGACAAAATAATGTCGCACATTTCATGTCAAGTCACAAAAAGAGGTCTTACAACATTTTTATGCCAAAAACTGGTGTAAATATTTTCATATATGAGGGTCATTTACAAAAATCATCTCTCTACGTCAGTCTCTGTTTCACCCCTGCGTTGGCGGAAAAAGTGCCTAATTTACGATGAGGCTCAGGCATAGTAAATGTGTCGGTGCTGAAGTCCTAGCCACCATTATGCCCTCTTTTGAAGAAAATAATTGGTGTCGCATGGGCATTCAAAAAAGGGTCTTGCAACTATTTTGACTCCAAAAATGTTTGCAAATGACCACCATTGACTTCACTTTTGCAGGTATGAAACAAGGATGTGACTGAAGGCTACATAATGGATTTCTCCTGTGCAGAGACTATGCAGGTTATACTAGCAGGGACTTGTATAACTGCCATTGATCTGAGAAACCATACAATAGGTGTTCCCAGGGAAAAATATAAGTAATCAGCATTTTAATGAGGGTAAAACGCCCAGTACAGCTGTAGCTCTCTCAAGGGTTTGGACAATTTAACTCTATCTTTGCCAGAGAGCTTAGCATAAAGGAAGCAGTGCTTTCTGTATACATTTTCATGGCTGTTGGTACCTTATTGAGATGTGGGTCACGTGTTATGTCATAGCCCCTCTTCCTGGTGTACTGGAAGGTCCGCCTGTCATTCTGGTCTTCCACTTGTTGGTCCTGTTTCTGAGAAGACATGGCTGGTAGTGATCCAGGGAGCAGTAGGATTAGTGGAACGTGCTGGTGCTGTCGCTGTGTATTATAATGATAGGTGTGCAGGGGACTAGTGTATTGGTGCAGGCAGAGCTGTGAGGATCAGCTGACGGTGGTGTGTGACACTGACACTAGGGGACAGGAGGAGGGAAGTGCTGAGTCACAGGATCTGCCTGAAGTCTCCTCTTGATCTTGCTTCTTTCACGCTGGAAAGTTTTACAGTGCTCTGGGTATTTCGTAATCGTTGTACTCCATAACTGCTGCTGCATGGAAGGAGGAATGCAATGATCTGGACTGAATTTTAACACTTTGTAGAAAAAGATGGCTCTTTTTCCTATGTTGAATCACTGTATTGTGCCTGTAGTACGTGCCTCCATACATGTTCCATGGGGGACAGGACACATTTGCTAGTTTGCCTAGCAAATAACTGAGGGGGAGATTTATCAACAACCTTTGCCAGATATAAAAAAAAGTCACAAAGCCGGTTTGGTAAAATAAAAATAGTCGCAAGTCCCTTAAATATAATATTAATTAAATTATAATATAATATTTGTAATATTTCTAAATATTGTCGCATGGATGGTTTCACTCTTTGTTCGTCAGGTGGGCTCGACAGGGGCAAGTCGGGGGACGTTCCAGCCCCGGCAAATTTACTTACATTTAAAGGGGCTGTGTCCCTTCAGCAAGTGGCATTTATCATGTAGAAAGAGTTAATACTAGGCACTTACTAATGTACTGTGATTGTCCATGTTGCTTCCTTTGCTGGCTGGATTAATTTTTCCATCGCATTATACACTGCTTGTTTCCATGGTTACAACTCGTCATACATTAGACAAATCTAATGGTAGTGCAGAAGGGGAAACTAAGACCAGCGTTAAAAGCCCCAATGTGTTTCTAGTAGAGATGAGCGAACGTGCTCGGTACGAGCACTGTAGCGCTCGTCTCCCGTGCGAACAAATGCCCGCAGGCATTGCGGATCCATCCTCCGCTGCATGTAAGTCAATGGGGACGGATCAGTTTGGTATGACACTCATACCAAACTGTTCCGTCCCCACTGACTTTCAGTCGGGTGAGGAGGACGGATCCGTTTGGTATGAGTGTCATACCAAACGATCCGTCCTCATTGACTTACATGCAGCTGAGGACGGATCCGCAATGCCTGCGGACATTTCACACGGGAGCTGAGCGCTACAGTGCTCGTAACGAGCACTGTTCGCTCATCTCTAGTTTCTAGCTATTCAGCATGTACCGTACTTTTGTTTCAGGATACTGTTGCTACATGCTATGCGACAGATTTATCAAAACTGGTGTAAAGGAAAACTGGCTTACTTGTTCATAACAACTAATCAGATTTTGCCTTTTATTTTTCAGAGCTCCTTTGGAAAATGAAAGGTGGAAACTTATTGGTTGCTGTGGAGACTGAGCCAGTTTTCCTTCACACCAGTTTTGATAAATCTCCTCCTATGTGTTTAATCACTTTTATATGGTTAGTATTTGGTCAGTACTTTGTATCAGTAAACTGATGAAAAATACTGACTGTGTGAAAGCGGCCTCACTCACAGCTGGAGCTTGGCATTTCTTCGGGGCAAAGATTCAGTGTGGCGCGACACCCAGCATTCCCCTCCAATCAGCTGTTTATAGAGGAGGCTGCGCTCCATGCAACAATTGCTCCTTGGGGAGAGAATGCGTGAAGAGACTTATAGGCCATACACGTGTTAGGTGCGAGCTCCAATATCTGATGCCAGCATGGTTATCTAGAACGCCATTGTGCTATGTCTCCATCTTCTAATCCATAATCAGGAGTTGATACCATTGAGCCTTGCTCCTTTATTTTAAAGGTCTATGTCAGGGATCAGCACTCTAGCTGCTGTGAAACTACAATTCCCAGCATGCAAACATGCTCGGCTGCTCTTACATTTCTATAGGAGTACAGAGAATGGCAGAGTAGGTATGCATGCTGGGAGTTGTAGTTTCACAACAGCTAAAGTGCTAGAGGTTGCTGATCCCTGGTCTATGTATTTGATATTGCTGCTGTTTATGTTACTCTGGTCCCCTGATGAACCAGCTTGCTGTGAAAGTTGGGGAAATGCATCAGGACACGCAGAAATAGCACTTGGAAGCAGTGGCGTACATAGAGACGTAAGGGCCCCATAGCAAGGATCAAACCAGGCCCCTCACACAGGACCGAAGGGTTTCTTAAACCCCTTTCAATGACCCTTGGGACATTTTTTTCCACTGCCTCATTTGCTAAAAGTTGTACCTTTAGAGCAGGGGTAGGCAACCTCTGGCACTCCAGCTGTTGTGAAACTAGAACTCCCAGCATGCATACTTTTTTCGGCCTTAAAAGGACCGTATTTTTCGCTTTATAAGACACACCCGATAATAAGACGCACCCCAGATTTTAGAGTAGGAAAATAAGAAAAAAATATTTTCATCAGACCTCAATTTCAGGACATCACATCAGACCCACATCAGACCTCAGATCAGCCCTTTCAGACCCCCATCAGACCTCAGATCAGCCAATCAGCCCCCATATCAGCCAACATATCAGCCCCCATCAGACCTCAGATCGGCCCACTGTGCCCCCATCCGACCTCAGATCGGCCCACTGTGCCCCCATCCGACCTCAGATCAGTCCACTGTGCCCCCATCAGACCTCAGATCAGTCCACTGTGCCCCATCAGACCTCAGATCAGCCCACTGTGCCCATCAGACCTCAGATCAGCCCACTGTGCCCCCCCATATCAGCCCACAGTGCCCCCATCAGACCTCAGATCAGCCCACTATGCCCCCATCAGACCTTAGATCAGCCCACTCTGCCCCATCAGACCTCAGATCAGCCCATCAGAACAAAATATAAAACACTCTTACCTCTCCTGCGCCGCGGCTACGCTCCGGGTCCGGCGCTCCTTTGTCTTCTCTTGCTGGCGCTGCGCTGTCACCTGACTGCGTGCAAGCGTCAGCTCATAGTGCGCGCACTTCGTCCTGACGCTGTACGAGGTCAGGACAGTGCAGCGCCAGGAGGAGAAGACAGAGGAGCGGTTTTCCCCCTACTTTTTGGGGGGGGGGAAGTGGTCTTATAAAGCAAAAAATATGGTATGTTGCTTGGTCTGCTTTTCTAAGAACTATCATAGAATTGAATAGAGCATGCTGGGAATTGTAGTTTCACAACAACTGGAGTGCCGAACGTTGCTGACCCCTGCTTTAGAGGCTATAGTCCTGACCAAGTTTTCACCTCCAGTAGAAGAGGAGATAATCCCAACTATGACTGGGCCCCCTCTTGCCCTGGTAGTTACGCCCCTGCTTGGAGGGTTACGCCTCTTTAACTCTCTCTCACATTCTCTCAGGGTCTGTTCAGGAAAAAAATGATGGTTTTGTTTGCAAGTTCACTCAGTTGTCTTGTGTTCAGTGTTTCAGTTTTTGATATGTTTTTAACATGCTTGAAAAAAAAAACTGAAGAATAAAAAACTACATCTCCTAGAAACCACCAGTGAAAATGCTTGGCATCCAGATGCAATCTGTTTTCCACTGAAGTCCCATTCACTTTTATGGAGCCAGAACTGCCTGAAAAAATGCAGCATATAGAAAATGCTGCGACTTTTCCTGAACGATTTTTCCTAAAATGATGCATGCAGTCCCATTGAAAAGAATGGGTAATGATTCACGCATCACACCTTGATGGAAAACTCGCTTGTGTGAAAGAGGCTTTATTGTAGAGGTGAGTGTCACCAAGAGGTGGGGTCGCCCTTTTTGGGGGCAGGAACTCTGCCTGTTTGCAGGGGTAGTACAAGGACATATTAGGGACGGGTAGCTGTTCCCAATACTAGTCCAGACCACCGCTTCAGAGTGTGCCCCTGGAACAGATTATGAATCTCATGCGACCCCACCTGATCAAGGATTACAACTGAGTATGGTCATCTTTCAACCCCACTTGGCCAACAAACAGTGAGTAAGAAGGATCGGTATAGTCATTGTACTCTGATCCCATCAGATATACTGGTCATCCCTACAGTATCCAACTTGTATCATATAAGGTGACCATTTTTGGAGCAAAAATTTTCTGTTATTGCTTTGTATATGGGGGTTTATATTGTGTTTTTTTTAGGTTCTAATAAAAGTAAATTTTTAATGGGAGGGTTTTATCTACTGTGACGATCTATTTACCCTATTCATCAAAGGTGATCGCCTTTTTTAAATAAAGCTTTTAAGATTTTACTCTCCTTGTGCTGGATAATTTCTGCATGCAATGAGGTTCCTTGTAAATGTTTCTGTAATTCTTGTGTGGAGGGGTACAGAGTTAAGATACGGCTGGCCAAACCATCTCAAAATGTGGAAGGGTGCATTAGGAACGTTGCCTCTCACAGTCTCTTTCTGCCATAAACATGAACAATACTTTGCTGATATATGGCCCTGTAGATTCTTGAATTTATTATGATTTCTTCTTCTCTCTGAAGCACTTTTGATGAAGTTGCTTCTTGACTGTAGATTGTCTCAGAGATGAAGGTTCTCTGAGCTCAGGCCTAGCTCTGAGGAGCTTGCTCAAGTAGGTCCACTCTTTTCATTAACTAAATAATCACTATTCAATAATCAGGGGCATACCTAGGTTATTTTCTGGTAACCCAAAATGATGAGCCATGGTGTTAACCCCTACTTGTCCATATAGTGCTTTTAGTTCTACAACATTTCACTTAACACAACATTACTACAATTTACCCTTTGCAGCAACCCTGTTTGAACAGGTACTGCACAGAGGCTATATCTACACTGTATGTAGAAGTGGACATACCAGCTGCAAAGGGGAATAGAGAAGTACCAGACAATCAAGGAGCCTGGTAGTACTGCTAAAATAGAGACCAAGGGCTGAATTTATTATTAAAGTACGGCACTTTTAGTGGCATGAAAGTCATAAACTGCACGTTTGCAGCTGTTTCAATGGCACTTTTGCAAAATGTTTTGTGCAAATGCTATTACTCTGCCGGCATTGTCACTTTCCCAAAAAGGGGGTGTGGTGAGAGCAGGAACGGGACAAGGCAGTGGCCCCACCACATTTATCATTTTGGACCATGCAAAACTACTGGCAGTGCTAAGTAGGGGCTGGGAAGAGCAGGAGTGAATTAACTTTTTATTCATCCTGGTACTGCTCCTGCAAGTGCACTGGAGGCAGGGCAGAACACGCGATCTGTTCTCTACATTGAGCTACTTTACAGCTCTCCTCACAGCTTTGGAGCTCGTGCCCTTAGTGTAGATGAGTTTTTGAAATGCAAGGCAGGGTCCCTGAATGCTGTGACAGCAATGCAGGTGCTGGTGCATGCAATGAGAAGACCAGGTTTTAAAGTCCACTGTACTTTACTAGATGTATGAGGTTGGGGTCTGCACACTCTTGCG
Organism: Rhinella marina; assembly: GCA_900303285.1. NCBI lineage: Eukaryota > Metazoa > Chordata > Amphibia > Anura > Bufonidae > Rhinella > Rhinella marina. The sequence continues at coordinate 170,442 of ONZH01012036.1, read as the reverse complement.
TGTTGGTGCTAGCGAAAATGACCCAAAGGCCAATATATCCAGAGAAAAATAAAAATCGCTGCACTCTTTTGATATTGCAAGTAAGATATGATTTATTGTCCTTTACAAAGACATCAGGCAAAATTCTGATCCAGTAATTATTATTATAATTTTGTCACAGTAAGTCACCGAATGTTTCGGTCCAAATGGACCTTCTCCAGCGGTATTATCTGTGTGGGTAGTATGGCGTCTGGGAAGGCTGGACTGCAGGTGTTGGGTTCTCTGTGACTGGGCCATGCACTGGTTTTGCTGCTGGTTTGTTTCCCCAATATACAAGTCTTGGCATTCGTCACTATAATGGACTGCATACACAGTATTGCTCTTTTTATGTTTTGGCATTGGTCTTTTGGGTGAACCAGTTGCTGCCTCAATGTGTTTAAAGCAGTCAGGGATGCAATATTTAATAAAAATTCTGCCCTGCTTTGCACCTTCACTGTCAATGTTGACATTCTTTTCTCTTTTTTTCTAAGTTTCATTAAAGGCTATGTACACCTTTGGTGGCAATTTTTGTTTGATTGCATTTTACTCATTTTTGGCTAAAAATCATATTTTCAATTGTCCTTTATTAAGAATATTGAGCCATTCTGTCACAAAGGGTTAACTGTTTTTCTAACTGTGTGACTGGTACTTTCACGTTGTGCCTGTCATCTAATAACTCTTGTCTAAACTCCTAAGAGGTCATAAACACTTATTTAAGTCACATGGTATCCATAACATATGGATTTAGCTTTAATGAGTGTTTATCAGGTCAGAGAGCAGAGATAAGGTGTCCATATGCTCCCCAGATGACAGAAAATCCAAAGGTAGCTAGTAGAGCATCTCAGCTCTGTACAGAAAAAAGGATTCCAAGACCAATTGAAAAGAATATATATTTTCAGCTCAAAATAAGTACAATGCAATAATAACAAACAATTTCCCCAAAAGGTGTACATAGCCTTTAAAGGCCCAGTCTGGATGCAAACAAGTTCTATGTTCTTAGCCTTTGTGCTAGCTGAGATCTTCCCAGCGTTGTAGGGTTCTGATAGACCCTGGTTTGTGATCAAGAGGATGGTGGAAGTCAAACAGCAGCTACCAGTCTTTTTAAGGTTGTTCAACATGACACCTTTAAAAATATATCAGTTAAACGGCATCTGTCAGCAGATTTGTAACTAGCAGACCTGTTGCATGTACGTTTGGTCAGCTGAAGGCATCTATGTTGGTCCCATGTTCATATGTGCCCTCATTGCTGAGAAAAATGACTCTAGGAGCAACGGGGGCATTGCCATTTCTCTGCAACTGCCACACCTTATTCACTTTGCATGAATCAATGTGCAGAGGACGTGGCAGTTGCAGAGAGAGTTAAAACTCTAGGAGTAATGGCAACGCCCCCGTTGCTTCTAGAGGTTCGTTTGCATATATTTAAACCTCATTTTCCCAGCAATGTGTCGCCACACTGCTGACAGATGCCCTTTTAAGACAAAATAAAAGCAATATCACTAAGTATGTAGTTTAGTCAAGGGAAAAACTTACAGATTCAGAACAATGCTGAGCTGCAGTGTTGGAGGCATCAGCTTTAAGAAGGCTGAAAAAAAATAAATTTCTTACAAAAACATTCATTCACACAAAAAACTATACCCTTATGTGAAGTATAAATTCTCAATTAAAGCTATAAGGGATATATAAATGCAGAACAGAATGTGAAATGTGTTTATATCAGTTATTTGCAAAAATAAAGTAAAAATAAGTCTCCTTTTTTTTCTTAGTTGAATTCTAAACAAAATGTCTTTTATATACAGTATAGATTCTTGTTGACAAAGGACGGAACAATAATTTGGATGATTGTCAAAATCTGAAAATACACAAAACTCGTTTGATTTAACAAGTCTGACCACTTGCAGAAACAGATGTACTTTGTAATGTTTTCCATTAAAATACATTTATTTAAGACATTTTGCTGTCCAGTTTGCTTTTTTTTTTTTTTGTAACAATGTTTAGACATTTCAGAAAATGGAGATAATGCCATCAATGTTACTGTGTGTTCAGCCTTTTAAAGGGGTTGTCCGGGTTCTAGATATTGATAACCGATCCTTAGGATGGGTCATCAATATCAGATTCAAAGTGGTCCGACAATCCCACCGATCCGTTCATCGCAGTCATTGGCATCAAAAATAAACACAGAGGACAGCTCCATCCACTGTGTAGCTCAGCTCTCATAAATTTTTCTTATGATAAAGAACAAATATCAATGCTGAGACTATTGATTGAAGCAGTGGTCACGTGTTTGCATGTATACTGCATATTTCTGGTCTGGTGGGGTCCAGAAGCAGCGGGCACTCTGACAAGGTGAGTGTTGTTTTTTTTAATCTTTTTACACCATGTCCAGCCCCCTGCAATTTTTTTTTTCAATCTGGGACAACCCCCTTAAAGAAATCTTTTTTTGTGGTAGCAGGAACAGGACAATGGTTCTCTATATACTGTAAAACAAATGGAGCACTAAATAGAATATACCAAGATGATGCTTTTCTTTCTGATCACTTATCATTTTAGTTTTATTATAAGAGAATCTCATCTGAGCTTGCACGTTGCATATTCTAAGTATAGTATCAGGTGCTCAAAGACAGTTTAAGGCCTTCTTACAGGCATTAAGAAAAAAGGTTTACCTATGTGATCCCACTTGTACTGTGCCCTGACATCAGAGATTATTGCCAATACCTGTCAGCACTGGCATCTTAGAGAACCAAATGTGACACAAGAAGGTCAGGTCACTGCTGCAGCCAGTCATTGGCTGCCGGGTGTCAAAACGGATGTTTACAATTCGGGACCTAAGCGAAGCAGCTGGGATCCAGCAGTGAGGAGCAGGTAAGTATGCTTCCCTTTTGCTGGTCTAGTCACCAGGGGGGTTTCCAAGAAAAACCCCAAATGGTGGCCCACCCCTTTAATGTCGGTTTAACTTTAATGATCATTTCAAATGGGACTGTTTGCTAAGAAATCCTGATGTGTAAACAGGTCACAGATGCTGAACACATGCTCCCACCTCGGTCACATGAAACAGGCTGTGTTATACTGTATTTAATACCATAAAGAGGGAATTATCTACAGCATATAGTTCCTCTGGAGGAAAACCTTAAAGGGATTTTCCAGAATTACCCGTTTTCCCCATGTAAACAAATCCCTTTGGTTTCTTTCCTTCCTGTATGTAACACTTCCTGCTGCTGTACCCAACCAAACCTATAATGCACTTCTCCTTTCTCTGTCACAACTCCAGCACCGCCCCTAACAACACCCAGCTACTTTATAGCTCCTCCCACGTAACTAGTTACATAGACACTCCCTTATCACTGCCTCTGTTGCTGCTTTGACACAACCATGGACATAATTCAGGAAATAATAAAGAAGCATTCCAGAAGTGCTCATTCGTACACAGTAGGATCGGGAAGTGGTGAATATAGCGCTCCTGGTGCTGGCTGTACTCACCACTTTGTGGCCTTCTGCCGACACCATGCTGTGCTGTGTTCTGACTGTGTACAGCGTCAAGATGTATTGCACTCTGACCTGATGCTGTGAGTTGTCAAGTCACAGTGCAGTGCTGCAGAGAGCATGCTGGATCTCCCGAGTGGTGGCACCATCCAGAGCAGAAGAGGTAAGTTCTTTTATTTATTTTATGTTGGATCTGAGGTCTGATAAAGATTGAGGATCTGTTTAAGGTGTCTGTTCTGAAATCTGATGTGGATTAGGGATCTGATTTTGTGGTCTGGTAGGGATTGGGTGTCTGATCTGAGGTCTGATGAGGATTCGAGGGTCTTATTTGGGGATCTGATGAGGATTCGTAGGTCTTATTTGGGGATCTGATGAGGATTAGGGGTCTAATCTGAGATGTGATGAGAATTGGAGGTCTGATTTGGGGGTCTGATCCGAGGTCTGATGAGGATAGATGGTCTGATCTGAGGGGTGATGAGGATAGGGGGTCTGATGATGATTGGGGGTCTGATGTAAGGTCTGATGTGTGATCTGTAATTTTCATTGTGACATGTTCTCTTTAAGATGTGCTATATCAGGTCCAGAGTGTGGATTGTTGTACAGTTGCATAGAAGGGTTGACCTGGCTGCTGTATTCATAAATTGCTGCCAGTTAGGTTAGTGGGATACCAATTGATATTGCTTTACAATAGAAGTATGTTTATATGAAAAGTCATAGGGTTCCAAGAAAACTGACATACACTATATAAATAAACATGAAACATCAGATTACAATGTCTGGCAGGCTGCAGCTAGCATCGTGCCATGCTCTTCTAATGTTTATTTAAAAAGAAATCTAAAGTGGTGTGTTTTATGTCAGAAGGTTCTGTTAATAAGTAGCCCTCTGTTAATAAATAGTTCTATGGTTATCCTATTTTCAACATCATGAAAATACTGCCTTAAAGAAAGATTTTATTGCATTAGCATGAATGGACTAGTGGGATAGTCATAAGTGTATATAGAATCAAACCTTGACAATGGTTCCCTATGTGGTAAAAGGGCTTGGCTGTGTGGTGTTTTGCATGTAAGGTCTTCAGCAAGATTTCCAGTAGTGGCAACTAAAAGAAGATATAGGAGATACAGGTTAGTCCTACTCTGTACAATCTTGCACTATTCCGTAAAGAAGTGTATACATGAAAAGTATACACTATAAATATGGGAGACCTTAGGGACAGATGACTATACAATGGCTTTGATCAAAGGCATCTGTAGGACAGATACAGGGAGATAAATTTATTAAAACTGGTATAAAGGAAAACTGGTTTAGTTGACCAAAGGAGCAAGCCAGTTCTCCTTTACACCAGATTTGATAAGTGTCCACAAGTATATTCATTTTTCCATCTTATGCAACAGATCTTGAGTTATGACAAGTTAAGAGAAAAGTTAAGGGAGGATGCAACAACCAGGCCATAGGGGAGTGTGGGTGAGGGGTATAGTGGGTGTAGTAATCGCAGTTCTGACACTCCTTGGTTGGAAGGGTGCACCTTCCCTTCGGGCACTTCCTGGCCTTGAGGATTCTCCTGTCTGATGGTGATTTGGGGTGCACTTGGTGGTGAAGGTTTTGAGGTGCAATGCAGGGTTTACTGAAGTGTGAGTCAATGATGAGATCTCTCTCTCACATATAACCACAGAAGTGCAATATTTATCTTGCAGCTTTCTGCACAAACACACTTTTCTCTATGCAACCGTGGGGTGGCCCCCTTATATGACAGACTAAATTTTGTAACTTTCTCAGGTTGCTGAACTTTCTCAGGTTGCTGAACTCCCATTGTGCGGGCAGAAATATAACAACCTAGTCCACTGTAATAACGCTATACTTGGGTACTGAAGCTTCCTATACTCCCAGACAAATATGCTATGGAGTCACAAAGCTGTATGCAGGTTATCTCCATAAACATTTAGCACACACATCTCCTCAATAGCTTGTATGCTCCCAAATGTCTCTCAATTGCTTCCTCAGAGGTTTGTTTAGAGGCTCTGTCTTTCTCCCAAGTTGGTTGGTTTTCATTCCCCCAGCGATGCTTTCTGGTTCCTCTTGTGTTGACTCGCACTCTAGACTGGACTGGCTCTCAGAAAACAACCTTTCCTAATTGGAGGTAGAGCAACCCCACCTAACTACAGTTGTTAAAAGGTTGGTGTCAACCCCATCTACACAGTCCTCGTGGATGGAATTTAATACACAAAAATGACACGTGAAGATTACAAATTTTTATAGCAAACCAATCCCCTTTTTTAGTGGTCCTACTAGGATACTGCATACCTCCGTACTTTAAAGAAAGCCATCCCTGGAGTACTCTTGCCACAAAGATAGATATTATCATTTATTTTAAAGTGACATTAATTCCATAGCACAAAGGGGTAGCGGACCCTACATGACAGTGAAAAACGGCCATGTAAGGACTGTTTTAGTAATGGTGGTCACACTACCATTTTTCAAACTAATCAAAGTCTATGGTGTTTTAGAAATTACAATTAAGGAGAGGGGTACTGTGGAGGTCACTAATAAAGTGGCGGCCGCTGTTGAGGTCACTGTAAAAGGGAGGGTGGAGCTGTCACGCTCCAGTGTGGGGGGAAGATTCCACACCAAGTGCAGGAGGGAAAAAGGGGGAAGGAAATAGAGATTAGGCCTGGAAACTTGGGAAGGCAGATGGACACCTCCTGGAGAAACCCTAACTCCAGTCCTGACTAACAACCAGTATGAACAGGCCTCAAATGTAGGCAAGTTCATATGCAGGATACCTAGGACCCTAACTGTCCCTGAATGACCCTGAAGCTAATGTCAGGAATGAGTCAAACTGTTCTTCCACCAACCTGGATGAACAGGAGTCTCCCCTCAGGCCCAATCACCAAACACAGGGAAGGGATACACACAAATAATACAAAAATACAAAGGGGAAAGAGGACACTTAACTTTCCAGCAGCAAATGGCAGCCACAAGATCTCCACTGAGAATCCACAAACCAGCAGGCCACAGATACAACAGAAAGTATAAACCGCACAGCATGGTGGGAGAAGCAACACTAAATAGGCAGGGATAATTGATAAGACACCTACCCCTTGATGGGGGAGAGTGTGGTGAATGCCAGCAACAACAAAACAACCAAAGGAGAACTTGTCAGATTAGCCCATGTGTTGCCAACCTCACTGACTTCCTGCTACCTGTTGCAGGAATGTCAGTATGTCCTGGCACATTCGTGACAGTACCCCACTTCTACTGGTGGCCTCCAGACACCCAGGACCGACTTTATCCGGATGAGACCTGTAAAAAGCTTTCACTAAACGACTGGCATTCATGTCAGATGCCGGTACCCATGCTCTCTCCTCTGGTCCATAACCCTTCCAGTGAACAAGATACTGAAGGGATCTACGGAGAACTCGAGAGTCAATAATCTTGATGATTTGGAATTCGAAACTGCCGTCCACCATGACAGGCGCGGGTGGCAAGGGAGATGGCTCCAAAGGTTCAACATAACTCTTCAACAAAGATCTGTGAAACACATTATGAATTTTCAGGGCCTGAGGAAGTTCAAGACGAAATGCTACAAGATTAATAATGGCAGTGATCTTATATGGACCAATAAATCTTGGACCCAATTTCCAAGAAGGAACTTTCAACTTAATGTTTCTTTTGGACAGCCACACAGAATCACCCACTCTTGGGTCCTGACCATTCATACGTTTCCGGTCAGCCACACGTTTGTACTTGTTGCCCATATTTATCAAGTTACTTTGAATTTTCCGCCATATGGATGACAATGATGACGAAAAACGTTCTTCCTCAGGGATACCAGAAGTATCTGAACCAGAAAATGTGCCAAACTGGATTTAAGGGAGTGGCCGGCGGAAATGCGGCGGGGGGATGACCAGCATTGAGGCTGTGAAGAGGAAGATCCAGGTCCTGCAGCAACAGGCGGACGATGCGGAGGAGAGAGCCGAGAGGCTGAGCCGGGAGGTGGAGGGAGAGAAGCGCGCCCGGAAGCAGGCGGAAGCTGAAGTGGCCTCGCTGAACCGCCGCATCCAGTTGGTAGAGGAGGAGCTGGACCGTGCCCAGGAGCGCCTGTCCACCGCCCTGCAGAAGCTGGAGGAAGCTGGAGGAAGCCGAGAAGTCGGCCGGCGAGAGCGAGCGGGGGATGAAGGTCATCAAGAACCGAGCCCTTAAAGACGAGGAGAAGATGGAGTTACAGGAGATCCAGCTGAAGGAGGCCAAGCACATAGCCGAGGAGGTGGACAGGAAGTACGAGGAGGTGGCCAGAAAGCTGGTGATCCTTGAGGGCGACCTGGAGCGCACAGAGGAGAGGGGGCGGAGCTGGCAGAGTCCAGGTCCCGTGAGCTGGAGGAACAGATCCGACTCCTTGACCAGAGTCTGAAGTGTCTGAACGCATCTGAAGAAAAGTATTCACTAAAGGAAGATAAATACGAAGAAGAAATCAAGATTTTGACAGACAAACTGAAAGAGGCTGAAACCAGAGCAGAGTTTGCAGAGAGATCAGTTGCCAAACTGGAGAAGACGATTGACGTCCTGGAAGATAAGCTGCGAGTCACCAAGGAGGAGAACTGCAAGATGCAGAAGATGTTGGACGACACTCTGCAGGAATTGCACAGCTTGTAGACCCCGCGTGTCACTGACAATGAAATTTAATCTGGTGACGAACAAAGACCATCTGGCCTGCCTCGGGTTAAGTCGTTTAGCTGACTCCAGGTAAGCCAGATTTTTGTGATCAGTGAATACCGTGACTGGGTAAATCACCCCTTCCAACCAATGATGCCATTCCTCAAAAGCCAACTTAATGGCCAGTAACTCTCTGTTACCCACATCGTAATTTCTCTCCGCAGCAGAGAGTTTTTTTCGAGAAAAAGGCACATGGGCGCCATTTACCTGGTGACGAGCCCTGTGATAAAACTGCTCCTACCCCCACCTCGGATGCGTCAACCTCCACAATGAAAGGTTGTGAAACATCTGGCTGCACCAATATAGGGGCAGAAGAAAAGCACTCCTTCACAGCAGAAAAGGCTCGCAATGCTGCATCAGACCACACTGAGACATCCGTCCCTTTCTTAGTCATGTCAGTTAACTATTGTCGAATAGTTCTTTTTAAGTTAAATTAGTTAAATTTTCGGTAATAGTTGGTGAACCCCAAAAACCGCATAAGAGCCTTCAAATTTTCAGGTCGATCCCAGTCCAACACAGCCCGGACTTTCTCTGGATCCATTCGAAAACCTGAAGTTGACAGCAGGTATCCTAAGAATTGCACCTTATGTACAGCAAAAACACATTTCTCTAATTTTGCGTACAATTTGTTGTCTCTTAAGATCTGCAACACCTGTCTAACGTGATCCTGATGTGTCACCATATCTGGAGAATAAATTAGTATGTCATCCAAATACACGACTACAAACCTCCCCACAAGGTGATGAAAAATGTCATTAACAAAATGCTGGAAGACAGCAGGAGCATTGGTCAACCCAAAAGGCATGACCAGGTTCTCAAAGTGGCCCTCAGGAGTATTAAAAGCCGTCTTCCATTCATCCCCTTCCTTGATCCTGACCAGATTATATGCTCCCTTAAGTCCAACTTGGAGAACACCTTGGCATCAACAATCTGGTTAAACAAATCAGGAATCAAAGGAAGGGGGTACGGATCACGGACAGTAATCCGATTGAGTTCACGGAAATCCAGACATGGCCTAAGAGTTCCGTCCTTTTTCTTTACAAAGAAAAACCCTGCTGCCACTGGAGATTTGGAAGGTCTTATGTGTCCTTTAGCCAAACCCTCAGCAATATATTCTTTCATGGCCGTTCTCTCAGGTCCAGAGTGGTTATACAACCTAGATTTGGGCAATTTTGCTCCGGGGAAAAGATTGATAGGAGAATCGTATTCCTGATGTGGGGGGTAAATCCTGACATCCACCTTCAGAAAATACATCAGAGAAATCAGATATAAAAGAGGGTACTGTCTTAGTGGTTAAAGCAGAAAAAGATGTATTAAGACAACTGTCAACGCAATAATCACCCCAATCCAGAATCTGTCTAGTATGCCAATCGATGGTTGGATTGTGTTTGCTTAACCACGGTAAACCCAGCACCACAGGAGCAGGAAGACCTTCCAACACAAAATACGAAATTAGTTCCTGATGAAATTCACTCACTCTTAATCTGATATCATGCACCATCTGAGACAAACACTTCTGAGATAGAGGTGCAGAATCAATAGCAAACACAGAAATCTTCTTCTCTAATGCACTCAGAGACAATCCATGCATACGGACGAACTGAGCATCAATCAGGTTCACTCCTGCCCCGCTGTCAATAAACATCTCAATTCTCACAACCTTTGACTCTAGCGCCACCTCAGCAGTCAGGAGAAAACAGGTACTACAGGATGAAAACAAATGCACATTTTCTGTCTCACCACCGACCCCTCCAAGAGTGAGATGGGAATTAAACGCCCCCTTTCTTTTTTTCTCTTTTAGAGACTGAATGCATGGACATGCGTTGATAAAATGTCCTTTCTGTCCGCAGAAAAAACAAACACACTCCCTTTTTATTACCAGAATGCTTAAAAGTGGAAGCAGGAGTATCTCCCCCTAACTGCATGGGTTCGTCCCCACACATCAACCCAGGAGTATCTTCACCCAAAGTGTCATAGGAAGACAATACACTATGTGATAGTACGTCCTAAGAGCGCGGGCCCCTAGATCTCGCTCTCAGGCGTCTATCCATACGTACAGCAAGAGACATAGTGGCTTCCAAAGACACCGGAGTTTCATAAAAGGACAAAGCGTCCTTCAGCCTATCTGATAATTCTTGACAAAACTGACTACGGAGAGTCTGCGATCCGGTCGGCAGAGAAAAGGCCCATGACATGTGCATCCCCTTTGAGCAACGAGATCACTACACCAACTCTCTGTTCCTCATTACCAGAAGAATGTGGACAAAATGAAGTTATCACGTCCCCCAGAGAATCTATCCGGGAGAGCGACTTTAGGCTCCAGACAGGCCTGGCAACCACCACCCCGGGACCAACAGCCTGTAGTCTCTGAATCTGGGTGATGGTCATGCGGAGGTCAGCTACCTCCAAAGAGAGACCCTGTAGCTGTCCTGCCAGTGCAGTAATTGGGTCTATGTGTGCACTAAAATGAACAAAATGACAATTTTTTGGTGGTTTACAATGTCACGCTCCAGTGTGGGGGGAAGATTCCACACCAAGTGCAGGAGGGAAAGGGGGAAAAGGAAATGGAGATTAGGCCTGGAAACTTGGGAAGGCAGATGGACACCTCCTAGAGAAACCCTGACTCCAGTCCTGACTAGTAACCAGTATGAACAAGCCTCAAATGTAGGCGAGTTCATATGCAGGATACCTAGGACCCTAACTGTCCCTGAAGGACCCTGAATCTAGTGTCAGGAATGAGTCAAATTGTTCCTCCACCAACCTGGACGAACAGGAGTCTCCCCTCAGGCCCAATCCCCAAACACAGGGAAGGGATACACACAAACATTACATAAATATGAAAGGGAAAGAGGACACTTAACTTTCCAGCAGCAAATGGCAGCCACAAGATCTCCACTGAGAATCCACAAACCAGCAGGCCACAGATACAACAGAAAGTGTAAACTGCACAGCATGGTGGGAGAAGCAACACTAAATAGGCAAGGATAATTGATAAGACACCTACACCTGTAGGGGGAGGGTGTGGTGAATGCCAGTAACAACAAAACAACCAAAGGAGAACCTGTCAGATTAACCAACATGAAGCCAACCTCACTGACTTCCTGCTACCTGTTGCAGGAATGTCAGTATGTCCTGGCACGTTCATGACAGGGGCGCTGTGGCGGTCTCTGTTAAGGGGGCAGGGAACAGTGGAGGTCATAGTCAAGGGGGAGGTCTGCTATGGAGGTCAGTGTTAACGGGCAGAATGCTGTAGAGGTTACTGTTAAGGGGGCGGGGTGTTGTGGAGGTCACATTTTAAGGGAACGGAGCTCTGTGGAGGTCACTGTTCAGGTGGCAGGTTATTGTGGAAATCACTGTTAACGAGATGGGGTATTGTGGAGGTCACTGTTAAAGGTGAGGGCACTGTGGATGTTACTGTTAAGGGGCAGGCTGCTGTGGAGGTCAGTGTTAAAGGGGTGAGCACTGTGGATGTCACTGTTAAGGCAGGAGAGGACTGTGGAGACGACTATTAAAGGGGCAGCGGGGTACTGTGAGGTCACTGTTAAAGCAGCAGGGTACTGTGACACTCACTGTTAAGGGAGCGGGGTACTGTCACAGTCACTGTTAAAAGGGCAGTCACTGTGGAGGTCTCTGTTAAAGGGGTCAGGAATGGTGGAGGTCAGTCAAGGGGACTGTAACCTATGGTCAGTGTTAAGGGGTGGGTGATGTAGAGGTCAATGTTAAGGGTGCGGGCCCCTGTGGAGGTCACTGTCAAGGGAGTGGAGTGCTGTGGAACTCACTGTTAAAGGGGAAGGCTGCTGTGAAGGTCCCATTTTAAGGAGCCGGGGCACTGTGGGGGGTCAGTGTTAAGGGGTGGGGGGCTGTGGTGGTCACTGTTAAGGAGGTGGGGTGCTGTAGAGGTCACTGTCGATATCTTTTAACGACACACACCAACATTAAATGAAATAGATGAAATATACTCTGGTGAAGCGGGGTTCCTTCTGCTGGTGATCACATATAGCTTATGTCCCCTCCAATTGCCGTGTATTATTAGCCCACAGATAGGCGTCACTCCCTAGGTGGATAAATCCAAAAACGAAGTACCAGAAAGGGTGTATAGAAGGTAAATATAGAAGTAATATTGGAAGGTGGTATATGGTATAAATGAAAAGTGCTAGTAAGCCCCAGAATCTATAAGGTAGAAATTAAATGAACCACTAATGTTGAAAAAAAAACAAAATAAGGGAAAATGCTTGTAAATAAAAGTAAATCAATTAAACTCACCTCACAGGGGAGGCAGTCTGTAGGATAAAGCTCAATACACCTTTAGAGAAAACCTCCCTAGTTAGGTTCGCTTCAAGAATGTCAGGAATGATGGCAGCAGGACAGTCCGGCATCTAATCCATATTCCTCTATTATGTAAAAGACGTCTCTCAACGTGTTTGGGGGGTGGAGTATAAAAGCCCCCTTCCTCAGGAGTGATACAGATAAAAGAGATATTGGCAGTGAATAGCAGCCATCAAAAAATAAAGTGGGACATGTCCTGTTTTTGGCAATTTTACCGGCCAGCTGGCCCCGATTGAAATCAATGGGCCCATTTTAAATGGCCAAGTTCACCTATCTAATGGTCGCTAAAAATGTGTTAAAGTGCCCTTCACGGGTTAAAATATAAAAGTGACTGCATGATGCTGGGAGCGTAAAGTCCTTCCTGTTCCCTCCAGTGCAAAGCAAGTGTTAGGGCGATTAAGGTAAATCTTTTTTTTTGTACCCAGCAAAATTGGTGCTGCTATGAGGGAGGGGGGCTTATTTATACTGGGGCACTGTTGGAGGCCTTTTTATACTAGGGGAACACTATTGGGGAGCATTTTATTTATAGGGGACATCAGTGAGGTTTTGGGCACTGTGGGGGGCCTTACATATACTGGGACTACTATCTGGGCATTATAGACATTGGGGGCACTACAGTGGTCAATTATAGATACTGGAGGCACTGTGGGGGTGTACTGAAGACACTGCAGGGTTGGAATGCTAAACAAAAAAACAAAATGAAATTCATCTTTGAAAAATGAATGCAAAACGAATATTAAAAATGGCCAAACGCCAGAAAATGGATGCACACTTGGATGCCTTAGGCCACATTCAAATGAAATTTAAAAACAGAAACATTACAGCTGTTTTTTTAATGGAGTTGGATTACCAGTGAATAACTGACTTAAAAAAATAGAACATATTCTACTCTATCTGTTTTTACTGACCGACAGCACCATAAAATTGAAGGGGATCGTTTTTAACATCTATCAAGGCATCAGTGAAAAAAGTCAGTTTAAAAACAGACTATTTTGCAGTTTTTAACGGATGTTTTTACTCACTGTAGTGTGAATGTAGCCATAGGCTACATTTACTGGACAATTAAAAAAATGGCTATTAAAAATGTACTCACTGACGGTTTTATATGGCCATTCTGCATCATTCTGCATCCATGTGTGCACCCATTTTCTGACCATTTGTCCATTTTTAATGACTGTTGTGCACCCTTTTTCATGACCACTAAAAAATGGTGAATTTCACAGTTTTTTTTTCTTTAACATCCCAAACCCTGTATTGCCCTCAGTATCTATAATGTCCACCATATTGCTCCCAGTATCTATAATGGTCCCCAGTATCTATAAAATGTCCCGCAATATTGTTTCCCATTATAAAATTGCCCCCAATAGTGCCCCCCAGTATAAATAAGGCCCTGCATAGTGCTTTAAATTTTGCTAGGTCAGATAAAAAAATGACTCACCTCATCCTCTTGAATACGCTAACACTTGGTCTGCACTGGAGTCTGGAGGGAACTAGAAAGACCCTCCCAACATCATGACGTCACATTGCAAGGAGCATCAGGTCTTTCCTGTTCGGTCCAGTGCAGAGTGAGTGTCAGCGCATTCAAGTGGATGACATAAGTATTTTGTTTTACACAAGCAGAATTGGGGTTGTAGTAATGAGTGCTCCACAATGGAAGCGCTCATTAATAATGCCTGTCTGACATTGTCCCATTCCCCCCCTTCCTTGAGAATCCCAGACAATTTTAATAACTTGTAAATCCTGGCCGGACGATTTTTTTCACCCTACTCAATAGACATCACAGAGACATGGAGTATATCAAATACAGCTTCCAGAGTTGGCATATGCAGTTCCAAAAACTGTGTATAAGAGATGGAGGGATGAGTCCATTTCTTGCAATCTGTACAATCCTTCCAAATCAAACAAGGGATGCAACTGATCTTTCTCACTTTGGCTATGTAATACCGCAGAAGTATCCACAATGGATTACAGCCTGTGAAAGGGCGTCTTCCTGTCCTCTGGCTATGTTGGGATTCCTGAAGATTGTTCCCAGCACCTTTAGAGATGTCTGTAAGCTCAGCGTAGGCAGTAAACATCTCTGACAAATACTTTGCAATCCTCCTTATATCCACTGAACTCTCTGCTGTTTCAGTAACTTCCCCTCAAGGGCTGGCAGGTTTGCTATTTTGTGATGCACAGGACAGGGAGATTCCCTATGACTCTACTCTACACTGCTCTATTATGAGTTCTCGTCACCAGTAACTTCCTTCTAGAGAGGAATGTTCCAGCTCCCCCTAGCTACAGAACCAGGTAGCTCTCACTCATACACAGTTTTTGGTACATAAAAACCATTAAAGGGGTTCTCCAAGTTCTCGAAGGATCGTTCCCATGCACTTGTATAGGAGCGATCCGTTCCATTGAAATGAATGGGGCGGTTAGGTGTAATTACACCTACTCACTGCTACCCATGTTACGGCTAGTATGTAAACAATGAAGAGGAGGCAGCGCACGTACGGCGCACGCCTCCTCTTCAAACAGCTGATCGGCGGGGGTGCCAGGTGTCGCACCCCCGCTGATCTGATATTGATGACCTATCCTGAGGAAAGGTCATCAATATATATAACTTGGAGAACCCCTTTAAATACAATACATCAGTATTTTGCAGTGGAGTTCTAGGACACCGCAAGGACACCAGGCCTGGACTGGCAATTTGCCCAACTAGGCTGGTTCCTGATGGGCTTCTCCAGAATTGGTTGCTCAGCCCACCACTGTAAGTTTAGTAAAAATGCCCTAGCTGTAGGTACTCTTGGGCTGTCATATAATGAATTAATACAGTTTCTTTAGAAATCCTAAACTTCAATTTTATATGAACTTAAGATTTCTATTAAAATCAATGCATTCAGCAAGAAAATGGAAAAACCTATTATTCTCAGACTTGTTTAACATGAGTTCATTCACATGGGAATGCGGCAAACAATTGGACTCTTTATATGCTTATACTGATGCCAATTTCCACAATAATTTAATTCATATTTCAGCCCATATATAACTTCAGGCACCTGGAAGAATCTAAAAGAACTATATTTGGCAGGTTTTCTTAGTATCAACCTGACATCTATCTACAGCTATATTTACGTCATCTATTTCCTTATTTCATATTACTGAACGTAGGACACCTATTTGTAAGATGAATCTTTTTATTTTGAGGTTTTTTTTCTTTTGTAATAGGTGTATGAATCGAATACAGTACCCAGTTCTGTCCACTTCACCTGGAGATGGGGGCGAACATGGCCAATCTTGAGTTCTGGATGGTGATTGAACTCCACTCATAATACCCAATGAATAAGGCAGACTAGAAATACTGCAAGCAATTGCAAATATATAGATGTTTTGCTTAAAAGATAGCTTCATAAAAACTACTGTATATAGTGCTGTTGCTCTACCGCTCAGCATTGGAGAAGTCAACTGTGGCAATTACTGACTCGATATCTAGGAGTCCATTTACACTGGCACATAAATTGGCTGTAACCACTTGCCATAGCTTTTAGTTATATTTACATGGTACAAAAATCATTCTTTTTTTCAGATTTTTATGGTCAGCAAAAAAATTTGATATACAACAAAATGAGCAACTTATTCTCCAAAGCGTTTGACACGGTACCACATAAAAGGTTAGTATATAAAATGAGAATGCTTGGCCTGGGAGAAAATGTCTGTATGTGGGTAAGTAACTGGCTCAGTGATAGAAAACAGAGGGTGGTTATTAATGGTACATACTCAGATTGGGTCACTGTAACTAGTGGGGTACCACAGGGGTCTGTATTGGGTCCTATTCTCTTCAATATATTTATTAATGATATTGTAGAAGGTTTGCATAGTAAAATATCAATTTTTGCAGATGACACTAAACTGTGTAAAGTAATTAACACAGAGGAGGACAGTGCACTGCTACAGCAGGATCTGGATAGACTGGAGGCTTGGTCAGAAAAGTGGCAGATGAGGTTTAACACTGGCAAATGTAAGGTTATGCATATGGGAAGGAATAATGCAAGTCACCAGTACATACTAAATGGTAAAGCACTGGGTAACTCTGACATGGAAAAGGACCTAGGAATTTTAGTGAACAGCAAACTAAGCTGTAGAAGCCAGTGCCAGACAGCTGCTGCCAAGGCCAATAAGATAATGGGTTGCATCAAAAGGGGCATAGATGCCCGTGATGAGAACATAGTCCTGCCACTTTACAAATCACTAGTCAGACCACACATGGAGTACTGTGTACAGTTCTGGGCTCCTGTGAACTAGGCAGACATAGCAGAGCTGGAGAGGGTTCAGAGGAGGGCAACTAAAGTAATAATTGGAATGGGTGGACTACAGTACCCAGAAAGATTATCAAAATTAGGGCTATTCACTTTAGAAAAAAGACGACTGCGGGGAGATCTAATAACTATGTATAAATATATCAGGGGTCAGTACAGAGATCTCTCCCATCATCTATTTATCCCCAGGACTGTGACTGTGATGAGGGGACATCCTCTGCGTCTGGAGGAAAGAAGGTTTGTACATAAACATAGAAGAGGATTCTTTACGGTAAGAACAGTAAGACTATGGAACTCTCTGCCTGAGGAGGTGGTGATGGTAAGTTCACTAAAAGAGTTCAAGAAGGGCCTGGATGTATTTCTGGAGGGTATTACAGGTTATAGTTACTAGAGAGGGGTCGTTGATCCAGGGAGTTAATCTGATTGCCTGATTGGAGTCGGGAAGGAATTTTTCCCCCTAAAGTGAGGAAAATTGGCTTCTACCTCACAGGGGTTTTTTTTGCCTTCCTCTGGATCAACTTGTAGGAAAACAGGCTGAACTGGATGGACAGATGTCTTTTTTCGGCCTTACAAACTATGTTACTATGTTACAAACTATGTTATCATTCAGAGATTTTTGCAAATTTTTAGACTCTGCATTGATTGTAAATCATTAATACAAACGATTCACATGGCAATTATTGCCTCATGTAAGTGCCCTTAACCCCTTCATATAGAAACAGGTTGGAGAGCACTGATGGTGTAGATTGTGGATCAGGAGATGGTTCCCAGGCCCATAAATAATGTAAGAAAGACTCCTGTTCGCCACAGTTGAAATGCAATAACGTATTTATTTTAAATAATCCAGATAAGGCACACTCTCTGAACGTTTTCGGCCACAAGGCCTTCCTCAGAGAAACTGGAATATACATAGAGTTACATTAGTTATACATAATATAATGAAATATAATGATGTGGTATAGAAATCACGAATATACAGAAAGCATCATTGACAAGACTTCCAATTTTGTTTAGATTACATAAAACATCATAACGTACAGGTACGTATAGAGACATTATGCAAATATCAGGCTCTATATCAAGAGAACATATAGTAGGTCAGAATGACCTATAAGGTCAAATGTAATTGTGGACACCGGTGGTCCAACAAGATAGGTCTAGGCTGACAACATATAATAGGCATTGTTCATCATTGTTTATCAAAGTCAAAGTTCCAAAGAGATCAATTCCGAATCCGGTAGAATATGGACAGCTGAAAAAGATATATGCATATTCGTATTCAAATGGTAAATAAATAATAGTCAGTGTAGCAGGAGACACAATAATGGGTAGCATACAATAGTATAAATAGAGGGAGTATATAGGTATATTCATATATTGGGCACTTACCCGGATGAGCCGCTGGACTGTCATGCAATAAGGCAGTTTGCCAAATGTAAAAGCGCTGTGTGAATGGGGCCTCTGCCCGAGACGTATGGCGCTGCGGTGTATGGCTGAATGGCGTCTGATAAGCGCCATCACCGGAAGAGGTACCCGGAAGGGGTATGTTTCAAGCACACAGTGAGTGGGACGTAGGGGAAGTAAAGATGGCACCCGAGCGCAGGGAGTTATACTGCGCATGTCTGCCAGTAGTGAGGCGGCCGGTCACGTGAGCTAAGTTGTATCATGTGATCGGGATGTGCGGAATGCGATCTAAAAGGTGTATCAGTAAAACTAAATATGGGGAATGATTGGAATCATCAGAGGCCCCATTCACACAGCGCTTTTACATTTGGCAAACTGCCTTATTGCATGACAGTCCAGCGGCTCATCCGGGTAAGTGCCCAATATATGAATATACCTATATACTCCCTCTATTTATACTATTGTATGCTACCCATTATTGTGTCTCCTGCTACACTGACTATTATTTATTTACCATTTGAATACGAATATGCATATATCTTTTTCAGCTGTCCATATTCTACCGGATTCGGAATTGATCTCTTTGGAACTTTGACTTTGATAAACAATGATGAACAATGCCTATTATATGTTGTCAGCCTAGACCTATCTTGTTGGACCACCGGTGTCCACAATTACATTTGACCTTATAGGTCATTCTGACCTACTATATGTTCTCTTGATATAGAGCCTGATATTTGCATAATGTCTCTATACGTACCTGTACGTTATGATGTTTTATGTAATCTAAACAAAATTGGAAGTCTTGTCAATGATGCTTTCTGTATATTCGTGATTTCTATACCACATCATTATATTTCATTATATTATGTATAACTAATGTAACTCTATGTATATTCCAGTTTCTCTGAGGAAGGCCTTGTGGCCGAAAACGTTCAGAGAGTGTGCCTTATCTGGATTATTTAAAATAAATACGTTATTGCATTTCAACTGTGGCGAACACGAGTCTTTCTTAACCCCTTCATGACATAGCCATTTTTCACCTTAAGGACCAGGCCAAATTTTGGAAATCTGACGTGTCACTTTATGTAATAGCTTTGGAACACTTTTACTTTTCCAAGCCATTCTGAGATTGTTTTCTCGTGACATATTGTACTACAGTGTATTTTCTGAAGCCTGATCAGGCTCCTGCCTTTAGCAGGAGCTTGATCAGGCTTAGCTATACCATGGCAAGCCGGTGCCGTCTGATAGCCAATCAGAGCGATTGCTGGCCCGGGACCGCCCTCATTGGTCTCGGTCCAGCTAGCTGAGACCCCGGGCTGTATGTAACAGCTGGGGTCTCAGCACTGTCACCATGTCAGCAGACATGGTGACAGTTTAATGCCATGACGTTTATACTCGTCATGGAGCACTAAATAGCAGTGCTCCATGACGAGTATACACGTCAAATAGCATGAAGGGGTTAAAGGGGTTATCCCACGAATAATGTAAAAAATGAAAATCAGACATCATATAGTCTATGACAATACCTTTCTAACAAAGCTAGAACCAGCCCTGTACCTCACATGGGTTCGGAAATCTCCCCATTCATTGCTCTACTAGATTTATATCAAACTGAAAGCTCAAGGGGAGCGTCTTTTCTGCTGCAGCTAAGGGGGTGTGTCTGTTCTCTCCCTAGCACAGCTCAGGAGACAGTTGAAAGATGAAACTGAGCATGTGCGGCCTTCTCAGTGAGCAGGTCAAAGAAATAAGAAATTAAGTGGCACTATGCAGATACATTTTATTGAATAACTCAGTAGCTATAATACATTTTTAATTACATGCAATTACAAAAATATTCAGATCCAGGTGCTGGTTTTAAAACTGTAGAATATTTTTCGTGGGACAACCCCTTTAAGGCTTATTTCGCGAATGCTGTGTTTTCAGCGAGATGTGGTCCATTTTTACAAATAGACCACTCTGGAGATCGCAGCCTGAAACCAGGTAAGATGTCTCCTGTGCCCCCCCCTCCCTGTAGTGCCCCCCCTCTTTGTAGTGCTCCCCCGGTTGCCTACTTCTGCCCCCTCCTGCGATGTATTATGTGATGGCAGCGGCTCACACTCTGCTCACACTCTGCTGCTACAGCTGAAATCGGTGCTGGCAACGATTTCAGCTGTTTAACCCCATAGATGCTGCGGTCAGTAGCCGCCCGCAGCATCCACGGGGTTAAGAGGGAGGGAGCTCCCTCTCTCTGCTATCGGGCCGCCGCTGCTGCAGTGGCCTGATGGTTACCATGGCAACCGGACGCTTTACAAAAGCGTCCTGGCTGCCATGTACCTAAGGCTGATTAGACCCTCAGGGTCTGATCAGCCTTAGTGTAGCACTGATACAGTTGCAATTGACTTGCAATGCACCGTATAGCCATCAAGCCCACTGGATCTTCAAGATCCAAATGGGTCTTGATAAATTTAAAAAATTGTAAAAAAAAAAAAAGTGTAAAAAGAAAGTAAAAAAAAGTGTAAAAAAAAGTAAAAAAAATAAAGTTTAAAAAAAAAGTTAAAAAAGCGCCCTTTTTCCCCAAATGAAGTAAAAAAAAGTAAAAAAAAAAAAAAAAAAGAAAATTACACATATTAGGTATCGTCGCGTCCTTATCGACCGGCTCTATAAAAGCATCACATGGTCCACCCCGCCAGGTTTAAGCAAAGTTTTTAAAAAAAAAAAAAAATTCTACCAAAACAGCCATTTTTTGTCACCTTGCCTCACAAAAAGTGTAATAGCAGGCGATCAAAAAGACGTATTAACCCTAAAAATAGTACCTATCTAACCGTCATCTCATCCCGCAAAAAATGAGATGCCCCTACCTGAGCTCTCTCACTATGGAGACACTAAAACATGATTTTTTTTGTTTCAAAAATGATATGATTGTGTAAAACTTAAATAAATAAAAATAAGTATACATGTTAGGTATCACCACGTCCGTAACAACCTGCTCTACAAAAATATCGCATGATCTCTCCTCTCAGGTGAACACCGTAAAAAATAAAAAATAAAAACTGTCTAAAAAAAGCAATTTTTGTCACATTTCATCACAAAAAATGTAATACCAAGCGATCAAAACAGCGTATGCCCCCAAAAATAGTACCAATCTAACCGTCATCTCATCCCGCAAAAAATGAGCCCCTACCTGAGACAATCGTCCAAAAAATAAAAAAAACTACAGCTCTCTGACTATGGAGACACTAAAACATGATTTTTTTTTGTACTTCAAAAATATTGTGTAAAACTTAAATAAATAAAAAAAAGTATACATATTAGATATTGCCGCGTCCGTAATGACCTGCTCTATAAAAATATCACACTATCTAACCTGTCAGATGAATGTTGTCAATAACAAAAAATAAAAACAATGCCAAAACTGCTAGTTTTTGTTACCTTGCCTCACAAAAAGTGTAATATAAAGCTACCAAAAATCGTATGTACCCTAAACTAGTACTAACAAAACTGCCAACTTATCCCGTAGTTTCCAAAATGGGGTCAGTTTTTTGAAGTTTCCTACTCTAGGGGTGCATCAAATGTGACATGGCAACTTAAAACTTTTCCAGTGAAATCTGCCCTGGCGTTCCTTTCCTTCTGCGCCCTGCTGTGTGCCTGTACAGCAGTTTACGGTCACAAATGGGGCATTTCTGTAAACTACAGAATCAGAGTAATAATTATTGAGTTTTGTTTGGCAGTTAACCCTTGCTATATGGAAAATCTGCCAAAAAAGTGAAATTCGGAAATTTTGGCTACATTTTCCTTTAATTCTTGTAGAACACCTAAAGGGTTAATAGCATTTGTAAAATCAGTTTTGAATACCTTGAGGGGTGTAGTTTCTAAAATGGGGTCATTTTTGGGTGGTTTCTATGATGGAAGCCTCACAAAGTGACTTCAGACCTGAACTGGTCCTTAAAAAGTGGGTTTTGGAAATTTTGTGAAAAATTTCAAGATTTGCTTCTAAATTTCTAAGCCTTCTAACGTCCCAAAAAAATAAAATGTAATTTCAAAATGATCCAAACCTGAAGTAGACACATAGGGAATGTAAAGTAATAACTATTTTTGGAGGTATTACTATGTCTTTTAAAAGCAGAGAAATTGACAATTGGAAATTTGTTAATTTTTCTAAATTTTTGGTAAATTTGGTATTTTTTTTATAAATAAGAATGACATATTTTGACTCAAATTTGCCACTGTCATGAAGTACAATAAGTGACGAGAAAACAAGCTCAGAATGGCCTGGATAAGTAAAAGCGTTTTAAAGTTATCACCACATAAAGTGAGACATGTCAGATTTGCTAAAAATGGCCTGGTCCTTAAGGCCAAAACAACCTGCAGCGTCAAGGGGTTAAGTAGTTTTATTGATATTTTAAGGAAAGGGGGTGATTTGAACTTTTTTTTTTTTTTTTTCACCTTGGGTGACAATAACTGGAAATCATTAGATTGCCTGTAGCGTTCTCTGATGGCTATATAGCCAGCAAAGAACACTTCAATTTCTCAATAATGATCAAATGCTGCCTCATAGTGGCCTTTTTTTTGGCATTTACCTGAAATAGGGTCCGAAGCCTGCTTGAGGCTTCGGACTATTCCAGTATAGTAACAGGTTCCCTGATCTCAGCTGGGGAACGCTGTTACCGGACCGGAATTGCGCGGCTTCCGGTTCTGGGCTGCTCAGATGCCATGGTCAAATTTAACCACGGCATCTGAAGGGGAAAATAAGGCTGATCGCATACATGTGCCGCAGGTGTCTGTTATTTAAAATAGCAGAAACCCGGGGGCTATGGCGCCCGCTGCACGTGCGAGCGGGTGCCATCTTTAGCGACCGGACTTCTGCCATGCATGTACAGCGGAGGTCCTTAAGGGGTTAAAGAAAGTGACCCAGCATTTTGCTAAGGGGATTCATCACTAGTTTATGTTGCTCTAGCTGGGACACCATAAAATTGGTGACAGATTCCATTTAAGACCCTTTTATACAGGCCGACTCTATTGCTCCCAATAATTGTCATTAAGGGAGGTGAGAGCTGCATTTACATGCAGCAGTCCTCTTTTCTGTATGGTGATAAGCGATCACTGCTGTGATCACTCGTTCCTACAGAGAATCTATGTTTACACAGGACAATCTGCTGCTCAGAAATGATTACAGTCGTTCTTCAAGATACAATAGCCTCAGGGTACAATATTTTCAACATTCAGCTCTCTTTTACCCTATATGTTTCTATTCCCATCTTAAACACTTATGAGGTAATTTATTAAGACCAGCGATTTATACGCTGGTCTTAATACCCCTGCGCTGGCGGTGGATGCTCCTAAGTTATGTAGAGGTGCAGGTTTCTATATAACTTAGGTGCATGTTCTGGTGGTGTACAAAAACTAGAGTAGAAAATTATAAATGAGACAGGCCTACCGGACTGCCCTCTTATGCACCACGTCCTCTATTCTTGGCACTGTTGTGAGTGGCATAATAGGGGGAAAAGATTTTGCCGCAAAACACCTTTGCGACAAAATCTGTGTCAAATATACGCCAAAAAGTGGGGTATATTGGTTGATAAATGACCCCTTATTGTCTGTTAGCAACGGTCTGGCACACTTGCTTGGATATTTCTGTAACTCCCATTAAAGTGAATTGAGAGAGCCGTCTTCTTATTCTCCTCCTGGATGTGTGAGTAAGCAGCCCCTTGACCAGGTAGGATGGTGGTTGGGAGAATCTATCAGGTATTTTCTGTTCATATGACAGATACATTTCGGATATATTCACATGTGGCAGATATGCTGCAGATTTGCCATTGCAGATTTTTATATATAGTACCAGCCAAGTGGATGAAATTTTAAGAAATCTCATCCACATGCTGCAGGACTCAAAGAAGAGACCTCTAAATGCATTTTACTGCCGGTTTGTGGGAGCACAGCGTCGGAATGGAAGAGAGTATGAAGATAAAACTTACATATTCGGATTCAGCACCACTTATACTATACATCTCTTACTCTAGTTCAGGGGGTGTTTCTGAGATGACAGGTTCCCTTTAAGCACATGGGGGACATTTATTATGAATTATGTGCCACTTTCTGGTGTATTAATGTTGGATATTTTGTCTGTGCTGAGAAAAGGGGGCGTGACACATGTGGGAAGAGGATGGGCCAGCAGGCCTGTCTCATTTACCATTTTGTGCTCTAGTTTTTGGCATGGGAAATGACTTAAATCTATGCAAAGAAGGGAGCTATTTAGCACAGCCTGCTGGAGGAAGTGCTAAAGTTATTTAGATGCCTGCGATTCCTCATAACTTTGGCGCATCCACTGGCAGCAAAGAGGGACTAAGACTGGTGTCTGAATCGCTGGTCTTAATAAATGAGCCGCATGATGTATACGTTAAACAAATGCGTTAGTGTTCAATTGTTTAAAAAAAAAACATACATTAAATTATACGTTTTTGTGCTGGATGAAAACGCGTAGTGTACTAGGCTTCTGCATTCTCTTTTTCCAACATGTTAAATATAGGACAAAAACGTGATGTAAACAGACGTACTATTAGACAGTGTGGGCCACAATCTCTACTACCAATGCTTCCTCCTGCTCACATCACGTAACAAGTTTGGGGCTGTGGTGTTAGGGCGCTCTGACAGAGGGGTGCTGTGGTGGCATTGATTGAGGGGTCCTGTAGCAGGAGCAGTATTAGTGACATCTTGCACGAGAATACTTGGCAGCATTGACTAGAGGGGAGCTGCTGACTGACAGGGCTGTCCTCCGGAATTACGCTTTCTATTATTTGTGGCACTACTCTGACAGTAAGATTAGAAATCTCTCAGATTCTTTTGAAAAAGTGTCCTAACTAACTTGGAAAATGTATTTGTATTTATCTCTGCATTTTCTCTTTACTATGTACATATTAGGCTACCTTTTGGCTATTTTTGAAGTGTCTTTTAACTGTTGTCAGATTGCTTTGGCTGGTTTTGAAATTTAAACCTAGCACTCTGCTGGTAAAGCAGCAGCACAGAAGTGTGCTGGAAAATCCCTCTAAGGAAACATTATATTTTCTTTCGACAATACATTATTTTTCTTGAAATATTCATATTTCCTGTTTGTTCAATACTATATCTCCAGCGTGTACCTGCATATACAATGCTACCACAGATCAGCAGGAAGAGAGTCTACTCCCTTCCAGGACCTGTTGGGAGAGGACTAGTGGCCATTTGTCTGTTCACAGTTTATAAACTACATCTGCCGTACTGTATGCCCTTGTTTTCCTCACTGTAAATATAGCCTTGTATCATTCCCTGCTGGATGTTTTGTAAGAAAACACATGGAAATAGAGTCCTGACAAAGATCTCATGAAGAATGTATTCAAAACAAATGAAAGTGCCTGCAAAGTAAGAACCGCTATCTACAATCTATCCTGAGGTTAGAGTTTTCAAATGGTAGTAAAGTGTGAAATTTTCTAGACGAGACTACAATATGGGGGGCGGTGTCTAACATAGGACTACAAGCCAAATAACAAGTATGATGATTTCTCAGGATGTGTATTTGTCATTTATGAATATGCACATATTTGGAAAAACAAATCTTACTTGGTTATCCCAGAAACATAAAAAGGCTTATTGTAGACTTCTGGCAGTGGGCACTGATAACATGCTTGTAGGGTTACGAGTAGGTGGAAGCTGCTGACATACATAATATATACAATCACTATGACCACAGACAGAAAGTCTTTTATACAGTAGTAACCACAATAGAGGACGTTCTTTAACAGATGGAAACACCCTTGTTATATTATGCTCCCTACATTTCACTTGTTCATTGAAATCCCAGTATATACACACACAATACACACAGTATAGTGTCCCATCTACATATACTCCCAGTTTCTCCTCAATTTTGAGAAAATGCTAATTAAAGATTCCTTAAAGGGTTTCTGTCACCAAAATTTACCATATTAAACAGAATGACATTTCCAATGCAAAAATGTCATCTCATGCTTAATATGTAAATTATTTTATTCCCTGCTGCCCCATTTTGTAGAAAAGTAACTTTTATTATATGTAAATTAGCCTCCTAGGAGCAGGGGGGGCGGTAACCCTGCTCCTAGAGGCGCCGTTTTGCCCACCTTCTTTTTCTTGATTGACAGGGCCAGGCAGCTCGCTCCATCCGCTGCCGGCCCTGTCCGATCCTAATCCTGCGCCTGCGCCATACGTCCTTAGTTCGGCTCAGGCGCAGTGAGTGTAGCAGGCTCCCGGCTTCCTCACTGCGCCTGCGCCGACTACGTCAGAGTACACCCAGAAGAGAAGTCGGCACAGGCGCAGTGAGGAAGCCGGGAGCCTGCTACACTAATTGCATCTGAGCCGAACGAAGGACGCTTGGCGCAGGCGCAGGATTAGGATCGGATGGGGCCGGCAGCGGATGGAGCGAGCTGCCTGGCCCTGTCAATCAAGAAAAAGAAGGTGGGAAAAACGGCGCCTCTAGGAGCAGGGTTACCGTAGACCCCCCCCCCCCCGCTCCTAGGAGGCTAATTTACATGTAATAAAAGTTACTTTTCCTACAAAATGGGGCAGCAGAGAATAAAATAATTTACATATTAAGCATGAGATGACATTTTCGCATTGGAAATATCATTCTGTTTAATATGGTAAATTTTGGTGACAGAAACCCTTTAAGACCCCTTTAAGCTTATCTGCCAGTATAAAGGTTACAATGTCACAGGGAACATATCACGGTAGAGGGAAGAATGGAATCAATGAAATTCCAGCAAATTCTGGAAGCAAACATAACACCAACTGTAAAAAAAGCTGAAGTTGAAAAGAGGATGGCTTCTACAAATGGACAATGATCCTAAACACACCTCAAAATCCACAATAAACTACCTCTAAAGGAGCAAGCTGAAGGTTTTACCATGACCCTCATAGACGGCACAGGAATCTCACAGAACTGGAAGACTTTTGCAGGGAAGAATGGATAAAAATCCATCAAACAAGAATTGAAAGATTCTTGGCTGGCTACACAAAGTGATTACAAGCTGTGATACTTGCCAAAGGGGGTGCTACCAGGTACTAACAATGCAGGGTGCCCAAAGTTTTGCTTCAGGCCCTTTTCCTTTTTGTTATTTTGAAAATGTAAAAAATGAAAATAGTTTTTGCTTAAAATACAAAGGGATTGTAACATCTTAAACTTTATACCTTTTGGAGATCATTTCTTCTTCAACCTGCCTAAAGGTGATTTCTGAGACTTTAATACTGATGACTTATTCTCTGGATAGGTCACCAGGGTCTGATCGGTGGGGGTTCGAAACCCGGGACCCCTGCCAATCAGCAGTTTGAGAAGGCTGCAGTGCCCGCAGTAGTGTCTTCTCACAGCATTCCCTAGGCAAGTGACAGCAACATTCATCGGTCACGTGTACTAGGCGCAGCTCAGCCACATTCAAGTGCAGTGCTTGGTTTAGGCACAAATTAATATTCAAGGAAATTCAGATCAAAGTCTCCTAAATTGTACATTAATATGCAGCATTTCTTGATGTTATGAATTATTTATTTCTTAATCCACTATAGAACCTCTTAATCATTTTAATGCACAGTCATCCACACTGTTCATGGCTCCAGAATCTGAGACAGTTGAGTGCCATGGTGAAGCAGGGAGCTATCCGCTTCTTGCTTCACTATTCAACTGCTGGCGTTCTCATCATGCTTACAGGGCTGAATAACAGAGCGCCAAGGCTGAGGAATGATGCGCAGAAGGCATGATGATGTCACTTCATTGTGCCTGCTGCTGTGTGGGGACACAAAGGGAACTGGATGGTATTGGGGAGTGGATAGATAGACATTAAATGGTGTGGCCTAACATTAACAAATAGTTGGTGTGTATCACAAAAGATCTGTGTGTGTAAACAGCCATCTGACCAATGATTGGTCAAATAATCTGTTAGTGTAATACAGCACTTAACCCCTTGTTATCTATAGTATTACATAGGACTGAAGGTAAGACTTTTATGGAATATCCACAGGAGTCTGAGTTTGATAGATGCAGGCCCCACCACAGGTCCCATTCTTCCATAGAAGTAAATTAAGGTAGCCACGCATGTGCAGCCATCTCTCCATACCCTGCATTAGACAAATGATGCCCTCTTCTCGAGAGAGAGTCTGAGTCCAATAGATGCAAGCCCCAACACGGGTCCCCTTCTTCCATAGAAGTCAATCAATAGAGCTACAGTACGCATGTGGAGCCATCTCTCCATACACTGCAGTAGGCAAATAATGCCCTCTTCTCGGTAGTCTATTAGACTTTTATCTTATATCCACAGAAAAGAGATGGGAATACCCCTTTAAATGATGCTCACACGGTATTGCAGGTTTACCCAGTGGTTGCTACATGGGAAGGCACCCTTATTAACAGATTGTCCACATTTCACAATGTATCACCCAGAGACCTAACCGTTCCGCTCAGCAACAGCAAAGGCTTAGAGAACATGATCAGAAAGGAACTTCATTCCCCATAATTGCCTGCTTGTCAGAGGAGGTGAGAGCTGCATTTACATTAATCCCAACAGTGAAAAACAGGTGGGGCTCTCATAGACCTTGGTTTGTAATCTGAGCAGTATTACTCATAAGGTGGCCATACGCATTAGTCTAAAGTTGATCAGAATGGACAATTTCAACCAAAATAATCATTTGTTAGTGAGTAATGACCATTCTTGCGGACTGACAACAGACTATAATCATCTGAAAAGTCAGTTGGACGAAAGGTCGTTCCTTCAAAAAAAGATGTTTCTTTGAAAAAATGTTCCCAGGAAGAGAGTCCATCAGTTGGTTTCATTGAACATGTATGGTCAGTTTGAACAAATATTATGGGCAAAATGGACTAATATGTGTATGGCCGTGTCTGTGAAATGATTGTTCATCAGATGATTGGTCAGCTGCTGTTCAACCATCCACCAACTTGATCTAATATGTATGGCCACTTATAGACTGATATTTGAAGCCAGTACAATGCAGTGCCAACATGAAAGTGTAATAGCCTCATTTTGTAGGTGAAATCAGCAGTGAAAAAGTAAAATTTAATAATACATCTTAAAGATAAATATGCCTGCCTGATGTGCCCTCTGGCTATAGAGCCCTATAGAATGAGCCCACACAAGTGAGCTGTATTTATGCATTTAATCAATGCTTGAACTTTTTTGGTTGCCTTCACTTGTTTTTTTTTTCGAATTGTGGTGAATGGTCCCCATTGTGATTATCCAAATGACTTGCAAGCTGTGCATTTGCAACCCAACTTCTCTTGCAGAATGTCCTGCTTGTGCTGTACATTATGAAAGCCTATTTAGGTTTATCACAAAATCAGATTTAAAAAAGGTTCATGTCTTGGAACTCTGCAAAAAGGAAAATATGTAGCCGTGTAGTAATTGAATGTATTCATGTTGTTCTGTGAAGGGATGCAGTTTGGGTAGAGATCAATGGAGCATAGTCTCCTTTATAATTACAAGGAGGCATACAATTTTCAGGAAGAAAAAATAGGTTAACACATAGCCTTGATCTTTATAGCAGGGATGCACTTTGAAACACTGTCACAGTAAATGTAATTACCCTGTACTTAACAAGCCCAGACTTTGGAAACTTTTGCAGTCTCCTATGTTAAGCTGGTGGTTCCCTGCAAAACCAAAGAAAAATGGCACAGACTGTAGTAAATTCTGTCACTGTATTAATCATGGAAATAAATGAGTGAGAAGACATACAATTTTCTGTAGTTAGAAATATTTTGAGACTCATACTTTTATTTCCTTGTTTAGCAACTCCTTGAGTGCTGCATGTTACTATATACGGTGTGATCACACCTGTTCTTTACTTCCAGTATTGAATATCCAGTCCTAGTGGGTCTCCAATAAATTAAACAATCCGGGGAGACATAATCTTCACTTGATCCCAATTGCTGAGACAGTCGAAACACGTAAGAGTTAGTGTTGTTATGTATTTGCCATGGGAAAATTCTTTTAATATAATTGAATAAAGTTCAATTAATGTTCCTGGTGCTGGACTACTATTTCAAGGCCCGTGCAATGGAACATAAACTATCGAGCCAGCTGGAGTGATCCTTTTTCCCTGTAGGTACACACCCTGTTAACAAGAGAAATGGTAAGGCAGTTGTCAATTTATTCATACAATTCCAAAAGGAAATACAGAGAAATGACACAGATTTCTAAGAAAAGGTACTGGTATTCTGATTTCATGGGAAATGTATTACTATTAGAGATGAGCAAACCTGCTCGAAATGAGCACTGTACCGCTCGGCTCCCCTGCGCTCGCATGGGCGCAGGCAGCTGCTTCCGTCGGTGAGGAGGACAGAAGCGGCTGCCTGCGCCCATGCGAGCCCAGGGGAGCCGAGCGGTACAGTGCTCGTTACGAGCACGTTCGCTCATCTCTAATT
This sequence comes from Rhinella marina, assembly GCA_900303285.1. Classification (NCBI taxonomy): domain Eukaryota; kingdom Metazoa; phylum Chordata; class Amphibia; order Anura; family Bufonidae; genus Rhinella; species Rhinella marina. The sequence continues at coordinate 139,806 of ONZH01012036.1, read as the reverse complement.
ACTATATATGCTAAAAAAGCTTGAAATTTAAACTGAACAAACTGGATCTATCACTAAATACATTAAAAGTCAATGGGTGACGGATCCATCACCATCGACTTACATTGTTTTTAGTGACGGATCCGGTTTGTTCGATTTTGATGACCGGACACAAAACCGCAGTTTGCTGACAAAATGGAAGGCAACCTAATGCATCCTCTTTCCGTTCAGAATGCATGGGGACAAAATTGAACCGTTTTGGCCCAGTTTTGAGATCTTTTGCCAGATCTCAAAACCAGAATGCCAAAACTCATATATGAAAGTAGCCTAAGTAGAGATGACAGTTCCTCTTTAGAGAATCTGTCACCCAGATTTTTGACCATTTCCTACAGTAATACATGAGTAGTACTGCAGATATGGGGTCAAGATCACTATCTTTTATTTCCTACTGCCCTCTGTTCCTCCGCTGTCAGCGCTCACAGCTGCACTGAAATAACTTGTCAGGACTGCCGTGCTTGCGCATAGGAGTCCTCTCCATTATGTTAGCACAGCAGTCCAGATTGTGTATTTGAGCATAGCTCTGAGTGCTGACAGCGGGGGAACAGGGGACAGTAGGAAACTAAAAAATAGTGATCTGGACTCCTTATCTGCAGTTCTACTCATGGATTACTGTAGATAATAGTCCAAAACTGGGGGTGACAGATTCCCTTTAAGTAAGGCTACTTTCACACTTGCGTTGTGGTTTTCCGGTATTGAGATCCGGCAGAGGATCTTAATACCGGAAAAAAAATGGTTCCGTTTTGTCCCCATGCTTTCTGAATGGAAAGAGATCTGTTCAGGATGCATCAGGATGTCTTCCGTTTCGGCAGCTTTCAGTTTTGTGACCAGACACAAAACCGTAGCATGCTATAATTTTGTGTCCGGTTATAAAAACGGAAAAAACGGATCTAGCACTGGAGAGGACTCCAAACTCGCAAAGTTCGGTACAAACCTGAACTTTGCAATTCAGGTTCGCTCAACTCTAGTTATGTGTGAATTCCTAAAGTAAGTTTTGATATCTTTCTTTAAGGACTTGTGTCCAGATAGAAAACCATGTGGCTAGCTACCTTAATGTAAAGATACACCAGCTGGAAATGTAAAGGAACATCAGGATGAGCAGTGAGCCTAGTAATGTGCATAATTTCTCAAATACAGCAAATCGGGATTAGGAGACAGGGCTGAACATCTAAACCTCCAGATCACATTCTGCTTTAGGTGAGTTTACAGAAGACAGCACAAGAACAATGTTTGCCAGCGCCCCCTGCCTGTGGGAAGAGCATGTGCACAATCCAGTTATAAAGAGGGCTGTGCACTTCTCTGGTACCTTCATTCCACCTCCTAGAACTGCTTTATCCTCAGATGTCTCCTAGTATCCCAGCTAAGGCGGCTCTGTACTACTCTGTTCCTCCCAAGCCCCCACTTTCTGCCTGCCCTTCTCTTGCCCAGTGCATTGTATGTCCCTCCCATCTACTGCATGGGCTGGGGGTGCACTGAGTCCTGCTGCTACCTCCAGGATTGGACCTCAGTGTCTGCACAGAGTGGGAATGAGGAGCTGTCTACCTGATGACTGGTGTTCACTTTTTCTTTACTAGGAGGTAAGACTACACTATACACATCTGCAGCATCTGTGCCAGCAAGCCACCAGAGTGCAAAATACAACTTTGATTTGAGGGTGATGTTTGAGGACCTTGGACTTGCAGAATAACTACAGGATGCTACTACTATGACAGATGACAGTTTATCATGTCGCATGAAATTTGCAAACTAAAATCAGAGACAGCCTTTATGATGTGTATGTGTGCACAGTCACCTAGATATATAGGCAAGTGGATGGATATGAGATAAATAGATAGATAGATAGATAAATAAATAATGTATGGATATCTGGATGGACACCAGTGTTCTTTGAGATTGCAGTATGCAGAATACTGAATATAATCTCATAATCATAGTGTTAAATATTGTTTAATGATTGTTGAAAGCTTGGCTGTAACATGAATGCATTGTGTGCAGGGCCAAGTAGCTAAGCATTGCTCTTCCTATGTTTGCTGCAAATGTTCCTGTCTTATCATACTCTTGTATTCTGTAATAAATGAGCTGGAAACAAATCAGTCTTGTAGTTTTAGGATAGGACCCAAAAATGTGGTTCCCATATTTCCCATTTTCTTATCCTCTCCCTACTAATTGCTGAAATTAAATCATAAATCCTCCCTGGAAAAGGTTCTGCAACATATTAAATTAGGATTATACACTGGGGCTTAGTCAGACTAGGAAGGTCATATCAAGTTTTCCTGTAGGGCTTTGACAGAAAAAAAAAGAATAATGTGAACAGCACTAATAGTATAAATTATATGTACAGGGCACATACCATGACTATTCACTGAGATAGGACAACTGGGGAAAGCAGCACATTCTACATTGTGGTCTGGTAGTTTCTATTAGACTAACCATTATGATTAATAGTAATAATCTACCTCCCAAGTGTCCATTTTATATGACCCAAATTCAACTGATATGCCTATAATTTGGAAACCTACTAACAGGTCTAGTCTTATTTCATGGGGTATTGATAGGTAATGCAGCTAGTTTTGAGAAAGTTTGAAAATGACAGAATGCTGAAAAGCATAGACAGGTCCAAAATACTGGATCTTCCAAAATGTTGGAAAGGACTATCATACATTAAAATTATTATTATTATTATTATTATTATTATTATTATTATTATTATTATTATTATTATTATCATCATTATTATTAATATAAAATAATAATGTATTACACATTTTCTTCTTTCTTTACTTATAAAGAGAAAGTTCATGGTATTGTTATATGAAACTACTTTAATATAAACTTGTGCTGCAGTTAAATGGCCCCTTCCTTATTCTTTCCTGCCACCTACTGGACATAGTGAACATTACACACTGAGGTTTTCCCAAGAACATCACTCATCCCCAGTCCACAGGATAGGGGCCTGACCGTGTTTGAATGGCCAGCCATTTGAATTAAACTCTGTGGGACAGCTAGAGATTGCTGAGTACAGCACCACTTATTAATTCACAAATCTTTGCTAAAGCATTTACAATAACATGTTACCCAGCAGTGTACACAGGCTGAAATTCTTACCACAGAAGATTACATGGGCTTTATATTCCATGCTTCAAAAGGAAAAAAAAAGACTATAGAAGTTTTGTATGAATAATTTCAATTTGTGGACTCCTCTAATTTTCCTTCTTTATATACCGGTAAATTAGTATTGGCTGAAAATCTTGAATTGTAACCAGATGCACAGTATTTGCAGCACAGTGAATTGATCTTGGTTGGGAGCAGCTCCTTACTTCCTTACTTTCATTCACATTACATGTTCCTGCTGCTCGGCTACAATTCGGTGATATGACGGGTGATATGACAACCTGAGAGCAAAATACTTGGGATTTGCATGGGAGTGGGACAAGTCTGGAGCATTTCACTAGGTGCAAACATTACTTAGATTCCCACAAGCACTTAAATCATATGTATGACCTGCATGATGCAGTACTGATAAAGAAAACAGGAAGATCTTACTTTCTATTCAAGTGCCATCTGTCAGCCATTATGAGCTTTGATATATACATTTGCACAGTGACCAGGCACCATCCAATTGAAGTGAATGGGACAGCTTAGGTGTAACTATACCTGCTCATCGCTGCGATTGTGACAGCGAGCAGGTAAAAAGTGAAGAGAAGGCAGTGCTTGTACGAGTCCGCAATCCACTGATCTGAAGATAGGACATCAATATAAAAAGCAGACACCCCTTTAATGCACAGAACATGAAACTTGATATAATGTGACCTATTTAATTCCAGAGATGTTTGAGGCCAAATTCAATGTTTTGGACTTTGCATGATTGGGTGTATATGGTATAATCTGCTACTGTTGGATACTTACACTGTGTAGGTAGCCAGTGCAGAAATGTTATTATTGAGTCTGCACATCAGAAAATTGGGTGCATGTGAAACCATAGCCAAGCCTATGAGATTGCAGAAGGCTTCATAAGTTCAACTTGTCAACTGAAGGATTTTGAATAGCAGGCATATATGACCTTTAGGCCTCTTTCACATGTGCAGTAAGTGATGATGTCCATGACAAGATGGTCAGTGTTTCATCTGCAAAGATGTCTGTGAAGGGTCCATTGTTGGCCCATGTGTGTGTTTTTTGCCCTCCATGTGCTATCCATATTATATGTGCACTGCTGGGCTGCAAATGGGATTTCCAGAGCATCTCCTAGCAATGGTCAGTAAAAAACCACTGACAAAACACGGATGGCATCTGTGTCCTGTCAATAGTTTTCAAAGACCCATAGACTTCAATAAGTGTGATTGGTCCTCATCATGGACCAAAGTAGTGAATGTCCACAGTCAGTGCAAAAACAAGGATGTGTAAAAAAAAAAAAAAAAAACACATTAAAATCCATGAATATGTGTGTCATCTGTGGAGAACATGGACAGCACACATCTGCGATTTACTGATGTGTGAATGAGGCCTTACATTGATTTAGTCTGACTATTCAGACACACATTGGTGGGCTATGTACTTGTTACTGTTCCGTGGATACAACTAGCTGGATGTGTGAAATGCTATTAGTATCTGTCTTCTTAAACATACAATATAGACTACAAATGATAATGTATATTTTCTTTTTTCTAGGTTAAAACCATTGGGCAGAATGTATCGCTTAAATCTTGTATTCCTCCTACTCTTTACTGTGATGCCAAGCATCAGCAAGGCAGATGATGGAGGTCAGGAGGGCTACAACTGGGACATCAAGGAAACACCTCACATTGTTAATTCAGACGTTGTCCAGCTCAATACTCCAGCGTTTCAAGCAGAACCAGTGCAGGAACTTCATGGAACCTGTGGAATTGAATGTCAGAAGAACTTACCACCACCAACTCAAGATGACCTTGAAAACTACCTTTCTTATGAGACAATATTTGACAATGGTACACGTATCATGACAAAGGTAAAGTTTCAGCAGCCTGTTGGGTTTAATCAGACCAGTCCCTCAGCAAAACATACCCTGCGAAGAAAGAGGCAGATATATGGCACTGACAGTAGGTTCAGTATATCTGACAAGCACTTTATGACCAACTTTCCATTCAGCACTGCAGTTAAGCTGTCTTCTGGATGTAGTGGCATTCTTATTTCACCCAAACATGTGTTAACGGCAGCCCATTGTGTACATGATGGTACAGATTACGTCAAGAATACCAACAAGTTACGAGTCGGAATCCTTAAAATCAGAACAAAGAGGGGAGGCAGAAGACGTAAGGGTGGTAAGAAAAACAGAGAAAGCCCACCTACTGAAGAGGACAGTGCAACCAAGGGCAGCAAACAGAAAAAACAGAGGGGAAAACAGAGAAAATCAGTACAGAAAAGGTCAGCAGTAGAAGACATGGAGCAGACACAGCAGAGATCTGGTAGAGAAAAGGATTCCATAGCTGGAAAGCCTTCCTTCCAGTGGACAAGAGTGAAAGCTATTCAGATTCCTAAAGGCTGGTTCAAGGAAGTATCAGAACACATGAGCCTGGACTATGATTATGCAGTTCTGGAACTGAAACGCCCTCAGAAAAAGAACTACATGGAGCTTGGAATAAGTCCTGAGATCAAGAAGATGCCAGGGAGTAGAGTGCACTTCTCTGGATTTGATGATGACAGACCAGGACAGTTAGTCTACCGTTTTTGCAGCGTGTCAGTGGAATCTAATGAACTGTTTTATCAGTACTGTGATGCAGAACCTGGTTCTAGTGGATCTGGTATTTACATCCATCTCAAAGAACCAAACAAGAAAAAGTGGAAGCGGAAAATCATTGCAATCTATTCTGGCCATCAGTGGGTGGATGTTGGTGCTGAACAGCAGGATTATAATGTAGCTGTAAGAATAACTCCACTCAAATATGCGCAGATATGTCTCTGGATACATGGCAACAACGCTGATTGTTCTCAAGGTTGAACCTTTTTCAGAATATTACCTGAAACTTATGACAGGAAAACTACAGAGAAAGTTAAATAAGGCTTTGAAGGGAAAATGCAGATTTTTAGAACATGCACTACTAAAAAGCAACTTCTAGTGCTTGTCCTAATTGTCCTAACAAAGCAGCAATGAAGGTAATATTGGAAGCTGGAGAAGAAACTACGCTACCTACAGGAAACAAGGAATTATGTAATGTGGATATTTATTGGAAGAATTCAGCAGCTCTGCTGTAGATATAGAGAACTCAGGACTGTCCTTACGTATGCAAATTGTTTTACAAAATTTCCAAGTGTGTTCAGACAAATGGCGCTTCAGAATCACTTCATATTGTGACTTGGTTTCATCATGATAGCAGACAATCAAAGTAATACTTTGGCATGAAAAGCACATGAAACAGCTTGGTTTGTCCCCAAGCATGTACAGCACATGGCAAAATAAAAGAAAATACAAGTTATCTTGTACACATGCTTGCCTATAAGTCACAGCCCACACTCAGTAGGACATGGTCAACCTTCTGATAGGTTATAGCCATCTCAAATATACAGCATGTGTACACTAGTTTGCTAGATGTATTCCCTGACACATGCATTTAAAGATATCTTTAGCTTTGTAGTCTTCACTACCAGAGCCCAGTAAGGTTATTTGGCCCCATGTCAACTGTGTCCATGTCAGGTATCACTCTGGCCGGTCACAAGAGCTAGACAGTTTTGTTAAATATTGGTAATTGAGAACACGCCAGTCAAATAAACATACATGTCATGGAGATATGGTGGACATACCATGAAGTAAAGGAGACCTGTTGGAAGGCTCTCAAATATTTTACAGCCTGATTATAAGGCAAAAATGAGAAACCCTACTCTCCTGGGAGAAAGCAGATTGTCCCAGGCATACTTAACTGGCAAAGAGCCATTCCCTTTGTAGAGACAATAAGTAAAATGGCTGCCTATGACTAAATGTATGTAGATGATTGACCATAGACAGGACTTACTACCTTATTTCTATGCTGAGATATAATGGGCGCCATGTACTAACATTCTATGGCAGTTTTTTGGCATCGAAAATTTGCAAACCTTGTGGCATGTGCTATTTTGCAACAAAATGTTTAGCTATTTCAGACACCATCGCCATTTTTCAAAAAAGTGGGCAGGATGAAGTGGGCTACGGATGAGATGTCTGCAGCCCGACTCATTTGCCATGTGTCCGAGAAAACTGGCACATATCACACCACATTTCCACCCCAGATCCAGGCTGGAGTAGATTTCTTTTCTGGCTCATGGACAGCAGAAGATGTGACAAATTTATTAAGAGGTGTGCACAATAAATTGGTCAGATTTTCTACCTGCTGGGTGTTTAAGACTGGAGTGTGAAATGCCCATAAATAAATTGCTTTTTTTGACTTGAAGTCTTCAGACAGACTGCTGTCTGACAATGACATTTCTGACTGCTGTACATTGTAAATTCATGAAGACCTTGTGTGGATTGAATATACTACATACTGTACTTCAGTGTCCCCTCCCCCCCATTTAAACAAATAATGTTCAAGCCATTTATATTTAGATCCATATAAGATCTGTATGACAACACTGCAACTACCTGAGATCAAAGGGGGATGTGCTAGAATTCTCCCAGGAATTCACCATTCAGCTAGAGGTATGGAACTTCAAGAAATCACATCTCAGCATAGTAAGTAGGACATCTAAAAAGTGTCTATGTTTCAATGTGTTTTTGGCAGGTCTTTAAAAGCTACCACCTCTGCTGAGCACTTTTTGAAAGGGCATTTTTGGTGACTTTTTTCCAAAGTAAATGTGTGGATGTTTTTTTTCAGGCAATTGTTTCCCCTAGCTCTTGCTGACAGTGGCTATTGTTGATTCCCAGTAGGGACTGTTGAGTTCCTTCTGATGCTAGCACCAGATAGTTGAGGAACAATTATTGGCTAATCACTCCCTTCTGACCATATTCTGCTGAGTGGAGATCATTGCAAAGACAAATATACACTGATCCCCTATATGAGTCTGCTGTTATTACTACTATCCACCAGTTTTACTGTACATATTTAAAGGGGTTCCATACATAATTTAAATTGGATTACAAGCAGGAGCCTAGACAAGCTAAGCCAAGCCAAGCCCTAGCATTCAATGGAAGCAGGCTATTGCTTCCATCTGCTTGCCCAGATATACCTCTAGCCTTTCTGAATGCTTCCTCATAGGACTACTAGAACAGGTAGCTTTCCAGCAATTGCAGTTGTGGTTTTGCAACAGCTAGAGAACCACAGGTTGGAGCCCACTGGGTTAGGCCTATTTCAGACTACAGTAATTTCGATCCACGTACTATCCAGACTGCGCATGGGCAGACTGGAAAATGAGTGGCCCTGAAACCTAAAAGTGGTCCCATGTTGTAGGTAAGTACAAACTGACAGAAGGCAGGGCAACACAAGTAGGCAGAGCCTGCAATACTGTAATGTAGCACAAAATACTGCCCCAGCAGAACCAAATACTACAGTACAGCACAAAATACTGCTGCCCTCACCACACTATTCAGGAGGGCACATGCGGCTGTTGGCCAGGTGCATAAGTACCTGATGCTTCTAGCTGGCATCAGATTTTTATGTATCAACCCAGCAGTCATAAAAAGGCAGCGGGAATTGGCCCACTGGGAAATTTCCTTGTAAGGTCTATGGCCAGTTTGGCCCTTTCCCGCGTAGCATCTGGACCTGTTAAAGTAAATGGTGAAAGTCTTACTGTGCCAAGAAACTTGCAAGATGCATCAGTCTTTTTGACCGTACGTGAAATGGAAAAAACAAACACCCTACCAGATAGATCCATGTTTTGTAGACGGAAATCAGAACAGCTGTCCAGCCTAGAGGGCAACATTTATATAACTTATCTCACGTAATGTTCACATTTCACTTTTTAATCCAATGTAAGTGAGGAACCCTACTAAATGGTAATACACGAGGTGCTTGTTTGGTTTTATAAGTAGACTACTGTCCACACTACACACTGCTTCAAAATGACTCTTAAAAGGGGTTGGCCACTTTCTAAAAGAATCCCTATAAAGCCTCATTCACACGTCCGTGTCTGCGCTCAAATCCGTGAGCAGGTGGTCAGTGAGGCATCCGTGAAGCTGTCCGTGAAGGATTCGTGTTGGGTCTGTGTGTCCGTTATTTGCTGTCAATGTTTCACAGACACTGAACAGCTGAAAAAATTTTTTCAAAGCATCTCTTCTTAATGATCCGTGAAACACGGATGCAACATGAATGGCATCTGTGTTGCATCCAAGGTTTTCACGGACCCATAGACTATAATGGACGTGATGGATCCGTGAACACGGACAAAATAGAGCATGCATCCGTGCTAAAAACACTGACCCAAGGACCGTGCTAAAACACTGATGTGTGAATACACACATTAAAATGAGTGGGGACGTGTGCTGTGGAGAACACGTACAGCACACGTCCGTGGAACACTGACGTGTAAATGAGGCTTAATACTTTAGGCTTGTGGGCACTAGCATAGGAAATCCCAAGCACCCTGGTTCAGTGTTCCCCGCTGGACATGGAACAGTGGACATTGGCAGAACCTGCAACCATGGAAATCAAGATGGCAGCAGTTACTTGTGACCGTTTTCCTGAATACATCATGTTCTGCATAGGCGCTGAAAGCATTTAGTGCATACAGAGACACAAGAGATTCTGCTGTGTATGTCTGCACATGCGCAGTAAGCCTTCAGCTCACCTGCAGAAGAGGATGGGTCCAGGGTAGTAGTGGGTAAATCATGTTACTGCTTCCATCTCGATTGCCATGGCCAAAGTGGCCACCAGCATCCACTGTTTGCAGACCACAGACCATGGGTTGTAGGGGAAATAAAGGGGCTTGGTCTGCTAGTGCTCACAAGGTTAGGGCATTATAGGGATTCTTTTAGAAAGTGGCTAACCCCTTTAAGAATATATTCACATGTTGCAGTCAAGTAACAGTCTTGTAAATACAGGCTCAGGGCAAGTTCAGATGTTCAGTATAGTACATGTGGACATGGTTTTCAATACTCCATCCCACATTGTGGAAAAAAAATCCATTTGGAATTCAGAGCACACTGCGGATGTCCACCATGCCTGGCTGATACTTATTTTGTAACAAGTTGCTATATCAGGGACTATTCTACCCATTATTAGTTTGCATGGAACAGGAATGTGCGTTAATCTATATGTCCTAAATCAGGGATGCTGAACCTGCGGCCCTCCAGCTGTTGCAAAACTACAACTCCCAGCATGCCATAATAGCTGTAAACTGTCCAGGCATGCTGGGAGTTGTAGCTTTGCAACAGCTGGAGGGCCACAGGTTGGGCATCCCTGTCCTAAATCATTTAATTGATGAACGCATAAGAAAAAATGGTGGTTTTCAGCACTATGATTTCTGGACCTAGGATGCCATGCTTGGCAGTTTTACCATACAGGAATTGACTGCTGTTTCCACGTTTGATCTGTTTATGTAAGTTTTACATGGTGCTTCACCAGGACATATATACATGAAGGCATTTAACGTATACTGTAAGGAATGGTTATGGTGCTAATGATATTTAGCCATTCATTAAAGATATTTTCAATAATGGACGGGGCTTATTTCATTCTCTGTGCCTTCTAGATCATATCACATTCTGACAAAAATATCAGAGCTGACATGTAACGAGGCAGATTTACTGAGCTGGTAGATGTGTAAGCTTAGGCTACTTTCAGACTAGTGGCATGCTTCTCCGGCAGGCTGTTCCACAGGAACAGCCGGAATAAAACTACGACATCATAGTTTTTTTTCCGGACATATCTTGGCATGTTTGCCGTGCTGCAGCCGGAACTCCGGCCCGCCCCTATTAAAGTGATTGGGGCCAGAGCATAGTTCCGGCGGCACGCGTGCACTAGCAGCAGCACACATCCAGCAGGCTGTTCACTTGCCGGAACAGCCTGCCGGAGAAGGCTACCACTAGTGTGAAACTAGCCTTAGATGGGTTTGTCAGGACCTGTACCAGGTTTATCACAGGGCCTCAGGCTGAACAATAAATGTGGTGCAAGGATAGACACTTTTGTCTCTATACCAACTACTGGTTAGCTTACTTTGAGACGGAATTCTACAGCAGAATTGTGGTAGTTTTGCCACAAAATGTTGCATCTTAGGCCCTGTCCTTTTCATGCAAAGCCTCACCCCTTTCCCATTAAGCCATGACCCTTTAAGGGGCAAGCACTTTCTTTATACCAAGATGTAAAAAACTGGTCCCTGTTTTGTTTTTTTTTTGCAAAATCTAGGTACTATATCATTCTTGTCTTCAGGGAAATTGTTGGACTGTAAGGCCTCATGCACACACGGTCCGTGAAAACCTGTCCTGCCAAGTGCATGAGCGCACAGTGTCATTGGTTGCTATGATGCCGTGCGCTTTGCGACGCCATTGTACAGTAATACACTGGTATAGATCATACGAGTCTATTACTTTACAGCGGCGGCACGAAGCGCACGGCGTCATAGCAACCAATGACACCGTGCGCTCGTGTACTCAGCAGGATGGCAGGCCAGATTTTCACGGACCGTGGTCCACGGATGTGTGCATGAGGCCTAAGGGTATGACCACATGGTCCAGTTGCAACATGGCCACTCTGCAGTCAAGTAGCACATGGCCATACAGGCTGCAAATGGATCTGGTTAAAAAACAAATGAGACTGCACTGTTTAGTAGGTCTGCATTGTTAATGGCTGTATGGCACCTTCAATAACGCACAGCCATTAACAATGCAGACCGACTAAACAGTGTGGTCTTTATTAGTTACGTCCTAGGGCTTCATTCACATGGCAGCATTCTGCATCAGTATTTATAAGCCAAAACCAAGAGTGGAACCAAAGAGACAAAGCACATGGAAAGATTAGCACATCTACTGTGTTGTGGACTAATGCAGTGTGAATGATGCCTTAGAGCTCATGCAAAAAGAATGCGGCGTTACTACAGGCCTGTCCTGAGGAGCTGTAGCCACTCAGGGTGTGTACTGCTGTATGTTGGCACATATTAGGCCTCATGCACACATCCGTTGACCACAGTCCGTGAAAACCCGTCCTGCTGGGTGCACGAGCGCACGGCATCATTGGTTGCTATGACACTGGGCGCTTAGTGCCACCGCTGTACAGTAATACACTCGTATGGTCTATACCAGTGTATTACTGTACAGCGGCGGCACGAAGCGCACAGCGTCATAGCACTCAGCAGGACGGGTTTTCATGCACCATGGTCCACGGATGTGTGCATGAGGTTTAACAGAGGCATTTTTCCCAAGAAGCCACCTCTGCAATACAACATGTGCTAGAGAGTATGGCAGCAAAAAACGTAATATGAAAGCTGGAGGTAACACATGAGCCCATCGGTGCTGTATTGCTACTCCATACATACAAGCCCTTTTTCTTGCACAGGAAACTACTGCATATTTTATAATCTACTCCACCATGGAGGACCCACTAACATTATTTAGTTGTATCGGCATGTAAAAGATATCCAGAAAGAAAAGGTCTTTAACACAATCTACTGTATGAAGATTCATGCGATCTATAGGGAGCAGTGCTGCTGAGGCCTTCATGATATGACCTCTGCAACTGGTAGACAAACCAGTCCACGACTTTCAGCATTCGTTTATGGGGCCAATGAGCTGCCAGTCACAACTAACATCACATATTTGGCAGATAAATGCTGCATAATGTCTGAATATGGACAGTATGTGACATGTTGCCTGCTGCAAAAAATGGAGAAATGAGTAGCGTCGACATTAGCTGTTGAGCCAAGAGCCTGGACTATGCGTCTACCCTATTACTATGTGCAGTACGAGATTGTAGTTAGTAACACTAGAAGAGAAGATGTCTGGCTGCCATCTTTACAAACAACTAACCTGCCATTAATATTGTATAGGATTCGATGGACTGGTGTCTTTTTCTAACCATAGTATGTAATACTGGGTCAGTCCACAAGATGGCAATCTGTGTAGGTAACAAGTGAATTCAATCTTCACTGTGTAAATTCTGACTGTTCGCTTTTTTATATGTACAGTGGTCCCTCAAGTTACAATATTAATTGGTTCCAGAACGACCATTGTATGTTGAAACCATTGTAAGTTGAGCAATTGGTTCCAAAGCCCCAAAATGTCATCCACGATAGGAGAAAATGAAGATTTAAGAAAAAAAAAAGCAGATACTATGACAGATAAAACAAGTCCTTACATAGAACAGTCAGGAATAGCTGATAACTAACAACTAAAACAGATATTTTACCAGAGAAGTGGCCTTGATTGGTTGGATCGGAGTCTGAGACATTGTATGTTGAGTCTGATTTCAACTTACGATGGGTCAGAAAAGACCATTGTATGTTGAAAATATTGTATCCTGAGGCCATTGTATCTTGAGGGATCACTGTACTTGACTCTGCTTGGGTCATAATTGACTTTGAATTATGCTGTTGTTACAGTTCAGCTTTCCAATAATGCCATGTTCTCATTTAATTTTATCACACACATTGATTAAAGCTGATAAAACAGAGCAACTTGTGAAAAGACATTACTCAAAGACAACATAAACATCACAAAAGAGTGAGTCTCCTAAGGTGGACATACACAGGCGACAGATGTTCCCCTCAACTCCAACACACATGCATGCTGGACAAATGAACATGTGTTCTAAACTGGAAGAAGGGACTTAAAGGGGTATTCCCATTGTGGCTTTACATGGCTGAGATGGGAATAACCATAGCGCAGGCCAGCAATTGGCTATACCTATGGAAATATCTTAGTGGCTGGAGCCCCGCTGTTTCTGTAATTCCCATAGATATTGTAATTGTCTTTCTCCAATACACAGTCATTGACAAAAAAAATAACACACCAAGTTTTTAGAATAAAATGAAACTACGTGTGAATGTAATGATAAAATATGTGAGTGATTACAATATTAGAGCAAAACAATACAGTTATTGTGGAAAACCGTACAACGGCAAGGAGGCTCTGGTACTGTGTTCAGCCACCTTCTGCCAGGATACAAGATGAGTTACGGCTGGGCATGGAGGCATACAGGTTCATATGGTCTTCTACCACACATTTGCCCACAGATATTGCAGCTGGGCCTGTAGATCTTGCACACTTGTAGGTTTCTGAAGCTGGTCCCATGAATGCTCAACGGGCAGGTCAAGGAAGTGTTGTAATCTGGTAGAGAGAATCCTGGGAGGTAACTGCTGTGGGGGGCAAAAATTAACCTGCTGGAAAATGCTACTTGGAAGCCCTGCCATGAGAGAAGCACTCATCATGAGGCCTCTGTACTTACACCCACTGTTGTGGGATCCGAAACGGATCCTGGATTCATTATTAAACACAGTTCCAGTCCATAGCAGTCCAGGTTTCTCGTTCATGACACCACTACAAACGATGGTGGCTGGCTGTCAACGGCAGGACATGCAATGAGTGCCGTAACATCAAATTTCCTTCTGTTAAGCTCCTGGAAATGGTGCAAGGACAAGTGTGTGTAGAGAAGTGCTATGTCTGGCTGGACAACGTAACTGTGGATCATGCTAGTCAGTGGAACAATGGATCCTATACTTGTGCTCTGTCTGGGTCATCCGGAGCCTGTTTGCTGCATGAGCATGCCCTCACGTAACCACCTCCTAATAGCTAGGCAGCTAGGTCATCCTGCTTCTATCAGTCCAATGATGTACCCTCTCTCAAAGTCTGTCAAGTTGGCAAAATGCCTTTGAGATTTAGACATGTCTAAAGTAAACGCTCTCTTATCAAGAATAAGATACCGCTTAGTAATTCGTGTGCATTGTACGCCAGCGGGGTTTCTAAATAAGACTGGTGTAAGAAACGCCAATCTTAATACATTTCTGTGGAATATACAGCATAAAAAAAAAAGAGAAGTATTGCTGACTGCTACATAACCAACAGTACCCACTAGTGAGGCAATTCCAATCCAGCTCATCCACTCCTACAGAAAACAATTGTATGGCTCATGCACACGACTGTATGTATCTTGGGGTCCGCAAAAAATACGTACGACGCCTGTGCGCATTCCGTATTTTGCGGAGCGGAACAGCTGGCCCCTAATAGAACAGTCCAATCCTTGTTCGTAATGCGGACAATAATAGGAGGTGTTCTATTTTTTTGTGGAACGGAAACACGGTTATACGGAAACGGAATAACTTCCATTTTTTTTGTGGACCCATTGAAATGAATGGTTCCACATACCGTCCACAAAAAAAAAAAACGTAAATGCTTTCTCTTATTCCTACTTCTCACATAATTCCTTTCTGTAGTAATGCAAAAAAGACTTTCTACTATAACATCTTACGGACCAGTTAGAATAATGTTACACTGGAAAGCCTGTATATGAACCATTTCATCAGATTCATCTTACAGATAGTAACAGCTTTGGGACACACTAGGAGAAATTTATCAATAGTGTTGGATGAATAAATTCTGTTGAAAATTTGTCCAAATTGTGTTGAAATGTAGAACTTGCTAGGCATAGTAGACTTTTTCATCCTTATGCCACCCCATGGCTACCATACATGTACATTAAATGTATTTGTCCCAAATAATGGCATACATCATTAATACCAATGGCACAATTAAAGGGGTTCTCTGGGCTTTTAATATATCCTCTGGATAGGTCATCAACATCAGATCAGTGGTTGGACCCCCGCCGATCAGCTGTATGAAGGGAAGGCAATGCACGCATGCCGTCTCCTTTCTGTCTTCCATAGACATAGCAGCAGCGAGTAGGAAGAGAGAAAGGAGACGGCACACACACAGGATAGGTCATCAATATTAAAAGCCCGGAGATCACCTTTAAAATTCTATCTAGGTGAAAAAAAGTGTCAAAATGCATAATAGATTTGGCATGTAATGCACTCCATTTTTTGCGCATTTTCCCATGTGGGTGTACTACTTTTAGGGGCTATTCACACAAACATATGTCAGACATATCAGTCCTCTTTCACATCAGCGTTTGTCATTTCCGTAATTCTGCTCCATTAAAGGAGCAGAACAAATAAAATAACGGAAGTGCCAGATTCGGCACATAACTGAAGCAAACTGAACTTTAAAACTCCACTGGCTATAATGGGATCCATTAGGTTTCCGTTTGGGAGAACACTTTTTTAGCGCAGAAAAAAGTCCTGCATGGGGGAAGCCCAGAACGGAGCCTCCAATGCAGATGTGAACGTAGCCTTACTTGCCTGTATAACAGCCCTGGTTTAACAGACCCAGCACAGCATCATAGATCTCTACTGTGAGTTGAGGTCAGTTAAACCCACAGTCAGGCCGTGTTAGATGCACGTCATATGGATGGATGAGGCAGAGAATTTTGTGAATAGCCGCTTAAAGTGTAACTGCAGTTTCATTTTTTTATACCATAATGGTATAGTACACCCTGCTGTATAAATGGTTTTGTGCTTCATAATTTAATATTTTTCAGTTTCCCCTCATAATAACACCCAAAAAAGTGTGTCGCTTTCACATTGAGCAGGTCTCTTCTCACAGTGTTGTCATGTGCAGGCCGTCTCCTCTGTATTATAAACAAGAGATGGGCAGAGCACTGGGAGGAGGAGCGCAGCCCTGAGTGCCTGGGCTCCGGCAGAAAGTGGAGGGGGGAGGGCTGCTTTACATGGCGATATCTCCTCAATGGTAGCAACTAGAAACATGCACATACTGGTCTTGTTTGAAAGCTGACATTCCAGGCTTTCATACAAGACCAAAATTACAGCTGGGATAGTGGGGGAGGTTATCCGCATTCGGATTGGTCTTGTCTGTCTCTGGTTAGCTGTATGTGAGAGGATACACACTGCCCTGGGATAGTGGAGGAAGTTATCTGCATTCTGATTGGTCCTGCTAGTTCATGTAGAGCAAAGGCTTATGGGAAGTGAGGGAAATACAGGATGGCCTCAAGGACATGGCAAAGATCACCACAGGAAGAGCAGCAGACGCCATCTTAAGAGGCACAGAGAAATAGGGTTGCTAAGGGCTGAATACAGACATCAGAAAGGTAACATTAACTAAAAAATACAGCTTCATTAATATCTTCCCTTCAGCATCGCATATGTTAGGAATTTCATTTTTTGGTAGTGAAATGGTTACACGTTAAAGCTTCTATTTACTTGTAGCATAATAATGCATGGTCACAACCAGCAAATCCAGAATTTTCACCAACAGTGCAAATTAGTAGGGTCACCAGTCACATAGTATTTTATTAGCATACAGTATGTGTATTGTATTTTATTAGTCAGCACAGCTCATGTTTTGCATAATTTACTTTATTTTATTGCCCATTACAGTTAAAAAATATATACCGGTAAATCTGAATTTATGTACAAGGAGTTTTCCCATCAATAATTTATGTGTACGCTTAAGATTACTAGAACAGGGACCCTCATCTTTCTCTCCCAGGAGGGCTTCAGTGAGTTGTATGAAACAGTGGTCAGTTTACTATCAGTGGAGATGTAGTAGAGACTTGTGTAACGATAATGGTTTCGACTGGTACATAGATGTTCCATACAGGACTATGCACAAATTAATATATTAATGATGTGCTCTACAATTAAAGCTTTATTTTGACAAGGGTGACCATTGTTACAATTGTAGAGAGGGACCTTTTGAAACCAAGAGGGGATTTAAAAAAGCTAAATCTTTCCTATGTTTGCCACCCCCCCCTTTCCTATTCCATTATTGGCTTTTAAAAAATGGCATTAAAAAATGGCACGCATGACAGCACCTTTGTATGTATCTTTACTGCCAAATTTAACCATTAGGCTTCTATAACAATACATTTGCAGTGTTTGGTGCATTAAATATACAATTACACTATATGGTATACTTTTTTTTTTCAACAAAAGACGATGTGGTGGAGAAACATGCCACTGTATGGGCATCAGTCAAAAGGATCTATTAAATGCATACAGCGTGTATAAGTTTAATGGAAGCCATTAACAGAATATATAGAGCCTTATTCATTAGAATAAGCTCTCCACAGTAAACTGTGGTAATAAGGGGGATAGACAGAAAAGTGTAGCTTTCAGGCCTTCATCCCTTTAATTATAAAGTAGAGATGAGCGAACGTGCTCGTAACGAGCACTGTAGCGCTCGGCTCCCCTGCGCTCGCATGGGCGCAGGCATCCGGATCCGTCGGGTGAGGAGGACGGAAGCGGCTGCCTGTGCCCATGCGAGCGCAGGAGAGCCGAGCGGTACAGTGCTCGTTACGAGCACGTTCGCTCATCTCTATTATAAAGTAAATAATGAATAATAATGAAAATGCAATAAACGTTTTTAAATCCTTGCCTATAAAACTGAAAACAACCAAAAATGTTGAATAGAGAAGATCGCAATCGCAATAAACAACTACCACAGGGATCAGCAACCTCCGGCACTACTGCTGTTCTGAAACTACAACTCCCAGAATGCTCTATTCACTTCTGTGGGAGATACAAGCCAACAAGTGTGCATGCTGGGAGTTGTAGTTTTACAGCAGCTGCGCATCAGAGGTTGCTGATCCCTGCCCAATCTAAATGCTTGCTCATGTAAACAGGCATACATACCAATCTGTCTTGGCAATGGGAGTATCTTTAATCTACAGAAATTCATTTGTCTTCAGAATTAGGACTCATCTTGGCTACTAAATGATTTGTATATATTGCCATCCACGATTTATAATTAACCATTAAACTCCTGGCATAAGGACCATTACATCAGCTTTTTAGCTGTTGCCACATTAGGGAGGTTTCACTTTTTTTTTTTAACCACATTTATTATCATGTGTTTTCCCATTTTTGTTTTTTAATCCCTGATGGCACCATTTAATATCGCATACAATATTCGTACAGTTGCTGTTTAGTACTAAATGGAGGACTATTAAAGAACTCCCGCAAACATTTTTATTCTCTGACCTGTTAGAAAGGTGCATGATATAATCTGTAGTGATTGTCATTTTCTTATCAGTGACTGTTTCTGTGAGTAAAAACCTCTCTTCTTATTGTACCTGGGTCATGTGACCAACTCCCTGACCTCCAACTGACCCAGGACAGAAAGCCAGTAACTGCTCTATTCATTCCTATGGGAGCCTCACTTTCAGTTTCATAGGAATACATAGAGAATTAGACTTCCTGTCCACACATAAGTTTCTGTGTGAGTTGGTGGGTCTGATTGCTGGTCACATGACACAGATAACAAACTTCAGGATGATATAAGTCAAAAATTCAAACACTGGTAAGAAAATGACATTTACTACAGATTATATCATGTACATTTCTAGCAGGACATGGAATAAAATTTTTGTCGGGAGTTCTTCTTTAAGCATGCAAATCTGGCATGTCTTTTAAAGGGGGTGGGACAGATAAGAACATCTCAGCTACCTCTGGCAACATTAAGGAATGGACAAAAATAGATAATATATTTAATCATATATAAGTGCATATCTGCCAAAACCCATACACAGTAAACTATTAGCGGACCCTGATTACGACATTAGGGATCTCCATCATCCGTCTAATGTCCATGGGCAGCTTAAAGGGGTTATGCCCTGATGAATGTAAAAAAAGTAAAATAAAAATTCAGACATCATTCATCCCTGGACGTGGTGCAAACCGGAGTGCCGACCCATCTTCTTCGATAGTCATCACTATCAAAAGGTTGAACCAGCCCTTTGATCTCACATGGATACAGAGATTTCATTCATTGCTCTAGTTGCTCTGCTAGATTCTCTTTAGGTAGGCAGCTCAGGGAGCATTTGCAGCGCTCTTCCTGTAACTCATATCTTCTAACAGTAGATATGGCTGGTGACAGTTGAAGGATGGAACAGAGCATGTGTGACCGTACTTATCTAGATCCATAGGAAGATGTGCACATTACTATACAGATTAAACACCACATATTTCATGCTGAATTATTGCAAAATAGACTAAAAAAGACATCCTTTTTATAGGTTTCTGTGTTTCGCTTTCAATGAGCTTGAAGGGGTCTCATGAAGACAACTAACCCATGTCTATATGCCCTTCACTTGAATAGGTCCGCAATCCGGGAGATGCGGTGTGGACCGGACATAGTGCTTCCGTGGTGTTTCTGTCAGTGCCTCCACAACGCAAAAAAATACAACTATTTTTTTTTATGGTGCGGACGGATCATGGACCCATTCAAGTTGAATGGGTCTCGATCCGTCTCAGCTGCCGCACAGATGTTGCCCTGGGGACCGCAAATTGCCTTAAAGGTGAAAACCAAGGAACCACCAGGATATATCCCTCAGGACTAGCCCAAAGTCAAACCAGTTGGTCGGAACAGTGGGTCTACACTCACTGCCTGAAATAGTCTACAATGAGAAAATCCCTTGCATAACAGAAAGTATTTTAATTAAACATATTAACGAAATAAATAAAAAACAGACTCAACCAGCAGTTTGCATTTGCTTCTGTTCAAGGTGTTTATTGCATCTCACAGGGCATACATGCACTGGGTCTTTAAACCATGATACAAAGGAAAGCCAGTTGGAAATTGATTTTAAATACTTGATCCCCATTTAGAGTGTATGTTATCCCCACAGTAAATTCAGATACAACCATCGAATAAATAATTAAATTGAAAGACTTACAACAGGTGAACGTCGTTCCTATCCGGTAAACTTCTACAAACAGCTGCCAAGCCACTTGTAACACTGATCAACAGTGACCTTATTTGTATGCACCAAAACCTTAAGCCAAAGCGGTCAGCGCACAACGGGATGAGTGTGTGAACGAAAAAAAATGAAATGCGCACAATATGTACAAGATGGGGGGGACCTTGCTGATCCGCAGGAAATTTGGTCACAAATGGTACAAAACTACTCACAGTGAACTCAGAGGAAAAAAAGTGCTAAAACAAACAAAACAAGATGTACGTACAATAAAATTTAAGATAAAAAAAAAATTAAAAAAAATAATTTTTTGTAACACTCCACGAAAATTAATAGCCCTGCTGCAACTACAATGAAGAGATACGTAGACTGGTTTTGCAAAATGGACCAATATACTAGTTTGAATGCAAAAACTGAAAAATATAATTAAAATATATATTATATTTAAAATCAACAAAAAGATAAATCTGATATATTTCTGATATGATTTGTCTCTATAGCAGTGCATAACTATATATGTGGAGGAAGATTTCATTTCATATTCATTTAACTTATAAATAACTTTAAACATATAAATTACCACAAAAACAAACAGCTTCTTATTCCACAATTAATAGTCCTGTGGGTAGTTCTCACACACAAAGCAGAGGGTTGTATTGGAGTGTTTTCTGCTGTGATCACACAAGATTTCATACTCGATAGAAGAACAGGGGATGTCCAAACATTATATACATTGAAACGTTCAAAAAACACAGACACATCTGTCCAGACTGCTCAGCACACAACAGCTGCGTCTTCTGCCCCCATCAGGCAGGGACAGGAATAGCACTAGAAGGCATGGGGGAAATTACACCCACTCATGGAAAACTGGAAAACACAGAGAACCCAAAAACACAAAAATGAACAAAATATGGTATATAGTAGCGGGTTACTGCTAGGGCAATACAGAATCCTAATGATAACTTTCACAGCTGTGCTACGCCTTTCAGAAGAGAAATCTAAGCACTGGGTTTGGTACTGGTGGCTCACTTAGAAAACTCTGAGCAGCAATCTGTTCTTCGAAGGCTCCAGACTCATGTATTCAGGTCACAAAACAGAATCTAGGAGAAAAAAAAAAAACAACTAAAAATTAGCTTTATGCAGGATTATAATATGTCTACAAACCCTAAGGCCTGTATTACACCAGCAGATGAGGCTGACAACTGTCAGGATGGAAGAGCTCCTTCCTGACAACCGCCTGCTGGTCAGTGGAGGAGACCTTTGCATTTACATGTAGCAATCTCCTCCACAGTATGGAGAGGAGCGGACGCTAATGCCATTGCTCATCCCCATACATATTTGGCAGCAGCAGCCCGTGATTAGACAGCACGATCTGCCATACATTTGGGATCAATCACCTTCTGATATATCTGTTTGCACAGCCAGAGCTAAACTATTTGGTTATAGTGGGATATTTATTACACAGTTAGGTAGGCACCTGCATCGGACATTACAGAATTATGGACGCACAGTTCTTCTGTACGGCCATATTTTCCTGTGTAAGTACAGATGTAGCGGTCCTGATTATTCCTCTCTCCTAGGTGGTACGCCACTGCACTGGTTAGAATACAATTTAAAGTTACCACTCTTGATCACAAAGCTCTCCTCAGTACCACACCACTCCCCGGAACATCCCCTCCCTCATCTCAGCCTACCTCTCTATCCATGCTCTACATTCTGCCAAGATTAACATCCGCCATAATCCAAACCTCACACTTTTTTCTCAAGCTGCTCCAGTTCTTTGTAATGTGCCATCCCAGATAACTAAATTAGCAACATCCACAAGTGTGCCCTAAAAAAGGCCAACCTAGCACATTCCCTAATGTGACTTGTGTGCAGGTATCTTCCTTATTCTAACTGTACAGTATTGCTCAGAACCTGATCCCTCCATACAGCAGTAAGCCCCACACCACTTGCACTTAATATCTGTACATACAGATACCCGGCTGGGTGATTTGTTATGAGCATATAGTAAAGTACTATTAAAGATGGCTGGACTGAAACAAGATTTTTTATATCTTTTGTGCCACGTCCATTTCCTCATAAATTGCTGTGGAATATGTTGGTGCTATATAAATTATTATTTTATTAGGATAGATGAATAATCAGTGAGGTTAGAAGCAGCTATAGTAAACTACCCTTTTAGACCATATTCTGATCTTCACGTCACACAGGGGGAGGGGAAGACAATATTCTATCAACAGAAAATGCTCTATGGCAGTAAATGTAGCTAACTAGAGGTCCATGGCCAAACAACATGTAAGAGCGCTCTGTGCAGCAGCAAAGAGTCAAATTCTCCCAATAGATGCATGCCATCTTGGATTTTCATTGTCATGAGAAAACACTTGTGCATCTGATTTTCTGTGGATACACACATGTAGGTTCATTAACCCATAGACTCCTGATACTTAAAAAACAACCATGTGCATGAGCCTTAAAGCCATTGTACACCTTTTGGGTTTGCTTTTGCAGCCCCCTCCCCTCCTGGCCAGGCACACAATGAGAAGCATAACTACCTGCTCCCCGACTCTGGTTGCTGGTTCCTTTGCCCAACCCCCCACTGTCAACCTTTGGATTAATGCTTCTGCAGCCAATGATGTGATCTGCCCCCCTTCTGTTATGTCAAATGGTCATGTGACGCAGGGGGGCAAATGTAATTTAGCAATCACACAGTCATCTTTGAGCACTGCTTTCTGCATAACCTCATGCTTAAAGGGTGGTGCGGTATTAACTTTAGACTTTTCTGCCATATAACATCCTCAGGTGCCAATGGTAAATAGTGCCCACAAAAGTCTGAGAGAATTACCTTACAGATTTACAAGAAGTCCTTGATGTTGAGATCCGCTAATGGATCCTTTGAGGGGGGTTTCTTGGGGCTTTGTGAAGCAGGAGTCATACTCGGAGATAGCTGTAAGTAAAAGAAAGTAAACACACAGCAACTCAAGAGCACTCTGACCAAAAAACTATTAAAAACATAAAGTTACCGGGGCACCAGGAACAGAAGCTCCACCGAATGACGGCCTTATCATAGGCTGGCCATACATCATTGGCTGTTGGGGCATCATTGGTACCCCTGTCCCAGATGCAGGCTAAATGAAAGAAAGGATCACAGTTTTATATCACCAGTATTAACGTATGTGCAGTCACTGTACTTGTAAATCATTAACTTTTCTAAAACTACGGGTGAACAGCGAAATAGAACAGCCTGATATTTGGGTGTGTAACAATACCCAAAAGATATTTCTAAAGCCCCTAAGCCACATTTTCAATCATGTACTGGGATAGGCTTACTAATCCTGCCTAAACACAGGCAGTGTTAAGGCCCTTTTAGACGGGCCGATTCTTCTCCCTGCCCGAGCGCCGATCAGCGATATCGGCGCTCGGGCAGGGAGCCTTTACACGGCCCGACGAATCGAGCGCCGGGCCGCACGAGTGATCGCTGTATCGCTCGTGCGGCCGGGAAGCTCCATACTGTCAGGCGCACATCGCCTGTTTACACAGGGCGATGTGCGCCCGACAGATTGGATCTTTTGGTTTCTACAAAAGATCCAATCAGCCGACGAACGAGCGTTTTGCTCGTTCGTCGGCTGATTAGGGCCTCTTTTACACGGGCCGATTATCGGCACTAGCGTTCCTAGGAACGATTTTTCGGCCGATAATCGGCCCGTGTAAAAGGACCTTAAGGATGCCCCACATTTATCACAGTTGCTCAGTCTGGAAGATAAATTTGGTGCATGGCTAGACACCACCTACTGACGGCACGTTGTAGCATTTTAAGCCACTGTGACTGTGCCTCTCAGCTAAGGCATACCCCCTTTTTAATCTAAGCCACCCTTCCTTGGGTTTTTAAAACTCACGATCAATGTGGTGCATGGTAGGTATGCCTTAAGCCAGAATTTGTATACATTTAGCTTAGTAAAACTCCCCTACTGGGGAAAAAATGGGCATGTACTGGTGCCGGAGCATGATATTTCCATATTTCCTACTTGGAAAAGTGCTGTAAAACAGCAAGTCTAAGCTGCCATTATACTTCCAGAGCATGTGCACCATGTTAAGGAATATAGCACACATTGAATGGGGAGAAAATACTAGTGCGCCACCTTACAATGATTTAAACTCAAGTAATGCTGCACTCACTTGTGTGTCGTTTCCAGGAAGCACGGAAAAAGTGACCCCCTCCATATAACTACACACCCCACCAAACTTGTGGGGTCACATGATATGTTGGAGTAGGCTTTTTCTTTTTCCATGTTTTAAGAGTTGCTTACTCCAACATGTGACATGTGGATTTTACCGCGATCTAATAAAGGAAATCGTATTTTATCGGAAGCTGAATTTCATCGTCACCAGCTTACAGTGCACCAATATTAAGAAATCGCACGTCAAAGTCTTTACTAAAGGTTTAGCTAATGAAGATGTATACAGTAACAATGACGCCCCCTGTTCTGGACCAAGGATACAAGCAATTCAACAAGGAGCTGTTCATTTTAGGTATTTATCTCATGTCAGCAAACTTACTAGACCAAATCCTGGTGCTGGCTGTGCACCTGGAGCAGCACTTGCTGCCTGGGCTCCTGCACTCCCTGGAGGAACAGATCCTTGCTAAAAAAAAATATATAAAATAGGATGAGATATAACATCAGTTAAACCTGTTTATATAATAATAATAAGTATCATATAAATGGCAAGTGTAGAAGCTTACCATAGAAGCAGTTGATGGACCACCGGATGCCCATGTGGCCGGAGCTACCTTTGGTTGCCAGTTAGCACCTCCTGTCAACTTCTTCTCTCCCGCATTCCACTGAAGGTCTCCCCTGTAACGTTACATGCCATGTTAAAATACGGAAACTGAAATATAACTAAGTCAGAAACCAGGCCGAATATGGACAGCAGTAAATGCATGATCTGTGACACCGTCTTTTAGGCCTGGACTACATTCGACTTTTTGCACCACTTCTGACTGACCAACTATTGAATGACAGCTGCAGTCCACAAGACTGCATACTACCTAATGTATTCCTGTGGACTGCAGCAGTACTTCAGTAGTTAGAAATCACCTGCCGAGACAACTCTTCACACTGAGCATATTGCACTCCATACCTGTATATTCAGCAGCAGTGAATAACGATTTCTCTGTGTGAACAGGAGTCTAAAGGAACAACGTGGGCGTGGAGATCACCCTCCATCTGATAATGATTATAGCAGACTTGACCTTCCTCATACAGACCCACTGTAGCAGCGCTTACTCAACAGCATTTATTAATTTATATGTCCTAAATTTCTATTAAATGTTTCTTATTTTCAACATTGGTGCGTTGGTTGGAAGCTACTTACTTTTTAACAGTGGTTCCAGAAATACCAAGATCTAAAAAGTTTTAAAAAAAAAAAAAGTTAACAATTGTGCATCTCCTACAACTCTGCATCATCATCATCATCATCATCATCATGAAACTGCCAAACAGTGCATTATAGAGCATTAGGACAGAGTCTACCCTGATGCCATCTGCATATTATGCTAACGACAGTCAGTGCTTTAGTTGATGCTAAATGAGCAGTTTGTAAGTGCTGGATCATCAGAAGAAAACCCCAAATCAATGTAAAGAGTAATGAGTATACACCGCTCTAAAACATACAAGAAGGAAGAGGGGAAAAAAGTATGGATATGCTAGAAGACGGAAAAGAAAACCGGAAAAAACAGGAGGAAAAAAATTAGGTAGGTGAGGACTAGACATTTATGAGGCAACATGATTTAAAAAGGACAAACGGGTGGATCTTCTGGTGAGCACTGAGGGTATATCCAGAAGGTCAGGTTTTCTGATGCAGTTTTGAAAGCCAAAATCAGGTCACATCCATCCTTTATACTTTCAATCCTTTTATGATCCGCTCCTGATTTTGGCTTCCAAAACTGCATCAGAAAACCTGACTGGGTGGCCGTTCCCTGACTGTTCCATTGATCTCGTTAGAGAAGACAAGCTTAGGAACAATTGGATTGTTGCTGTGTAAACAGGTGAATACAGTAGGAAACAACTGGCAATGGTTTGGTGAAGGGATGGATATTAACCCTTTCAAGACCAGGTGATTTTCCATTTTTTTTGTTTTTTACTCCCAGCCCTCCCAAAGCCATAACTTTTTTGCGGGACAAGATGTACTTTCTAAGGACACCATTTACTGTTGCATACAATGAGGTGGGAAGCAGGGGGCTGAAACCCAAATCTGGTGCAATTAAAAAGAAAACACACCATTCCACCATTTTATAGTTTTTACACCCTTTCCTATAAAACTGACCTGTTACTTTTATTCTCCAGGTCAGTATGATTACGATAACACCACATATGTATACTTTCCCTTCCATTTTAATACTAAAAAATTAACACACTGTTTTCTTTGCACTGCCATATTGTGACCCCCATAACTTTTTTACTTTTATGTGTACAGAGCTAAATGAGGGCTCATATTTTTGTGGGACGATCTGTACTTTTCATTGATACCATTTTTTGTGGGAGGTGAAGTGACCAAGAAAAGTCGAATCGGTTATTTTATATATTTTTTCCCCGTTTCGTTGCATGGGATAAATATTTTTCTATTTTAATAGTCGTACATGGCAATGCCCATGATGTTACTTTTTTAAATTATTTATGTATTTTAATTTGGGGGAAAGTTGGGCAATTTGAAGTTTTATACTTTTTTTTTTTTTAAATAGTCTTAAAAACGTTTTTGTTTTTATTTTTTCACACTTTTTTATAATTTCTATAGGGACCTATAACAAGCAATCATTAGATTGCTTTTCTCATTGACTTCATGCATTATCATTGAAGTTTTTGTTATTATACTCTGTTCCTACGTAGCCCTGCCACAGGCAGTGGCTCCATAGGAACTACTGTGCGGCAGTCCTGTACGACTCCTAAATACAGAGGAGGCTGCACACTACATCCGATTCCCCTGATCCTCGCCTGGGGGGAGCCGCTACACATGCAGGAGCACAAGCTCATTGTCGTTAACCTCCCAGACGACGTGGTCACATTTGACCATGGCATCTGAGGGGTTAACTGTATGCTATGCCACCCGCTTGAAAGTGGGCCATTTTTAAGTGCCCGACCGCCAACATAAATTTAAGTGGGGCGGTCGGGAAGGGGTTAAACCAAACACTTGTAGTGCGAGCTCAGCTTGATACTTTTCACTTAGCGATCACTTGCTTCATTCTGGAGAAAAATATGTACCCTTTCTCTTCCTGACAGCCACTCCCTCGAGTTGACTGACAGGGCCAGGTTCCTGTATAGTCATCTCCCCTGGCCATGTTAAGCAAGGAGGAGATGGAGAGGCTGACAGAGGAAAGCAGAGGAGCAAGGGAGCACAAAATGGATGGGCCATCCTAGGTGCACTTTACTGCTCATTTGCATATGGGTTAGAAACGGGAATTTCCCAGTGACTCCCTTTAACCACATGTTGAACACACACTTATTCACAGTAAAAGATTAATGAACAAATTGACTTTCTTTATGTATCTAAAAATGTTACAGTACTTACTGCCTACTAAACTTGCAAGAGAAGAATCAAGGTCACTGACGAGACTTTTACCAGCGGCGCCAGCATTGTTTGCGGATGTGAGTGAAGATGCTGGCTGAGATGAGGGGGTCATTGTTGGTATAAGAAGATCTTCTAAGCCATCAAATACTGATGTGAAAAAGGAAAAAAAAAGGTTAGGAACTAAAAAAACAAAAACAAAAAAAAAACCCCAAAACATTTAACATTTTTATTTTTCGTGGTGTATGTGGCTATAAAAGATTTTCATAGTGGAGAAATATTTGACACACAATAATGTGCATGCATAATCGCCATTCCGTTCATGGTCTAGGGTTTGGAGATGGCCATTTATAGTGCTTGGCCATCTCTTTCAGTCCCGACAGTGACTATATAGGAAACAAAGACAACAGCCTAGGAACAGAACACAGAGATATACATCTCCCATTTCCAAGAGGCAAATTCCATTTTTCAATATCCATATACGACTAGATGGACATCCAGATGGGTTCAGTTCAACAGAACAGAATCAAAGCAGCCTGCATCATTTTGTGTCCTGCTGCATCTTGTTATAGCAGTAAATCTGACCAAAAACAACAGTACCTTTCAACAGGAAGCTAGCCTCATTTACCTATACACGGTTTGAGATTTCTTTACTAACCTCCAATAAATGAATGCTGGTGTAAATAGATCC
Source organism: Rhinella marina (assembly GCA_900303285.1). Classification (NCBI taxonomy): domain Eukaryota; kingdom Metazoa; phylum Chordata; class Amphibia; order Anura; family Bufonidae; genus Rhinella; species Rhinella marina. The sequence continues at coordinate 110,880 of ONZH01012036.1, read as the reverse complement.
TGGCGAGGATCTCATGGATATTTCTATGAGGATGATCCTCCCAGCAGGCAGGGAGGCTGCAATAAATGCAGATCAGGCAACCAAGAATGGTGATTTTTACAGCACCATGATGCATTAGGATCAACGATAAACAGTAATTTTGTCATTTATGTTCCAGCTTTTTCTTACATTCACAATGTTCATGTACTGTCATGATTGCTCAGGAAGCAAATCATGGTGATGACTGGTCAGCGAGAATAGGTCTGTCCACAAAATAGTGGATGAACTACTGTATGTGGACCTTGGTAAAGAAAAAAAGTCACAGCATGTTCTGGATAGGGGATAACTAGATCGGTGTGGGTCCTACCGCTGGTACCCCCACCGATCACAAGAACGGGGCCCCCGTACCCCTTACAATGAACGGACCTGCCAGTTGCACATGCACGTGGCCGCTCAATTCATTTCTATGGGAGCACAGATGAATGGAGCAGCCGCACAAATGCCTGACCAGCCACTTTTTTCATTTCAGGGGGGGCTGCAGGAGGTACAGGTCCCCTGTCATTGTGATTGGTGAGGGTCCCAGCGGTAGGACCACCACAGATCTAACAGTTATCTCCTATCCACAAGATAGGGGATTAACTCTAACAACTAGAATGCCCCTTTAAATAGTGATATCTGATCAGTAGGAGTCTGACACCAGGGACCCCCACTGATCAGCTGTTTGAGTAGCTTGGTATCACAGCTCAGCCCCATTCACTTCAATAGGGCTGCGCTGCTCCTAGGCCATGTGACCGATGAACGTCACATGGCCTAGGGCAGGGATGGTGAACCTATGGCATGGGTGCCAGAGGCGGCACTCACAGCTTTCTCTGTGGGCACCTGCACCCTGGAAAAAGTCTATGGTGTACCAATATGCCTTAGACTTTTCCTGCCATTCATCAGCGCAGGGCGCACTATGAACAACACGGGCAGTGCATGGAATGTAGGCAGACTATTATACCTAAATGGTAAAGTACAAGGAAGATATACTATACTGGACTGTAGTATTCAGGTTAAATTGCAGTGTTGGCCATAAATAAGTGGGTTTTGGATTGCAGTTTGGGCACTCGGTCTTTAAAAGGTTCTCCATCACTGGCCTAGGGTAAGCTGCAAGAAGGCCATGGTGCTTTTGCAAGCATTGCTGCCTTCTCGAAAAGCTGATAGGCGTTGGACCCCCACTAATCAGTATTTAAGTCTTGAAAAACCCATTTGGATGTGAATCGCAGACCCTACAGTCGGTGCCCATGCATTGCGGACAGCAAATTGTGGTCCGCAGCACGTGCCCGGCCGGCACATAGTCAGGGATCACAGTAATTCTCTACATATTGTCGAATGCTGTAAACGGGAAACAAATATTCTAGAGAGAGATAGATGGAAATTAGAAATTTAAAACTGGCCACAGATCTGCTAGATGTCACCAGAACAACTGACTCTCCCATGTAAGGCTGGGTTCACATCATGTTTTTGTCATACGTTTAATGTACACAAAAAAAGTAAGTGTTAACGGATGCCTAAAACAGATGTCATATAGTGGTATCCATCACCATAGAGTTCTATTGTAAAAAACAAAACAAAACAATAACCTTATACATGAATACATTTGACCACTGCTGCCAATCAAAAGCCGGGGCAGTGATGTGCTCCTCTTGTGTCACATGTGTGACATCACATGTAGCAGTCACGAGTCCCCCAGTCAATGGATATTGATGCAGAGGGGATCGGAAGTACCAGAACAGAAACCACACAGACCAAATGCAGCAGCAGGAGTATCATCAGCACAATGGGTGGGCCATATCTGGAGGTCTGATTTATGCCTCATTCACACGTCAGTGTTCGGTCAGTGATTTTCATCAGTGATTTTGAGCCAAAACCAGGTGTTACTCTAAACACAGAGCAGGTGCAGATCTTTCCCTTATACCTCCTCTCTGTGGAGGCTCCAATCCTGGTTTTGGCTCCCAATTACTGATGGAAATCACCGACCAAAACACTGACGTGTGAATGAGGCTTTAGTCTCAGATAACCCCTTTAACCAGTTCAACACCGGCCGTTACCTTATTCCTGACCATACATTTTCCTTAAAGGCTATGTACACCTTTGGTAGCAATTTTTTATTGTTGCATTGTACTTATTTTGAGCTAAAAATAATTTTTCCGATCAGTCTTTATTAACAATATGGAATCCTTTTTTCTGTACAAAGCGGAGATGCTCCACTAGCTGCCAGTAGATTTTCTGTCTTTTCCATCATCTGAGGAGCAGATGGGCTCCTTATCTCTGCTCTTACACTATAAACACTCATCAAAGCTCAATCCTTACCTTACTGATAAGAATGTGGCTTAAATAAGTGTTTATGAGTAGCTTAGAGATAAGGGTTATTAGATGACCACAAAGTGAAAGTACCAGTCACACAGTTAGAAAAACAGTTAACCCTTTGTGACAGAATGGCTCAATATTTTTTAATAAAGGCCAACTGAAAATATGATTTTTAGCCAAAATTTAGTAAAATGCAATCATAAACAAAAATTTCCTCTAAAGGTGTACATAGCCTTTAAGTACCAGCATCTTTGAAAGTTACAACTCTCTTTTCTGTTCAGCTATTTAATTTTTGCAGGTTTCTATGGTGATACATGGGGCTTTATTTTAGCATTTTTTTTTGTTGAGAAAAATGTAAAAAAAAAAAAACTAAACAAAAAAATGGAACTATATATTTTCAATAGTAAAAAGTGCAACTAAAATATATTAAATTATGTCCCCTTTCCATAACAGTTCTTTTGAAAGTTTATGGTCTGGTCGTCAGCGACAGAGCTAGAACCCACAGTGGGGCGGCTTTATTTATTTATTTATGTTTTTATGTTGTTTTAGGCTTAAAAGGCTAATAAATATTGCTGGTTTCTTTATAATCTTATACTGTGTCTGTGAATAAACCAGTAATAGGTTTTAGGTTTCTAAGTGGGAAAAAAAACAGAACACTATTATCAATATAGTATAGCCTTTTATTGTTATTATATGATTAAATACTATTGTAGTACAGCTTAGTATTGTAGTAAGTTTAGAAGCTAACACATATTACTGGTGTTTATCTAATCATATATTCTGCGTGTAAATAAAGCAGTAATATTTATATTAGCTTTCTGAGAAGATCTCCGCCCTCAGCATGTCTAGCCCTGTCAATCAAGTGGAGGGAGGAGTGTGCAGAGCACAGGGGGTGTTACAAAACAGTGCTTAAAGGATTCCGCCCCACCTCCTGGGGGGTTCTAACACACTCATTTGCATATGAATAAAAACGCTGATATCTCTGCAGCTATTAGCACACATGATTGTTTCAATCAACATGATGAGCCCTACCAGCCAGTATGGTTTAATAGGGTTGATCCTGGTGACAGAGCTGATTTAATAACTAAGGGTGCATTTACAATAATAATATCTCACCAATTTCTGTCAAATTAGACCAATAGTTCATGTGAATAACAAAAGATCTGTGTGTGTAAACAATGATTGGTCAGAAAATCTGTCAGGTAATCTGTTGGTGTAAATGCACCCTAAGCCAGATACTGAAACATATTAATTTCTACTGATTGGCTTTCATTTTCTGAGAGATTTTTTATTCTGTGTTCTATATGACTATGAGGAGTCATCTTGCCTGAGTTTCTGCCCCACAATTAGAGACTTGCTTTACAGCAGCCACATGCATGTATGAGGACAGAGGTCATTGTGCAGGGATGGGGAGGAGGGGAGCCTTAGTATTGCCTTTCATTGTAATCCTGCCTGTGATAAAAGTATGATGACCATTGAAAATCAACCCCTACAGGGCAGGGAATGTGTGTATATTGTGAGGCTCTTTGGTCCATGTGAAAAATGCAAGATTTTAGAATTCTTTTTTAATGAAGATAGTGACATAGAAAATTAGAAAAAATGCACATCACCCAAATGTCAGCGATGGATTATAGTTGGAAATACTTGAAGAAAGTGTTAACGCAAGAAGGGAATTTTGAATTTACCCCATTATGGTATAACAAAAACCTGGTAGAACTCTATAAATTTAAGGTTCTACAAATATTAAAAGAGGGGGGCATTTCAAAGATACAAGATGTGATAGAGGACGGTAGAGTGATGAAATGGGAAGACTTGAAGGAAAAATTCAGTCTTAATAACACCGCTCAGTACGAGTATATTCAACTTAAGCATGCATTGAAAAAAATGAATGAGAGGGAGGAACTCCGCATTAACCAATCTAAAGGCCTGATATACGAAATAAAAGAGAATATGATACAAGGTAAAGGTATATCGGTTATCTATAAGAAAATAATCATGGTCCAAAAGGATAAAAGGATCTTTAGTAGACTGGCTAGATGGAGTGAGGAACTAGGGGAGAATAAAGAAATAAAATGGGACACAGTGTTTAAAAATATCAAATTAGTATCCAGAAGCGTAAGACTACGAATAATTCAACATAGTTGGGTACATCGTATTTATTATAATCCAAAAGATCTGAATAAGTGGGGATTGAAAGATTCGTCACTTTGCCCCAAATGCAAGAAAGCGGATGCGGATTTCCTCCACCTCATATGGGATTGTTGTCATATTAAAAGGTTCTGGGAGGAAGTTGGAGAAGCAATTTTGAAAATGTTGAACTGCCAAATAGATTGGTCCCTTAAAAGGGGATGACACAGAGGTAAAACTGCCTAAACAGATCAAGAAGAAAATGGGGAGGTTATTATTTTACGCCAGATACACCATAGTGAAGAACTGGATGAATAATCTAGCTCCGAGCATTAAGGTGTGGAAAGAGGGAATCGAATTGTATATGACTTTTGAGGATTAAGGTTTTTTTTTTCTTCCTCGTCAGAGTCCGGGTGGAGAGGGTGGGTGGGATAAGAAAATGTTTTAAATGTAGTGTTGTATATGATATGTATGCAAAATTTTTTCGGATTAAAAGAAAGAAATAAAAAAAAAACAAATATTTAAAGAAACGTTCCAAAGTTGTGACTAAGTATATGTCCACAATACTAATGACCCATCATCAAGATAGGTCATCAATATCGGATCAGAGGGGGTCAGACCTCTAGCTCCCCAACCTATCACCTGTCTTCAGCAGGTGGCAGAAACAAAGCAGTAAAGCCTCATTCACAAGTCCGTGTCCATGCTCAAATCCATGAAAAGGTGGTCAGTGATGCCTCCGTCCGTGTGTCTGTTTTTTGTTTGTCCGTACGTGAAACACTGTGCGAATAAGGCTTAAGAATGTCTCGTTTCTGCTGCCAGCGGCTGCCAAAAAGACAGCTGATTGGTGGGGATGCCAGGTGTATGACCGCCACACGAGACTGGGAATTCCCATTAAAACTGATCAATATCGATTAATTATATTGATATTATTATTACTACATTTAAAGGGGTTGCCTGGACCAAACAACCTCTAGTAAGTACCAATAATCAGGCATTTTATCATAAGAGAGGGAGGGTCCCTGGTGGACAAACCAATGCTTTTCAATGAAGATGGAGATGAAAAAGATATAGTAGCTATGTAAATCTGACACTCGCTGCTTACTTATCATTAGAGGAGCATTACTGGTGCTAATTAACAGATTTTAGAGAAAAACTCACCAAAGCAACAGTGCAGCACAGCCCCAGCATGGAAAGTGTCAAAATGAAAGGAAAAAAATGAAAGCAATACAAAATGATAGCACAATGATAGCCTAAGCAGTTTACAGTAAGCACACAAAGTATTATCTTGTGCCATGCATAATGCAAATATAAACCTCAACTACATCATACACCAAGCATGGGATCAGTCATGCAAACAAACTAATGTTAAGGGCACCAACAAAATATTAAAAAATACTAAACCATATAAAGTATCCTGTGTAGTAAGATGTACTATGTAATCTAATATGTACAGCATAAAGCTACATATTACAACAGTTTAAAGGGGCTGTTCAGGCTTTTAAGACATTCCTCTGAGGGTAGGTTCACACTTGCGTTAGATCACTGGATGCGGCCTAGCTAGATACTGCCATTCAGCTCCAGACCCCACTAACTATAGTGGGATCCAGCAGGGTTCTAGCTGCTTTCTGGCATAAGCGCTGGTTTTTGGCTGGACAAAAAATGTTGCATGCAATGTTTTCTGTCCCGTCAAAGGCCAACATTTGGCTGGAGAGTGGCCGGATCCCATTACTGTCAATGAGGTGCAGCGGTGAATGGCTAGTCCGGATCCAGTGAAAGAGCAAGCATGGAGGCCGTTATGTGAATCACGTATATGGCGTCATTGATGCAGGTAAGCAATGGATATTTTTACATTTCACACGATTTCCTGCTCTTGGGGACATTTCTTATAATCCTTGATGACACCTTTAAAAAGGGTTATCTAACCCCTATAGTTACCCCCCTTAATGCCCGGGCACCTCGAATAGTTCATACTTACCCTGCTCCCAGGCATCCGCACTGCTTCTGGTCATCACACGGCCGCTGCTGCATCTCCCAATCGTGCAGACCAAAACATCCGGCGAAGGGGGAAGCAGCTAATAGCAGGCCGCAACAGTGACCAGCCTCACCAACTTCACCCGCGATGCTAGGGTGGCTCATCCCAGTTGTGGCATGCTATAGGCTGCTCCCCTGGGCACCAGATGAGAGATGCAGTGGCAGCCGTGCGGGGATCAGAAATAATGCGGGTGCCGGGGTAAGTATAACTGATCTGAGGGGCTCAGGCATTGGGGGGGGGGGGTGATCATAGGGGTGTGAGGCTAAAATCACACATACGGCTTTCATGCAGTTATTTTTTAGTCAAAAGCAGGAGTGGATTCAAAAAGAAAGACACAGAAAAAGTTAGATCTGTGCATTTATAGGTCACAGTGTGGACACAGCCCATAGCACTGATGCTCACTTGTGTTTACAGCTATGCACATTTATGCAGTTGCAATTCTCATTTATAGCATGCAACAAAGTGAAAAAAAAAATGCTTGCATGGTGTCACATGTATATTTCACCCTATCTTGGCTACAAACTAACCAGAGATAAAAAATGACTAGAAGCCATTTGAAGCTGAATGTGCCTGCCTCGTCATATATCGCAGATGTTACACGGCTCAAGTTACCCCCATCTTAGGCCCTGCCCCTTTCTGCAAAGCTACACCCACCTCTCCTTGAGTATGTCAGAAAAGAAAGTGTAGAAACCCTAGATGTGCCAAATTGCGCCACTTTTTTTAAACAGAGTTTTGGCACAGGCACATTACAAAATTTGGGCCAGACTGTTCACACTTGCAGGAGAGATTCATTTAAATGGTCACTAACCAATCAACAGACTTTGCATAAATTAATAGCAAAGGAGAATGTAAGTATCTTTAGAATATATCTTATCAGAGAAAAAAAATGCCCTTTCTTTCTCTAGCCTTCCTTCTTACCCCTCCTCACTCCATAGGTTTAAATGGGCAGCATGCAATTGGATCCTTCAGCGAGCTGACAGTCTGTCTTGTTTCTGAAGATGGATTCAGCAGAGAATGGTAGGTTAGGAAGGGGGATAAATAAATTTTCTCTGATAAATTACTTTATATTATAAAGTTTCTTTATATTCACCTGTACTATTGATTTATGCAGTTAGTTGATAGGTTAATGACCATTTATAGTATGATGGCAGTGATTATAAGGTCATTTTCACATAGCAATTATTGCAAGACATGATCAAAATTACAGGCAAAATTTGAAATCCACCAGTTTTCGGCTTCATTTATTGAAACTAGAGCAGACAAAGTGTCACAGTAACCATAGTGTCTGCACCAATTTGTATAAATGAGGCTGCTGGCCCACTTGATTTTATTGCCACTTTATGTCCCATATAGTAAGATAAGGTAACAGTTTGCAAGGCTGAAAAAGACATCTGTCCATCCAGTTCAGCCTGTTATCCTGCAAGTTGATCCAGAGGACGGCAAAAAAAACAAAAACAAAAAAAAAAACAACAAATGAGGTAGAAACCAATTTTCCTCATCCAGGGGAAAAAAAATTCCTTCCCGACTCCAATCAGGCAATCAGAATTACTCCCTGGATCAACAACCCATCTCTAGTAACTATAACCTGTAATACCCTCCAGAAATACATCCAGGCCCCTCTTGAACTCTTTTAGTGAACTTACCATCACCACCTCCTCAGGCAGAGAGTTCCATAGTCTTACTGCTCTTACCGTAAAGAATCATCCTCTATATTTCCTAAATCCTTTTCCATGTCAGTGTTACCTGTTTTTTTCCTGTTTAGTAAGTATTAGTGCTGCTCATGTGCAGTAGTAGTAGTAAAGTACAAAGGTTTACCACAAAATGTAGTCTCCAGTATTTGAAGGCAAAATAAGAAAACTAAAATTTAGAGGCTGACACTCTCTGTGCTGTCAAAGTGGTGGTCTCCATGAGGTGGTAGAAGAGAATATTTCTTTTGTGTCTGTACAGCCCCACAGATGTGCAAGTAAACTTTAGATGTATGTAAAATGTAATCCTGTGCAACAGTGAAAAGAAACCTAGCCCTGTAAAGCAACCATAACATATTCATTCTGCACTTTATTCTTCACAATATGTTCGTCCTCACCTGAAGCGTCAAAAGTGCTGCCAGATGTTGCGCTAGCTGCTGCAGGAGCAGGGGCAGTGGCGGTAACTGGCTGACCGGCTCCAAAAGAAGTGTCAAAGCCTGGCTGAATTAAGTTATTCTGTGCTGGGGCGATGGGTGCAGGGGATGGTGAAATAAATGACCCTCCAAATCCTTCAGACAAATAAGAAAATAAAGACATCTGTAAACTCCTTTCAAGTCTGTTCCAACTTCTTCAAATCCACACAATGATATATTTTAATTACTTGTAAATGGTGTTCTGTCGTAGATGTAGGACAATTGAAAGACAAAAAACAAACCACTGCTAGGCATGTTTTTTTATAAACAGCGCCACACCTGACCAGTGGTTGGGTTTATTCTCACATGTGTGTCTGTTTTACGCAAAAACTCAAATCGTTTTGCATCCATGTGCTGTGGTTTTTACTTACCCATTGAATAGAATGGGCATGTTCTGGCAGAACAGACCAAAGTAGTGCAGTCCAGTAGTGCTGAATATGCATATAGTGTTCAACAGGTCTGTCCTTACTCCACTGAAGTAAATGGGACAGAGCTAAGATACCACAGGTAACATGAAGACAGGTGGCACTGGTTATGGAAGAAGGCAGCCATGTTTTTTTAGTCTTATACCACCTCTTTAAGGGGTTCTCCGGGAATTAAGAAAATTAAAATACGTAAATATTGTATTATAAATATATTCCCAAATACCTTTCATTAGTTATAATGGCTCATTTTGTCTAGGGAGTAATCATTAGGGGAATAAAATGGCCACCATCCTATTCGTATACACAAAACCTGTCCTAATCACACATGAGGACAAGTTACTTCACAACGCTGAGGTAAAGAGATGACTCATCCTCCTCTCTGCTCTGCTTGTCAGGGATTATGATACTGAACACAGTTTAATATGATATTTAGCTGAATCTTTGTGGGAATGGAGTTCATGAGGAGACATGAAGCACAGAGAGGACAGACTGTGGTAATGGAGACTGCATACAAGTGCTGCTGCTCATCAGCCACATCTGCTCATAAACTTCATTCCTACAGAGATTCAGCTAAAGATCTTATTATCTGTATTCAGGATCATAATCCCTGACAAGCAGAGCAGAAAGGAGGATGAGGCAGCTCTTTACCTCAGTGTTCTGAAGTAACTTGTCCTCCTGTGTGATGAGAACAGGTTTTGTGTATACTAATAGGAAAGCGGCCATTTTGTTACCCCTGATGATTGCTCCCCAGACAAAACAAGCCAATATAAGTAATGTAAGGTATTTGGGAATATATTTGTCAAGTATTATTTAAGTATTTTCATTTTCTTAATTCCCGGAGAACACGTTTAAGAAGATGAGGGCAGTATAATAAATATGTAATGACAAACTGTTTGAGTACCTTTGTAGTAACATATTCTTGAAGAAATGATGCATAATATACATGTGTGTACGTCGCTCCTAGGAAATCATGGATGATGGCTCAGGGTGGGTTGGGAAAGGTTTTTTTTTCTTTCTTTCTGATGTTGAGCTTTTTTTGTTACTTTTCAAAAATGTCTTCTGCAAAGGATTAAGGACTAAGATCATAGAAAACTATTTTATCAGATGGTAGTTACCTGCCAGGAGATCTGCTGAAGCTGATGAACTCGTAGGTGCCAGAGCTGCGGGCTGTGGCTCAGCTACACTTCCAAAAGCATCTGTCACAACATTATGGATGGGGGCAAGAGGGAAATAAAAGATCACTGGTAAATTGCAGAATAATTTTCTGTTGAATGCAACATGACACGTCTGGTCAAGAACGCTTCTCAGAATCCTTGGGCGATTCCATATTTTATGTGGCACCAAAAACCATTGGCAGCACATCACCTCATGTTAACAGGGAGGTGCTGCCAGCAATGTGCAACCTCAGGGGACTTATGGAAACCCCTGGTAAATGGCTCTCCAACAGTGTAATATCTGTTGTAAATCCCTTATAAATTCTATTTATCATAACTCTGCAACTGCTTAGGAAGGAACGTGGTGGACCTACCTCCAAATAAGTCAATCACAGGTTCAACCTTGGCTGGAGATGCGGTGGGCACGGGTGTCGGAGCAGCAAATGTGTCCACTGTTATAATTACAAGATGAAAAAATCTTACCATATTACTGTGTAAAACTGAAAATAGCATTTAAATGGATTCTGTCAGCTAGTTGTAGCATATAGAGCTGTGTGCATGTGCTGCTAGATCACCACTAGCACGTCCACAATATACATTTTCCATAGCTATGAATGCTTTTATTTAATGATATATATATATATATATATATATATATATATACACACAAATAAGGCTAGAAAGGAGCCCAAGGGGCTGTTACCAACGTTTCAGGAGCCCAGCCACGCCCCACATCCTCCAAATCCACTCATTGCTCCCCCGACGTCACACAGTTGAAGTGCCATAATCTTGCGCATGCGTGAATGCAATGTCATGTCAGTATCTTCCTTGTGCTGGTATCAGCCTCCAGGAATGAACTGCGCATGCGCTAGCTGTTAGTTGTGAGATTGCAGTGCTTCAACTGTGTGACGTCAGTAGATTTGGAGGATGTGGGGCGTGGCTGGGCTCCTGAAATGTTGGTAACAGCCCCTTGGGTTCTAGCCTCATTTGTGTGTGTATATATATATATATATATTATATATAGTTTTTCTGACTAAATAAAACCATTCATAGCTAAGGAAAATATATATTGCAGACGGGCTAATGGTGATTTAGCAGAACATGTAAGTAAACAGCTCTATATGCTAAAACTAGCTGACAATCCTTTTTTCTTCAATGTGTTCATTGAGAAGGGTAAGGCTGGGTTCACATCACTTTTTTATTATATGTTTACGGTACATAAAAACACGTATATGTTAATGGATGCCTCAGACGGATGTCATACAGTGGCATTTTTTTGCGGGACTTTGCATGATGGAAAAGCGTGGTGTACTATGCTTTTCCATCCTGTGAATCCTGCAAAAAAGTATAAGTTAAAGGGGTTGTCCCATCATAGACAATGGGGGCATATCGCTAGGATATGCCCCCATTGTCTGATAGGTGCACGTCCCACCTCTGGGATATGCACCTACAAGGAGAACGGAGTGAGGAAATGAATGGAGGGCGCCCTACGCATTTCATTTAAATTAGGCCGCCGAAAATAGCCGAGCACTAGCTCGGCTATTTCCACCTGCCCCATAGAAATGAATGGTAGCAGGGGCCGTGCATGCGCGGTGCGTTCCCATTCACTTCTATGGGAGCAGTGGTGGACAGACCCCAGAAAATCCGGGGTCCTCCAGCCACAGCTCTCCCCGCTCCGTTCTCCTTGTAGGTGTGGGTCACAGAGGTGGGACCCGCACCTATCAAACAATGGGGGCATATCCTAGCGATATGCCCCCATTGTCTATGATGGGAATACCCCTTTAACATTTGACAAAAACATGATGTGAACTCAGCCTAAGAAGAAGTGCCATATAAAAGGCTTCCTGGCATATTATTAAGAAGCTTGATGCTTGCAGCTCCTGCAGTATCCCCATCCCTGTGACAATACTTTCTGCTCTGTGTCCTCACCAGTGTCACGTATAATTGTATATATACCATAAAGGGCCTTTCATATAACAGTCCTATTACTCTTACAGGGGTTGTGCAGTGATAGAAACATGGCTGGTTACACACTTATTAATAACGCTTTGTAGGTTTTGGCTCCAACTCCCCTTTCTGACCCGACGGTGTCTATGTGAGCAAAATGATACCACATGGCATTCTGTCTGCCGATCATGTATGATTGCTCTGCCCCCTTAAGAGTGGCAATCTCAGCAAGTGTTTTATTGAGATCAGCCAGTGGAGTACCTGTAATAGAGGCAGACCACACGACTGCGATGGGGCCCAGGGGAACACCCACACAAAATATACTCTTCTCCGTGTGAAAGAGCACGCAGCCACCTCTAGGGGGAGCTCAATGCAAAGAGATTGTTACAGCTTCCCTGGTAGTTGTACTAATTCCTATTCACTGAGCTCCCCCTAGTGGTGGCTGCAGGCAGACAGCTAGCTTTGTAATAGAAGAGAAGGAGATTTGTCAGTATATTTTTGCCAGTTTTCTGGTATAAATACATTGAGAGAGATGGTGTTCAGAATGAGCACCATATATTTGAACCACTTGTTCCACTCTTTCCGACATAAAAGTTGGAAAAAGTAGGTGAGGCCAAAGGCAACTTTTCTTTTACTACAGTCTGTACTTAATTCAAATTTCTGCCACTTGATAAAACTATGTCAAATTTGTCCGAAATCACATGTTCTGCATTGTCTGGGAGTGACTGCTGCCCGTACACTGGGAAACTAGGTGCAGGGGGCCCATACTAAGTTTTACTATGGGGCCCTATGAAATCTGTGTACGCCTCTGAGACCAGGAGGGAATTCTTTTTGTCTGCTCAACTGAAAATATGTGCTTATTCCAAGTCCATGTAAGGGGCGGGGCAACCAATGGAGGTCACATGACTTGCAGACTGGATGTCTTGCCCCATCACTGAAGGCAGGACTTGTAGCACACTGCACATGCGTGCCTGCTGAGCCTAGCATGCTCTGTCTAAGGGGGTGGAGCAATCAGTGAAGGAGGTCACATGACTGCCATGACAAAACGTCACGTTGCATCACTGTCCCTGGGATAATTACTGCCTCATGACCACAGGTAGGAAAGAATAGTTAGAGCCCAAGCTTTAAACATGTTATTATTAGTAAGTGACGGGTTTTGAAAACCCAATCATTTTTATACAGTTGTATATAACTGAACAACCCCTTCAACAGAAGACGCCTCAGTTTACAGAGCTAAACTAGTGAAACTTTCCAGAAACAGGACCATGTCTGGACATGCTCTTCACCTGAATGGGCATGAGCTATAAAAACAGGGTGAATGGACAGACAGGGTGCCGTTACTGGAAGCAAGAAGAAAAGAAAACTTTTATTTCAGCACATTTACTATGTTCAGGAAAAAGATAATCCAACATGATATCCTGTACTAGTGGTTACTTTATAGAAATGGCTGCTCTGGGAAAGTCCTAAGGCGATGTTCACACTGTGTTTGGCTAATAAGTCTGACATATGCCGTGTGTGTGTGTATATATATATATATATATATATATATATATATATACACACACACATACATACACACATACTGTATTGCTGTATTGTAATGTTTCCATGTTTCGAAGGGCAAAATGGCAAAAGGGTGTTTTTTCCAGATATAAATAAATGGAATATCTGAATTAAAGTGTGAATAGAGGCCACCGCATGCTCCTGCAATATTTTATTTTTTTAGTTCACATAACTTTAAAAGATGACAATTCCAAACAAGAAGATACAAGCAGAAGTGGATGGAACTTCAGAGAAATCATTTTACAATTGGCTCTAAATGCCACTGGCGTAGCTCCTATGATGGCGAGGGTCTTCCCGTTTTAAGGTTACGTCCCAGGTTATAAGCTGAAAAATCCACCACCTATTCGACAACAGATCCACAGAAAAATCTGTACATTTTGTCACAGCTTTTGCTGCGTACTTCACTCTAAGCATTTCAAAGGGTGAAATCTGCAGTGAAAGTCCACAGATAAAAATGACCATGCTGCAGATTTAAAATCCACGACACATGAATTTCCACATGGATTTTGTACTTGACGTGTGGACGAGTTTTGTTTAAAATGCGTCTAATGTTGCTACTGTAAAATGCGCAGCGAACGCGGCCCCTGTGGATGTACCGAACCACCGGACCCATGAAGACGCTTTTTTCTGGTCTAATACAACCACTGTAATAAGGGGTTCTAGATAAATGGGGATGTCTGTAAAAGTTAAGAACTACAATAATTTAGAATTGGACATTATTATAATGTTACATATATATTATAGTATATACATACAGTACATATAAAATATTTGACAAATAAAACTACAGTCCACACAATATTGTTAAAGTGTAATTCCAACCTTTTTAAAGGGGTTATCCAGGTTGTTGGGGTTTTTTTTAAATGATGGCCTATCCTTACGATATTTAGGGAGCGGCGACAGACAATAAAACATCCATCAGCGCTAGTTTGCACCAGCCTGATTACACAGGCCAATGCATATTGAATGTGGGATGAACAAATCGTTCCTTCATCATTCTATTATTTATCGGCAGCACGTCCTTGATTACACAGGAAGATGTGCTGCCGATAAATGGGCATCTTTCATCCTGACGAAAGATGCCCAGCATTTGATGAACGCGCATCGGCTGCTCAATTATACGAGCCAATTATTGTGAAAGAGCTTTCCTACAAACGATTATGCACAATAATTGTGAGGTCTAATAGGCTCTTTAGATTGGTGGGGGTCAGACTGTGCATCCAGCTACAATACCAAGCACAGCTACTACAAAAAGTGCAATGTTGTGCAATAAGGGCTGCAGCGCTCAAAACATTGTACTTTTTGTGGCAGCTGCAGTTAGTATTCCAGCTTTGTCCCATGCACTACTTGCCGAGAGGCTGGGCAGTGCCCTATGACTTAGTACACTTGACTTAGGTAGAGAACGTTTTCATTAGGCAGTTGGCGTGGATCCTCAACTAAAGAAGCAATGATTTCTATGAAGTACCAAGCTGTGAGGGATTAATATAATATTCAGGCGATGAACGGGCACATGCAGTTACAAATCAGATGAGCTGAAATGACACTGCAGGCGACTCTTCTTCTAAGCGTAGGATGTGGGCGATAAAACACAGCATAATAGGCAGCGACATGGACGGTTGGTCAGCCAAGTTCATACAAGATAATATGGAATATTAAAACCTTAATAGCACAAACATGGCCAGCTGTTGCCCATCCATTAGGCCTACATATCATACAAGTGCTTTACACCAAAAAGCACTCACCAGATAAGAGGTCTCCAGTGAGGGAAGTCTCGGGCACAGGAGAAGGCCCATGTGGTGAGGATGAGAAAGCATCTTTCCAAAGCAAAGAAAACAAGAGCCAAGTCAGTTTAAGCAATGAGGAAATTAGAAGTGCGGCAACAATTCATGGAGCCAAAAATGTGAATGAAAAAGATGTCATGCTTTACCTGTACCAAACAGGTCTATGCTAGGTGTAACTTCTGGCTTAGGCGCAGCAGCCACCTCCGAAACAGACTCAAATAAATCTAAGACCAAATACAAGCAACGTTATTCCTTCAATGGTGCTGAGAGGAGCACATCGTGAATAGAGATGAGCGAACGTGCTCGTAACGAGCACTGTAGCGCTCGGCTCCCCTGCGCTTGCATGGGCGCAGGCATCCGGATCCGTCGGGTGAGGAGGACGGAAGCAGCTGCCTGCGCCCCCATGCGAGCGCAGGGGAGCCGAGCGCTACAGTGCTCGTTACGAGCACGTTCGCTCATCTCTAATTGTGAACAAACAATCTGTTTCGAATGAGAGACAGGCATGCAAAGAACACTTGCATGGAAATCAAGGAACAAGCAGATTTCATTTGTATCACAAAACATACAGATGAATCCAGACATGCTGAACCTCAAGTTCCATATTATCACAGCAGAAAATCCATACAGTCATGGACGTTATGGGACAGACCTTATCTAGAAGTCTAAACTGTAATCTGAAGTTAAATCAAATGTTACCATAAGGCCTCATGCACATGACCAGATTTTTGTTCCACATCCGAGCCGCAGTTTTTAAGGACCAGTTATTTTCAATGGGATCCCAAAAAATGCAGACTTCCGTATCCGTAGGTCTGTGCCGCAGTCCCGCAAAAAAATAGAACATGTCCTATACTTGTCCATTTTGCAGACAAGCATAGGACATTTCTACAGAAGTGACAAAGAAAATGGCGGCGTACACACAGCCGGTATCCGGGTCCTGTGGATCCACAGTTAGCGGACCACAAAATACATACAGTTGTGTGCATGTGTCCTTAAGTGAATCTCCACCCAGGGGCATATCTAGGAGGGGAGTGACAGGGGCATGTGCCATGGGTGCTGAGTGCAAGGGGGCACCAACAAAACACTTTGTCTTGGCCAGGGTATTTAAATACAGGGTTAGGGCAGCAATCCAAACCTTTGTAGTAAATGCAGCAATAGTTACACTTGACATCTACGCCATCTTCTAGCTGGAGTAGATTTTAGCACCTGGTGCACGGATTTCCATGCACCTCTCAATAATCTTGCCTCATCTTATGCCAGCTGACTTTTCACTAGGAGCCCCATATTAAACAGCAGTCTTAGTAAATGTATGAATAGATGTAGACTCCTAAGCTCCCTCTAGTGGTGGCTCAAGGTAGCCAGAATGCTTACCTTAAAATATATGGCTATTATACGACTATATAGAGCATTTGGAATTCTACATCAGAAAATGGTGTGTCGACCACTCCCGAGTATGAACCTCCTTAAATATGAGACAGCTATGAGCATTCTGGTACTCCAGCTGATGTGAAACTTCAACTTCCAGTGTGCTCTATTCAACCGAGCAAGGGTGTATACTGGAGTCATAGTTTCACAACCGCTGAAGTGTTGGAGGTTGCTGATCTTTGATTTAGATGGAGGCCGCTATATATATATATATATATATATATATATATATATATACATACATACATACATACACATATACACACACACACACATACATACACATACACACACACACACACTGAAACATCATTCCTATGCATGTGATATATTACAACTTGAGATTTTGATGTCTGTCTCATTAACATTGTCTCAAAAAAATAACTGAAGCTAAGAAGCTGAACCGGCAATTACAATGAATGGAGAAAGAAAAATAAAAGAAAGCAATGAGAACAGAAATCAAGAAAAACAGGAACACATATCAATCAAAAACCCACAAAGTCATTTACCACCAAAGATATCTAGAGCAGGAGGAGCAGTAGTTGTTGTGGTAGTGCTGGCAGTTGTGGTGGTGGCGGTGGTAGTGGTAGTAGCAGTTGTAGTAGTAGCAGCTACTGCTGCAGCAGGAGCAGGAGGAGGAGGAGAAGGAGTAGTGGCAAGAGCGGCACTAGTAGTGGTTGTACTAGTCGTAGGGGTAACTACAGGAGTGCTGCTTTCAGCTGGCTTCAAAGCAAAAAGGTCCAGTTCGGGAGCAGCTTCTGCACTACCTTCAGAAGGGGCAAAAGGGTCTTAGGAGGAAGAAAGTGGAAAACAGATGGAGAAGTCAGGAAGGAGTAAGAACTCATTTTATCTAAGGATCAGGAACACAGTTCATGCTATGTTATATTCAATGAAAAGGTAATGGTAAAATTTACTACATAACCAGACCCCCTCATGGCAGCATCCACCTGCTCCTGGACAGATGACACTAAACCATTAGTAAATGTAACAAATACATGCATAATATAACAATATTGAATACATTTCAAGAAAACAAAAAATTAAAAACAGTAGTGCAACCCATGGTACCTATTAGATTTAGTTACACTACCAGAAAATTACAAAAAATATGGAAAATTGAATGTGATTGAGCTGAGATTGGCAAAGTATAAACTGCTAGTGGTGCTTGGTCAATGATCACACAATCAAGGCTGGGCACCCTTTATTTTGGGTTCTGCAGTATAGTATAAGTGAACTCATGCAAACTCACTGAACACTATTGTTTGCCATTGATGGCTACATCACAGTTTGCAGGAGAGCACCGGTAGAACACCGACTGCCATTACGCATAGTGTGGAGACACACAGGACCAACACCAGGTGTCATGGTTTGGGTCGCCATTAGCTACCATGGCCATTTCTATCTCATGTTTGTCAAGGACATCATAGAACCAGTCCGACTACCTTTTTTAACTTAGGAGATGTGTTGTTCCAACAAAATAACACCAGTCCACACACTGCCTGTGCTACACAATGTGCTCTTCAGGGTGTCCACCAGCTCCTCTGGTCAGCTTGATCGCCAGATCTCTCCACCATCGAGAATGCCCGAGACTGGATGGGGTGACTGTTCTCCCATGCACAGCAGCCAACGACCACCATGGCAGAACTACTGGTCCAAGTTGAAAGATCCTGGCATGATATACCACAAGAGGATATCCAAAATCTGTATGACCTTTAACATGCCAGAGTGACAACAAGAGGAGATGCCACCCAGTATTAATGTGACCCTTCCTCAACACATACCCTGCTGCAGAACCCAAACTAAAGGGTGGACCAGTTCTGTGATCATTGACCAAGCACCACTAGCAGTTTATACTTAGTCAATCTCAATCACATTAGGTTTTCCATGTGTTCTTTTATCATTTTCTGGTAGTCTAAATTTATAAAGCATATAATAAAAAATGACTGGTTGTATTGGGCTGCATATCCACTTCTCCTGTGCACTCTTTTAGAATACTTCATCCCCCATCCTGCTTCAATGAAAACATCTAGCGCATGTTCACACTAGTTAAATGGCTTTCAATGATAAGAAAAGCCATGACACTGTGATGAATCCATAATCTCATGTTCACCGATGGACCTCATTGACTTTCATATGGGTGTGATGAGTCTGGACAAATCTAAAAAGTTCAGTTGCTGTTTTGAGGAACCTGAAATAGCAATTATTCAATACAGAATGTTATATACTGGTATTGCAGCAAGGTACTATGACTTTACCGCAGACAGATTAGAACAACTATAAACTGTTTCATGAACGTCCATGTCATGTACAATCACCAGATTAGCAGGTCATGCCTAAAGGCTATACCAAGGAAGCAATACCAGCAGTTACATTGTTGTAATAAATGGCTATTCAAGTACTATATACAGTAGGTATATATATGTATCCTGCAAACAGAAGAGATTGGATAGGCGTCAACAGAAATCAGGTCAATGCAAGGCATGCTGACAGGCGACAAGTAGCAGATATAAAACCCACCGTTTCCAGAGCATGCATCAAGAGCCGCTGCAACAGGGGTAGGGGGAGGTGGTGCTGCAGCCCCTTCTAAGGTTGCAGGTGCTTCACCAGGAGAAGCAGCAAAGGCATCTAGGGTGAGGGGTTTTAATGGAAGCAAAAATAAATAAAAAATAAATAAAAAAAGGGAGAAAAGAAGAAGAGTAAGAAATTATGATGTAGATTACATTTCCCTTATACAACATGCGTAATCTTTTCTGACTGCATAAGTCAATCATAGCACATAATAGAGAAGAGGCTTATATTGTATAAGGGCTCCATGCATGTGGTGAGGGGTCACAACCACAGGAATCCACTTACCAGCCAATACAAATGGATATTTTTTGCTTGAGCAAAGCAGATTTCACTTTATTTTTACTGTGCTTAAGCAAAAATATGCCCCAGGCTTTGCACGACAGAAGCGACCCAAGGGTGGGGTAAAGATATATCCCTTTGGATCTTAGGGCATGTTCACAAGGCGGAAAGGTCACGCAGATTCTGAGCATAGCCCATGCAGAAATCCACAGGTGTTTTCAATAAGAGTCTGTGTTGGATGAATTCCGGGTAGCCACATACTGCATGGGGCTTATCCGTGTGCAGATCTGCAGCATGACAAACGGAAAATCACACAAAGAACCCTCAGGATCTGCCTTGGCTTCCATCAGCAGACTGCACGGCAGATTTCTATTATGAGAAAATACCCCATGTGAACATGTCCTTTGAATATAACATAAGAAATATAAAAAGGTCGTCAAGAGGACAGGAAAGGGGTTCCAGACCAATACATTTGTTAAGGCAGAGTTCACATTGTGTTTCAGCATTTCTGTTCCATTGCTTCCCCAGCCTGTGATGTCCCGTCTATTGGTCACATGCAGCTCAGTCCTATTCAAGTAAACGATGGACGGCGCTGTGTGCCAGGGGTCAGACCCCACCGATCCCAGAAAACCTCTTTAAAGGGCATCTGTCCCCAGATTTGTACCTATGAACCTGGCTGACCTGTTACATGTGCACTTGGCAGCTGAAGGCATCTGTGTTGGTCCCATGTTCATATGTGTCCATATTGCTGAGAAAAATGATGTTAATATAAGGAAATGAGCCTTTGCACTTTGAGTGACAGCGCCAAAAGTGATCACGCCTGCCTGGACCTGTCAAAGTGTAGAGGGCGTGGCAGAGAGCAGAGCCTCTAGGTATAAGGACACCTATAAGGGAAAACCCAAGCACTCTGTGTCCAAAAATCTACACAATGATATACCAAAAAATATCTTTATTAGAATTAATAAAAAGACAATTGGAAAAACTTGAATAAATTGGTAATGACAAACACAACCTGAGGAATCTGACAGGAAACACGTGTCGGGGTGTCTTGGAGGTGCCATCAACCGAGTCTCTACTTTAATTTTTAAATGGATATCTTTAGATTTAGGAGGGTGAACCATATGGTTTGATTTCGTACATACAGCTATCCCTGAGTGTAGTTTAGAGTTTCTCTATGCCATTTGTATTTGACCCTTCCTTTTTGGCATACTCCTGTGGTTGTGTCTATGTTTATCTAATTGTCTTTTTACCAGTTCTAATAAAGATATTTTTTGGTATACCATTGTGTATCCCTTATAGGTGTCATTGTATATTAGCATCTGTAATTTACTTTGGGATGATAATTTGGACCCCTATTTGGGCCCTATCATTTTTCTCTAGTTATAAAGGAAACGCCCCCATTGCTCCTAGAGGCTCATTTGCATATAATAAAACATCACTTTTCTCAGTAATGGGGGCACATGGGACCAACACAGATGTCTTCAGCTGTCAAATGCACATGTAACAGGTCAGACAGTGTCATAGGCACAAATCTGCTGACAGATGCCCTTTAACATTTTTTTATCTTCATATAACTATGCCATTGGAGCTACCATTTTTTTATAAAACAAATATACCACCATACTGATTGTCACGTTTTAGTTAACCTCCGAGAAAGTGCTCATAGTGCTTCTGTTTAATGAAGTCGACATTTAGAGGGGTACGGATAACTGGACTGATCAAATCAAGTGCTGTAATAATGTAATATGTGTGCATTACAAATCAGATCTGAGGGATATATGGCTTCATCTGTACCACTGTAGCTTTCCAGTGAGCTGTGTACATGCATCGATTCACAGCACAAGTTCATTTTCTGCTGTATTTTGTGCACCGTCAGTTGCTCCTCCGCATCTTACACCACACTGACTCCTTCTCACTGTGTGCAAGTGTCAGGTTGTTGACAGCAACAGCATGCAGGTGAACGGAGCCTAAATCCTTTGAACATTGATGTGGCATCCGTTCTTAGAGGATCCATGATTAATATTAGGGATCAGCTAATCGACCTTCATCCAAAGGCGATTTGCATAAAACTTTGTTGCAATACTTACTGAGCGACAGCTCCGATGAGCCGAAGTTATTACTGCGCAAAGTCTTGCGAGACTTGGGAGTTAGTAACTCCGTGAATTAATTATTACTGCAAAAATCCTTGATACCGACCTCAGGTTCGGTTCCAAGGTACAAAGTAATCACTTCGGCTCATCGGAGCCAATACATTATAAGGGCCCATTCACACGACCGTGTGAACGGGGCCGCATCTATTCCACAATGTTGCGGAATAGATGCGGCCCCATTCATCTCAATGGGCGGCATTTGATCTCGACAAGCCGCGGCTCAGTGAAAAAATATAGAACACGTCCGCAATAGTGGACAAGAATAGGCGTTTTGTATAGGATGCTGGCCATGTGTGTTCCACAAATTGCGGAACACACACTGGTTGGCATCCGTGGTTGTGCGGATCCGCAACACCACGGCCGTCTGCTCCATACAGTATTACAACCAGCGATTCGCTCATCCCTAATTAATATAACAAATCAGTTTTGACCTTAACAGATCATAAGTGGTTGCTTTGTTTTATAATGGGTTTATCACATTTCCATTTCTTTCTCAAGACGCCAGCCACTGCTAGAGATATTTAGTAAGATCTGTCATAAAACAGATTCTGCTCTAGCTAATAGAGGTGGTCCTGAGCGAGGAAGCCCTCAGTGACATCAATAGGACATAAAAGGGTGTTGTTTAGAGGACATCTGTCAGCAGATTTGTACCTGTGACACTGTCTGATCTGTTACATGTGCACTTGGCAGCTGAAGACATCTGTGTTGGTCTCATGTTCATATGTGCCCACATTACTGAGGAAAATGATGTTTTAATATATGCAAATGAGCCTCTAGGATCAATGGGGGCGTTGCCATTACATATAGAGGCTCTGCTCTCTCTGCAACTGCTGTGCCCCCTGTACTTTGACTGATAGGGTTAGGCAGTGAAAACCTCATCATGCCTGGTCGTGACTTCTCCTAAAGTCAAAGTCCACAGGGGGCGGAAGTTGCAGAGAGAGCTGGGCCTCTAGGTGTAACGGCGGTGCCCCCATTGCTACTTAATGCTCATTTGCATATATTAAAATTAGATTTTTCTCAGTAATGCGGGCACTTATGAACATGGGACAATGCAACAGGACAGCCAGTTTCTTAGACAAACCTGCTAACAGATGTTCTTTAAGCCTTTGCTCCCATTCAGCAAACATAAATCTTGAAAATTATCAGAAAATGAAACAAATCCGGTTTCCATTATATAACATTTCATCAATATCTAAAAAGTGGAAAATCCCTTTAAGCTTTATTTACGTTCAATCCCTTTAATATATAGTTCATTCCTAGGGCCGAGGTCAAATTTTGAACTATAAAACGCAAACACATCAAATACAAATCTAAAAACATAATATATAACATTCCCTCTGCAGCTTCATGTTGCAGAATCCCAAAGTAACAGACATATATAGGCACAGGGACCCGCTATAAATATGTGAACCACACCATGCCATCCCCTGACCCTTGTCATGTGTATGTCATGTCACAGCTTACCAGTTTATGGTTATGTTCTGGCAGCAATGGGATATAAATACAGCAGGAAAAAGTCTATCAAAAGGCACCAAAAGTAAACGGAGTATTCAGATTTACTTGTTCAGTGCTGCCTAAGACATGTACCATATAAAATACCAGGTTCCAAAGATGCTGGCAGACATATACAGGCTCGCTTTACATGTGCCAGCAGAATACAGTGTCCACTCTTATAAGCAGTGAATTGCTGCTGAATACAGGAGCTGTATCTCAATGCTATCCAATGGAGGGTTTATATCTATAAACCACCAGCTTAATCACCAGTATACATATAAAATACGCACACATATACGACAAGGGAAATGTAACAAGCAGCAAACTAACCTTCTAAAATAGTGACTGGAAATGTCCCTTCCTGGCAAACCCCTGCTTCTAGGAAGCTATGTGCCGGGGCAAAGCATTCCTGACTCCTGAGCCGGTGCTGTATTCTAGCCGAGGCTAAGGGCACTCCCGCGCTTAGAAACAGAATACTGGATCCACCGTACGCTATAATGGTGTCTGCTGTGAAAACCAGCAATTCGCCAAGGTACAGCTGCATGCATCGGTATTTCGGCCTATTTCAGAAATCTATGATGGAAGCTCCTGCTGGAACCTCCATCACAGATGTGAACCTAGCCTTTGATGTTCTCTCACCAAGCAACCTTTGAGCAGGCTGAAGTCTTGCTAAAACTCCGACGCGTTTCCCCTATTAGAATACAGGTTCATCAGGGGATATATATCAAGGGCAAAATTCAAATAAATGACGGCTGATATTCGGCTTGTGTGACCGCTCCAGCGCTGATTTCCTCCAGAATTTAAACCCACATGTGCCTCAATGTACTGGTGCTCATTTGCTGGCTCAGAGACCTTACACCACGCGGACCACACTGCTGACTACCATACACAGCTTTATCACATTATAATGTTGGCACTTTTTACTGAGTGGGTATTATGTGGCTATGGGACGTTTATTCTGATTAGTCCATTTGGACCACACTGCTGATTACCATATATTGTTATAATGTTGATCGACCTCACGGAGTAAGGCATAATATGGCTATGAGACATTTACCTCCTCTTGCTGCAGGTTTTGGGGGCTATCTATTTTCTGATGCAATTACCCTATACATGGATAAGTATTATTATGACATATCTAATTGAGGGCATAAGTTGTTATAAGATACTTACCCTCTTGTTGTCTCATCCTTTATCCTTCCATGTACCTTATATGTATTATAGGGTAATTTCTATGTGGGGCATCAGTGTTTGCATATTGTCTCTATTGACCATCAATGTGTCACGTCAATGATTTACTGAACGGTCTGAGTTCACGTGGTTGATACATCAATTAAAGAAGAACTCCCGACAAAAATTTTATTCCATGTCCTGCTAGAAATGTACATGGTGTAATCTGTAGTGAATGTCATTTTCTTACCAGTGTCTGAATTTTTGACTTATATCATCCTGAAGTTTCTTATCTGTGTCATGTGACCAGCAATTAGACCCACCAACTCACACAGCACCTTATGTGTGGACAGGAAGTCTAATTCTCTATGTATTCCTATGAGACTGAAAGTGAGGCTCCCATAGGAATGAATAGAGCAGTTACTGGCTTTCTGTCCTGGGTCAGTTGGAGGTCAGGGAGTTGGTCACATGACCCAGCTACAATAAGAAGAGAGGTTTTTACTCACAGAAACAGTCACTGATAAGAAAATGACAATCACTACAGATTATATCATGCGCCTTTCTAACAGGTCAGAGAATAAAAATTTTTGCAGGAGTTCTTCTTTAATGTCTCTGCTGTTCATCTATTCACATGCCTATTGGTTTATTTTCGTCATTTATTTGAATTTTGCCCTTGATATATATCCCCTGATGGAACCTGTACACAAATAGGGGAAACGTGTTGGGATTTAGGGCGTGTGTATCTATAAATATGACGTTTTGGGTCATTGTGATTCAGGGCCAACCAGGGTTGACCAGGATTAGGCTTGAGGACAGGGGCCACCTACCTTTCAGGTGTTCCCCTGGGCTGAGTGGAGTTTAGGGACCTAATAGGGTCAGGTTTGGATTATTGATTAACCCTGATATCTGGCCTTTTTTCTAGCAGTTTCATTGATTACAGGTGTAGTTACCTAATAAGGTTGGTTTTATTGGTAAAAGAATAAAAGTGAAGTTTTAAAAGGTTTATGCTCACTAATGAACTGTTTAACTCTGCATAACCTCGTTTAAAAAGATATCTTTACGCTAAACTTCCTAC
The DNA here is from genome assembly GCA_900303285.1 of Rhinella marina. Lineage (NCBI taxonomy): Eukaryota > Metazoa > Chordata > Amphibia > Anura > Bufonidae > Rhinella > Rhinella marina. The sequence goes on along the minus strand of ONZH01012036.1, from coordinate 85,207 downwards.
TGTAAAAGTGACAGTTCTGGCCGCTTTTATCTTCTGGGGAACCATGACTTGGTTCCAAGAAAGCCCAGAATTTTGTGGGACCCTGGTTAGGAAAGCTTTGTGATCTGTGTAAGCAATAGGACACCTTATACTTTCATGATCATGGCTACAACTACTGAATTGAATTGCTGTACTGAATTCCATGACCCAATACTGCAAGGCCTCAGTGCTACCCACAGTCATCTTGCCACCGTCAAAGGCTAATGCTGTACCAGAAACTTTTTAAAGTTATTTGTCACTTGTCTGACACCATCACTGTGTTCCTGAATACATTTTGTTAAGTCTACATCATTTTTCCATTAGAGGGGCTGTCTAGCTTCTAGATATTGATGACCTGGCCTTAGGACAGGTCATCAATGTAAGATTGGATGGGTCATCAGTAGTGTTGAGCGAACGTCTGTTTTCAAGTTCGGCGTACAAGGTTCATAACTTATGGTCTGTGGTAGCGGAATCCATAACGGAATTCTTAGATAACCGGAACCTTATACGCCGAACTTGAGAAGTTCACTCAACACTACTCATCATCTTATGCCAGGTCTGGAGCTGGAAGGTCTATCCACTATGTAGTCACTTTGCCGAGTTCACTTGAATGGAACCTGAGATGCAGTGTCCTGGCACAGCCACTACATAGTAGATGTAGCTTCCTGCTTCTAAGTCCTCTGTTACTTCTGGTGCTGGTGGCTGCTGAGGATAGCTGATAGCTCATCGGTGGGGGTGCCGGGTGTCAAACTACCAGCAATCTGGTATCAATGATCTATCCTAAGGACAGGTCATCAAAATCTGGAACCAGACAACCCCTTTAATGTGAAATGTAAAACATTATAACAGAAGACAATTTAAATTAAATTATATTGTAGGATATATAAAGGTCAGGAAATGAAAGGATGCTCTACGGCCTTACTAACCTCCAAAGAGATCAACATCAACACTGGCAGTACTAAGAGTGGCAGGTGCCGGAGAAACCGAAGGTGCTGGAGTTTCAGTGGAAGCAGCAGGAAGGGCACTGGGCTCAGCTGAGAATGGGTCAGAAAGCTGAGGAACCTCTGAGATAAGAGAAGTAGAAGGCGCAGAGAGAGAGTCTGCATGTAACAAGGAATGGGGAGAAAAGTTATCTGTCAGCAGAAGAGACAAAAGAGCAGGCAGAAGAACAGCAAAGAAGGGAAGACGCTACTCACCTTCGCCCAAAAGATCTGTTGTCATCCATTAAGCAAGCGATTAAAAAGAAAACAAGTGTAAGAGGTATGATAAAGGGAGAAGTGTGAATGTTACCTGCAGAGTGTTGAAAAGGAGACAAAGAGGAAAGGCCAGTGATGCCAATGATTTGGAATCCTCCCTACCAAAAGCATAGAAGTGATTGATACGCACAATAGGCACCCACACTGCACAACAAGGTGACAACACATTCTTCTATGGTACAATACAATCAGGGCTAAACGGAGGCAGAGCTGCGCATGGAATCACATTATGGCCAACAGTAATGTGTGTGGTAGGTATTGGTAGGTAAAAGTAATTTAGGATATCTATCACCTATCCATCTATCATTATTTCACGTCTCACTGAGTGACAGCACAGGCTTTATGTATTCATGATCCAAAAACTGAACGCACACGACATACTGCGTTACTGAAATTTCAAATACAGTATATGATGTGAATACACATGTGAATCCATAGAGACTAGATAAGGTAGTGCAGACGCACTGCAGAGGGACCAGAGCGCTAAAGAAGCACTGCCGGCTCTTCAGTCCTAGGACTGGTACGGGTCACGGCCATTGGACCTCCAATCATAGATGAATGGCAATCCTAGAAATACAATCGCTTTCTGGGATGAGAATAACTCAAACAAGGGGTTGTCTCACTTCAGTAAATGGAATTTATCGTGTAGAGAAAGTTAATACAAGGCACTTACTAATGTATTGTGATTGTCCATATTGCTTCCTTTGCTGACTGCATTCATTTTTCCATCACATTATACACTGCTCATTTCCAGGGTTACAACCACCCTGCAATCCAGCAGTGGTGGTCGTGCTTGCACACTATAGGAAAAGATGCCAGCCTCTCTGATGGCTGGGGCTGTGACAGCTCACATAGACATGTATGTACAGCAGCTTCTGTACCAGCCAGGTAAGTGCCTTGTATTAATTTTCTCTACATGATGAATGCCATTTGCTGAAGTGAGACAACCCCTTTAACTTTGAATACCTCTGTAGCGTATCATTGAGGAAGGATAATTTCAGAGAACACCCCATGGAAAAAAAAAAAGAGTCTGTGTGAGATATTAAAACACCACATTTAAATCAAGAGCCGTGTACTGTATTGCAGCTCAGAGCCATCCACTTGAAAGAGGATGCATACATGTCTGGAAGAAAACAATCAAGTGCACAGATTTATCATACACCTAAAACAGCTCTCTGGCATCAAAATGTTGCTAAATTTTGTGAAAGGTCCTGCTTGGGAAAATATATACAACTTTTTGGTGGGTTTATGCCCCACTCATGTTTAGCAAAAGTGGGTGAAGTGAAGTGGGCATTGCAGGGCAGAGCCAAGCCGGCCTGGCACTTTCATTATAATTTATGCCAAAAAGCTATAGTATAATATATTTTGCCCAGCACTTATCAGCAGGCCCTAGTGTACACAGGTGACACTCCACTACTATATATACACAATATACTACATTATGAGCAGGCCCTAGTGTACGCAGGTGACACTCCACTACTATATATCCAATATACTACATTATCAGCAGGCCCTAGTGTACACAGGTGACACTCCACTACTATATATACACAATATACTACATTATCAGCAGGCCCTAGTGTACGCAGGTGACACTCCACTACTATATATCCAATATACTACATTATCAGCAGGCCCTAGTGTACACAGGTGACATTCCACTACTATATATCCAATATACTACATTATCAGCAGGCCCTAGTGTACACAGGTGACACTCCACTACTATATATACACAATATACTACATTATCAGCAGGCCCTAGTGTACACAGGTGACACTCCACTACTATATATCCAATATACTACATTATCAGCAGGCCCTAGTGTACACAGGTGACACTCCACTACTATATATCCAATATACTACATTATCAGCAGTCCCTAGTGTACCACAGGTGACACTCCACTACTATATATCCAATATACTACATTATCAGCAGGCCCTAGTGTACACAGGTGACACTCCACTACTATATATCCAATATACTACATTATCAGCAGGCCCTAGTGTACACAGGTGACACTCCACTACTATATATACACAATATACTACATTATCAGCAGGCCCTAGTGTACGCAGGTGACACTCCACTACTATATATACCAATATACTACATTATCAGCAGGCCTAGTGTACACAGGTGACACTCCACTACTATATATCCAATATACTACATTATCAGCAGGCCCTAGTGTACACAGGTGACACTCCACTACTATATATACACAATATACTACATTATCAGCAGGCCCTAGTGTACCAGGTGACACTCCACTACTATATATCCAATATACTACATTATCAGCAGGCCCTAGTGTACACAGGTGACACTCCACTACTATATATCCAATATACTACATTATCAGCAGGCCCTAGTGTACACAGATGACACTCCACTACTATATATACACAATATACTACATTATCAGCAGGCCCTAGTGTACGCAGGTGACACTGCACTGCTATATATCCAATATACTACATTATTAGCAGGCGCTAGTGTACACAGGTGACACTCCACTACTATATATCCAATATACTACATTATCAGCAGGCCCTAGTGTACACAGGTGACACTCCACTACTATATATACACAATATACTACATTATCAGCAGTCCCTAGTGTACACAGGTGACACTCCACTACTATATATCCAATATACTACATTATCAGCAGGCCCATAGTGTACGCAGGTGACACTCCACTACATATATCCAATATACTACATTATCAGCAAGGCCCCCCTAGTGTACACAGGTGACACTCCACTACTATATACCAATATACTACATTATCAGCAGGCCCTAGTGTACACAGGTGACACTCCACTACTATATATCCAATATACTACATTATCAGCAGGCCCTAGTGTACACAGGTGACACTCCACTACTATATATCCAATATACTACATTATCAGCAGGCCCTAGTGTACGCAGGTGACACTCCACTACTATATATCACAATATACTACATTATCAGCAGGCCCTAGTGTACGCAGGTGACACTCCACTACTATATATCCAATATACTACATTATCAGCAGGCCCTAGTGTACACAGGTGACACTCCACTACTATATACACAACATACTACATTATCAGCAGGCCCTAGTGTACACAGGTGGACACTCCACTACTATATACACAACATACTACATTATCAGCAGGCCCTAGTGTACGCAGGTGACACTCCACTACTATATATCCAATATACTACATTATCAGCAGGCCCTAGTGTACACAGGTGACACTCCACTACTATATATCCAATATACTACATTATCAGCAGGCCCTAGTGTACACAGGTGACACTCCACTACTATATATCCAATATACTTACATTATCAGCAGGCCCTAGTGTACGCAGGTGACACTCCACTACTATATATACACAATATACTACATTATCAGCAGGCCCTAGTGTACGCAGGTGAAACTCCACTACTATATATACACAATATACTACATTATCAGCAGGCCCTAGTGTACACAGGTGACACTCCATTACTATATACACAATATACTACATTATCAGCAGGCCCTAGTGTACACAGGTGACACTCCACTACTATATACACAATATACTACATTATCAGCAGGCCCTAGTGTACACAGGTGACACTCCACTACTATATATCCAATATACTACATTATCAGCAGGCCCTAGTGTACGCAGGTGACACTCCACTACTATATACACAACATACTACATTATCAGCAGGCCCTAGTGTACGCAGGTGACACTCCACTACTATATATCCAATATACTACATTATCAGCAGGCCCTAGTGTACGCAGGTGACACTCCACTACTATATACACAACATACTACATTATCAGCAGGCCCTAGTGTACACAGGTGACACTCCACTACTATATATATACAATATACTACATTATCAGCAGGCCCTAGTGTACGCAGGTGACACTCCACTACTATATATCCAATATACTACATTATCAGCAGGCCCTAGTGTACACAGATGACACTCCACTACTATATATACACAATATACTACATTATCAGCAGGCCCTAGTGTACACAGGTGACACTCCACTACTATATATACACAATATACTACATTATCAGCAGGCCCTAGTGTACACAGGTGACACTCCACTACTATATATACACAATATACTACATTATCAGCAGGCCCTAGTGTACACAGATGACACTCCACTACTATATATCCAATATACTACATTATCAGCAGGCCCTAGTGTACACAGGTGACACTCCACTACTATATATCCAATATACTACATTATCAGCAGGCCCTAGTGTACACAGGTGACACTCCACTACTATATATCCAATATACTACATTATCAGCAGGCCCTAGTGTACACAGATGACACTCCACTACTATATATCCAATATACTACATTATCAGCAGGCCCTAGTGTACGCAGGTGACGCTCCACTACTATATATCCAATATACTACATTATCAGCAGGCCCTAGTGTACGCAGGTGACACTCCACTACTATATATACACAATATACTACATTATCAGCAGGCCCTAGTGTACGCAGGTGACACTCCACTACTATATATACACAATATACTACATTATCAGCAGGCCCTAGTGTACACAGATGACACTCCACTACTACATATACACAATATACTACATTATCAGCAGGCCCTAGTGTACACAGGTGACACTCCACTACTATATATCCAATATACTACATTATCAGCAGGCCCTAGTGTACGCAGGTGACACTCCACTACTATATATCCAATATACTACATTATCAGCAGGCCCTAGTGTACACAGGTGACACTCCACTACTATATATACCAATATACTACATTATCAGCAGGCCCTAGTGTACACAGATGACACTCCACTACTATATATCCAATATACTACATTATCAGCAGGCCCTAGTGTACGCAGGTGACGCTCCACTACTATATATCCAATATACTACATTATCAGCAGGCCCTAGTGTACGCAGGTGACACTCCACTACTATATATACACAATATACTACATTATCAGCAGGCCCTAGTGTACGCAGGTGACACTCCACTACTATATATCCAATATACTACATTATCAGCACTTTGCGACCTGCACATAATTTAGCTGATGGTACAAATTCAGATTTTGCAGCCAAAAGAAAAAGTGAAAACAAAGCAATTAAGGATGCTGGATTTACCTCCCCAAGCACTGGCGACCGCCGGGGCAGCTGAAGATGACTGACCGGTTGAGGTGAAGTCTGGCTGCAGATCCAGGAGATCATTGGAGAGCTTTGCTGAACTGCAAAGAACCAAGTCAAATGGGATTGAGGAAAACAAATTCTTTACAGTTATTCATATGTCTGAATCATGGAGCACATGCATTATAGGGCAGAGATTATAGACTCCTGAGTTCTCCTGAACACAAACCTAAGCTCACAGTTATGATTGAATGAAATCCACGAATGCAGAGAAGAGTCATGGGGTGGCTCCCCACCAGCTTCTTCCTCTATGGCTTTATTCACAGATCTCTTCCTATTTGTGTATAGGGAGAGAGACCTGCCAATTAAGTCGAGGAAAGCGTTAAGAAGTTTGTAAGGAGCCACCCAGATGACTGCTCTCCCTGTTCCTCGAAGTGTACGAGTGTATCACTGTACAGCGGCGGCCTCACGAAGCGCACAGCGTCATAGCAACCAATGACTCCGTCCGCTCTTGCCCTCTGAAGGAGCACAGTGTGGGTTTTCATGGACCGTGCTCCACGGATGTCTGAATGAGGCCTTATACAGAGAATACTATCAATCACTGATAACACATCCACTGTGTACAGCGGACAGCTATCTATCTATACACATTTATGCCTTATTCACATGTAAGTGTTTTGGTCAGTTATTGTGAGCCAAAACCAGGTGCAGCTCTGAACACAGAACAGGAGCAGATCTTTCCCTTATACCTTATGTCTGTGGAGGCTCCAATCCTGGTTATAGCTCACAACCACTGATGGAAATCACCGACCAAAACACTGATGTGTGAATGAGGCTTTACACAGAGAATGCCATCAATCACTCATAACACCTCCCCAGTGTACATCTATCAGTGACTGACAGCTATCTCTGTATACACACTTACACAGAGAATGCCATCAATCACTCATAACACCTCCCCAGTGTACAACTATCAGTGACTGACAGCTATGTATGTATACAAACTTACACAGAGAATGCTATCAATCACTGATAACACCTCCCCTGTGTACAACTATCAGTGACTGATCGCTATCTCTGTATACACACTTACACAGAGAATGCTATCAATCACTCATAACACCTCCCCAGTGTACAACTATCAGTGACTGACAGCTATGTATGTATACAAACTTACACAGAGAATGCTATCAATCACTGATAACACCTCCTCCATGTACAACTATCAGTGACTGACAGCTATGTATGTATACAAACTTACACAGAGAATGCTATCAATCACTGATAACACCTTCCTGTACAATCAAGATCAGAAATTTAATGTATACATTACAAGCTTTACTGAATCTTTTCCCACAAAACTATATATCAATCTGCTCAACTCTTCCTGCTTTATAAATACTGCCTGCAGATTGCACTGCATTTTATGATGAATGATTCTCTTCAAAGGGCTTATGCTATGATTGGTGTAAAAAATTAAACCCCTGAACATAATAGGAACTGGAGCCCAAATAACCAGAAACATAGGACACAGTTCAGACATAAACCTCATACTGAACAGGACATAAGGCGAACACAGACAAAGATACATGCCTGGACCCCATGCGGAATGCAGTCATGGCAATCACAGACAGAGCTGCTCAGACATGAGAGAGGCAGATGCCTGGACCCCATGCGGAACAGATGTATGGCGGTCACAGACAGAGCTGCTCAGACATGAGAGATGCAGCTGTATTGTTGTAATCGTACTAACCCAGAGAATAAAGTTCAGTTCAATTCAGGTCAGTTTTGCTATAAAGGGAATGCCGTAGGGACAAAACGCGTAAAACTGAGGAATTGCATTTTTTTTTCCAATTCCACCCTATTTGGAATTTTTTCCCGCTTTTCACTACATTGTATGCCATTTTAAATGGTGACATTAGAAAGTACAATTTATCCTGCAAAAAACAAGCTCTCATATGGATACGGGAACAAAAAAATAAAAAAGTTATGGCTCCAGGAAGACCTGGAAGAAAAATGAAAACTCAAAGACAAAAAAACCTCTGATATCCTAAGGGTTAAGGACAGCACCTGACCAACTGGTAATCAAGCACACAGACCAGGGAAACATTAACCCTACATGCACACAGACCATACAGGTTGCAGGAGACGGTTCACACATTGCCGCAGAACACTGCAGTCAGCAAGCACAAGCAACCAGCAACATGGGAAATGCCCACAGCCTGTACGCAATATCACAGGCAGCCAGCCAACACACAGAACTATCCTGTGATTCATTGAAATGAATGGTTCCGCATACGGTCCGCAAAAACAACAGAATGGATACGGAAAGAAAATACGTTTGTGTCCATGAGCCCCTATGCTGTAGAACCCAAAATATACAAGGACATACTGTGATGAAAAGTAAGAAGCCTTACCAAATGGGAGATGCAGCACTTGCAGTTGCAAAAAGGTCAATTGGTGGAGAGGTGTCTACAGTCTTGGATGGAGTAGTGTTTGGAGATGTGACTGTAGTAGCAGGGGAAGACTAAAATACAAGAACACAAATCACAATAAAACACGTAGCAATACTGTCCTTCTACTCCACCATACTATCGTAGTTCTAGGATAACGCAGAGCAGACCACTGGCTGCAGCAATAAGCATACATTAACTATTTCATTTACCCCTCTATGAGCCACAGCTGGAAACCGCTGACCAGCAATGTCCGCCATTTCTCCTGCAGGAAGATCCACTGTTTGCAGGGTTGGCAGATTAAAGGGCTAATGTTAACGTGTGTGTAACGAGTGCAGGAAGACACTTAAACAGTCCTCCTAGTAACATAAAGCTCTGTTCACACTCAATGTAGCAAATGTGGTCCATTAGGTGCCGGTGGTATGTGTGGCATGACAAAGCGGGCACTGTGCTGTGGTTCTAGTTACACACAGAAACCACAAGGCGGGTGTGAATATACCCCAACACATGAAATACACTACTTATCAGCAAAAGACAAATCTTATCATATTGATTACCTTGCCTAGCGGCGATCCAGAGCTGAAATAAAAAAAATTATTTAAAATTATATACAACATTCAGTTTCACATTCATATATAGATTTTACAACACAGACGTGTATTCATACAGACTACTGTTTAAAAGCCACGTAGCTTCATACATTACACACATTAATAAGCACATTAAAACCACTATTTTTCTTACACTGAGTAAAGGACATTTAGCACTGAATTTTTTACAAAAGCAATAATGGGAGACACAGCCAAAAAAAAAGAAAAGAAAAGAATAACAAAACAAAAAAAATACAAAATAAAAATAAAAAATACAAAAAAAAAGTCAATCAAATTCAATAGAACAAAACAAACGCTTGTCTGGATTACACAACAGTGTTACAGGTCATTCTTGTACATGCTGAGCTCCATTACACAGAGCTGAGGGGACCTTCCAGCACAGGTCAGGACCACAAAAAGGAATGTCCACTTGTACATCATTGAAAATGTAGGGAAAAATGTGTATTGACATAGCAGTTCCTCCACATGTCACAACTGATGGCAGTGTGACCACCCTAGAGGACCAGCTAACTGAAAAAAGCAAATTCTTGGGACTTACCCGTCACTGAATGATAAAGACAGAGAAGAAACAAAGAAAAAAAGGGAAAGGTCAGGTCAGAAAACAAGACCGTATGTTTGACATGTTAAACAAGGATGTCTTTCAGTGAGGCCTCTTTCGCATGTCTGTGTCCATGATGACATCTGTGACAAGATGGTCAGTGGTTCATGAACAATCTGTGTGTGGTCCATGTGTCATCCGTATTCCACGGATTCTGCTAGGCTGAAACCTGGTTTCCAGAGCATGTCCTAGCTACGATTCTTGAAAACCACAGACTAAACACAGATGACATCTGTGTTGTGTCTGTGGTTTTCATGGACCTATAAACTATAATGTGCATGAGGGATCCGTAATCACGGAAAAAACAGGGTATACTTCTGCAGTGTCACCATGGACCCTCTGATGTGTGATTCCACACATTAAAATCAATGGATATGTGAACTGACCATGGAGAAAGAGGCATTGGACCTTAAGCCTAGACCATCTTTGATGCATCGGAGACTCTTGCCTTCTTTATACTGCCTCTTGAGTGGTTAAAGGGGTATTCCCATGTCACAAATGTAGTTTGTATAGTTAGATATAGCCATACCAATATTATTACTAATAGAATTTATTTATATAAAATGTACCGTTTAGAAGATTTGCCTATTTGTAGCTCCATTGTCCCACACACATCAATCAGGCCGTTTCCCCTGGTTACGGCCACCGTGGCCATGTAATAGTGGTGGTCAGCTTGATCCTTTTTAAACCCGCTCTGAGGTAACTGCTGTATTGTGAACGCACATTGCATGAGCATGTGGAGACACATCTAAGGTACTTTCACATCTGCGCTTTGGACGCTACCAGCCCAAAACCCCATTTGTCAGGATCCGTCCAAAACGTAGACTTTATAAACCTGCTCCATAGAGATGAATTGATCTTGGAACAGGATTAGTTTCTCTGCGTTTTGGAAGCGCAGACAAAAATGCTACAACCCTAAGATGTGTCTCCGCTCATGTAATGTACATTCACAATACAACAGTTACCTCAGAGCGGGTCTGAACAAGAGCAAGCCGACCACCACTACTACATGGTCGCGGTGGCCGTAACTAGGGGCAACAGCCTGACTGATGTGTGTGGGACAATGGATATACAAATAGGTAAATCTTCTAAACTGTACATTTTATATAAATACATTCTATTAGTAATAATACTGGTATGGCTATATCTAACTATACAAACTACATTTGTGAGATGGGAATACCCCTTTAACTGTTGGCTGTTATTCTCCACCAAAAAAAAAAAAAATGGGTGCAGTCTGGTGCCTTTTATAACTCAACTTTACTAGACACTTTTGAAAAGTAGAAAAGAAGTAGTAAAGTAGTAAAGAAGAGCATTTACTCTTTTTGGTGAAAATCAATAAGAAATTTGTCTAAGTGTACGGCCACATGGTCAGATTTCCTGATGCAGTTTTGGAAAATCAGGAGTGGATCATAAAAGTAGAGAAAATATTAAAGGGTTATTCTCATTTTAGACAATGGGGGCATATCGCTAGGATATGCCCCCATTGTCTTATAGGTGCGGGTCCCATCACTGCACCTATATCCAGAACGGAGCCCCCGAACTGAATGAGGGCGTACTGCGCATGTGCAGCCGCCCTCCATTCATTTCTATGGGGCCGCCGAAAATAGCCGAGCGCTGGCTCGGCTACTTCCGTCAGCTCCATAGAAATGAATGGGAGCGCACCGTGCATGCACGGCCCGGCTTCCATTCATTTCTATGAGCGCAGCGGGGAGCTGTGCCTGGTGGTGGCCGGACCCCCGGAAACCTGGGGTCCTCCAAACCGCACAATACACAGTATTTAGTTCCAAGTTTACAATTGTAAATACATCAGTTTGAAGGATTTTTACACCATAAATGTTTCTTCAAAAGAAGGATTGTGCATGTACAATAAGGTTTCAAATTATCTAGTAGCCAAAACAATTATTTATTGGGGTCTGTTTCATAACAGGGGGCACATGCAAGTCATTTTGCTCTCTTAAAGTGCCAGACACTTTGAACAGCTTCCATATAGGTGCCTGAGACTCTGTATGGACCCAAAAGAAATAAGGTTGTAGCATGTTCCATATGCTTGGAGGTGTTATATATACTGTATACCTACATGTACAACAGTTACAGAGCCTCGATATACTACCATACACAACCTAAGCCCTTGTTTACACCTCTGTGTCCATGATGACCCCCGTGGCAAGATGGTCAGAGGTTCATCCATGAAGATGTCAGTGAAGGATCCATGTTTGGTCCATTTTGTGCTCTACATGTGTCATTTGTATTCCATGGACACTGCTCAACTGACAATCAGTTTATAGAGCTTCTCCTACCAAGGGTCCGAGAAAATCTCTGACATAACAAGGATGCTATCTGTGCGGTCTCTGTGGTTTTCAAGGACCCATAGACTATAATGTGTGTGAGGGATCCGTAATCACAGACAATAGTGCATTCTTCTGTGGTGTCACCAAGGACCCATGGTCTGTGGAAAACACGCACACTAAAGTCAACAGATGTGTGAACGGTCCATGGAGACTACAGACGGCACACGTTCGTGACCCTATCATGTCTGGGAGAGGTCTAAGGGCTCATCCAACAAAGCCAGGCAGAATCAGCCAGAAGAAACCTCAGTACAAAGGTGCAGTATGTGCCTATAGTAGACCATGGGTACCATACAACACATACGTACAGCAATGTATACTAGAACAGATCTAGATACAAACCTGTTGCCTTTCTTCCCTTCCAATGTATTTAAATGTTGCTCCAAAGTTTCCATAAGACTGCTCGGTGCCTATGACACAAGTGACAGGATATTAGAAAAACGCAAAGCAAAAAGGACATTACCCTGCAACTCCAAAGAGTCATTTCTGCAGATGGAACGGTCATGCACACTATAGGTAAAGAAATAAGATTTTAGGAACCGCAGTGATTAGAAGAGCGATAACCCACTCACTGAAAACTGTAGCATGCAAATCATGACAAGGTTTTCTAAAAATTACATGTAATAGCAAAATTCTGCTGTCTTTAAATAATGTGGGAAAAAAGAGAACGCACCCATAGTCAGTTATTCTTCTATTATACTGCCGTCCATGCAGTGTCCACACACAGGAGTGTGACTGTAGAGAACGCTGTGGTTTATAGAGCCCTCGGCCATTCAGTTAGGATTTAGGTCAGTGCTACATTAGTCTTTTATCGACCATCTGACCTATCAGTACAACGTCTTAGATCTGGCCAGGAGTCTGGCTTCTACTAATGTAGCCAAGTATGTGCAGGGAGGTTGAAGTCTCCAGTATGTAACAAATACTTTGAGAATTCAGCAATTTATCATATCCATTTTCAGATTTTAAAAAAAAAAAAGTTGATATTTAGACTGTGTTATTACAGACAAGTCACTCAGGCTACCTGCACACGAAACGTATTACGCAGATTAGACAAATGTCATGTACCCTTTTGAAATCTGCAGGATGTCAACTGTTTGTGCAATTTTTGGTACGAATCCTTATCAATAGAAGGGTGAGATATGAGGCAAAAATCGCATCAAATCCGCATGTGTTTTGGTGCAGATATGTATGGAAATCCATCCGCACCCGCGTGCAGTTAGCCTAAGGTTCTGCTATCAGTCTGAAGAGATAAGAGGTAATGCAGGTCTTATCATCTCACTAACAAGTAGATTATAGGAAGTGAGTAAGGACACGCTGAAAGCAAAGTATTAATACTAAAACTTAGCGCCTAAAATTACCGGCTCGTCGACGATACCGTCCTTAAAGGAAAAAAGATATAGTTAACGTTGAAGCTCGTCTAACATAACATCATACTCTAAAAGCAGAATGAATTCCCTTCCTCATATGCTCAGTTGTAATGATACGACATGAATGTGTCTACAGAGCGTTTTATGGGCTCTCCCAGTGCCCTCTAAAAACACACGAGTAGATTAAATGGCTTTAGATTAAATTGGCCCTGGTGTCTGTTTGTATGTCTGTGGTAAATAGATTAGGAAAATTAGAAAGTAATTAAATTGAGGGCTCCAGTGGGGCCGACGCTCCTCATGGTGATCAACTGTACATGGCTGGAAAGTCTGTTAGCGCAGCAGTTCATGATATTACAGAGGACCTCTCAGCTCTCCTGGCAGCGCTGAAATAGTTAATAATTGTGTGTCATATGAAATAATTCTGAAACGTGTTCACATGGCCGTGTGCACTCCAGGTCTGGGTGATGGCCGCGTCTGCTGACCCAAAAATCAGGAATCTATGATGCTGTGAGTTCTACCGATCTGTGCTTACAGCATTATCTGAGTATGAGACAACAGTACCGCGGCTGGGCTAAAACTTACAGCACCGTAGATTACTATGGTACAGTGGGGCACATTTATCAAGCTCGCTTTTTTTTTTAGTAAAAATTGGAATATTGGCAACATCTGTCCTGAATTTGCATCTCATTTATTATCCCTTTGGTTAAAGCCTGACATCTAGTGGTTGTTTTCTTGTACGACAGGTACGTATTTACTAAGACTTGTGTCATTGGTTTGTGCAAGTGACCAGAAAAAAAGACACATCTCATCTCAATACAGACAGGAAAAATAAGCCTGGACAGTAGTGGAGTAGAAATAAGACTTATGTTTATGCACCTAATTCAGGCGTAAAAAAAAGAAGCACCTACATAAATAGGTCGGCAAAGGTTTAAAAGCTTCTGAATTAGTCTTAAAACTTAATATGCGGAAACGCCTCCAAAACAGGCGCAAAATCAGTTGTTAAATGAGACTTAAAAAATTAGACAGATGTAAACAGGCTTTTTACTTAGAAAAACAGGCGAGGACACTATAGTAAATATGTCCCACTGAGTCCAAGACAGCCAAGCCATGGTCAAGCTGGGAAATGCAGCCGGCACAGGAACCATTTTTCCTGGACTGCACACACCCATCAGACACTGACTATATTATAACTCTGTGTTGTGCCATTCCTGTTATTCCTCCTAGAAATGAACAATTGAGTGTTTCCAGCTAGGGGCATGTCCCTACATGGATGACAGCGGAGTAACAGAGGCATAGCACAATGCAGAGTTTGTTATTTTTACAAAAAATATTGTATTTACCAAAAATAGAGATGTCAGGAGAGCTGACAGATCCTTATTAAAGAAGAACTCCCACAAAAATGTTTATTTTCTGACCTGTTAGAAAGGTGCATGATGTATTCTGTAGTGAATGCAATCTTCTCATCAGTGACTATATCTGTGAGTTATCCCCTCTCTTCTTATTGTAGCTGGGTCATGTGATCAACTCCCTGACCTCCAACTGACCCAGGACAGGAAGCCAGTAACTGCTCTATTCATTCCTATGAGAGTCAGAGTGAGGCTCCCATAGGAATGCATAGAAAATTACACTTCCTGTCCACACATAAGATGCTGTGTTATCTGGGGAGTCTGATTATTGGTTACATGACACAGATGAGAAACATCAGGGAGATATAACTCACAAATACAGACATTAGTAAGAAAATGACATTCACTACAAATTACATCATGTACCTTTCTAGCAGGACATGGAATAAATTTTTTTTTTGTGGGAGTTCTTCTTTAATCTTTTTATCTTAAAATTGATGCTGGGTAATTAATGAATAAACCAAAAACCATCTGCAATAGGTTTATGGAGCTGCAGTCTACACTGAGTAATGCATTCACGGGCTGCCTCATTGGAAAACACCCATAAGGGTATGTTCACACATCCATGCATGAACCCTGATCCCAAACATAGAACAGACTTTTCAGTCATAGAAATTTCTACAACAGCATGTGGGAATATACCATAAAGCATAAGCCTCACGATCCCAGCTCAGAAACATGGATTGCGCAGAAACCCCCCTAAAAGGCTATGGACACATTTGGTGGCATTTTTCATCAATGCATGTTACTCATTTTGGGCTAAAAATCATTTTTTCAATTGGTCTTTAAATTTCAATAGTTTTTCCTCCGCAGCTTTCACTTTCACTACATTTACAGACTATAGCTCTCTGCCTCACAGTGAATCCATCAGGGAGCTGCTCTAATGGCTGAAACTGTCAGACCAGCTCTCTGACTCCGTGAGAAGGGGGAAGCAATAGTCTGCAGATGTAGTCAAAGTGAACTCTGTATAAATTGTTCCCAAAGGCGTCAATAGCCTGTAATGATCCACAGGCATGGCTTCACTGTAAACATCACATAGTATTTCATACGAGAGCCTCCTCACCTGAGTAAGATCAGGGATGTCACCTTTATCAATGCCAACTTGCTGTAACACAAATAAAACATATAAGTGCCACATACTGAGAAACTTAAGAGGTTTAGAAAGCAACATAAAAAAAAAAACACAATTTGGGAAATACGGCCCGCTGCAGCAATGTCTAGGTGCTTTATTGCATTTGTACATCAGACCAGTGTGGATTAGAGGAACATTTTATACAGCTTACCTCTGCGACTTTCATAAACTCTGAAACTCTTGTCATTCTGGTCAGGAACCGCTTGTAAATCTCTAGAGCGTCCTTGCACTGGCTCTTCTTCATTTCAAAGAATTTCTCTGATACATGATAAAAAAAAACACAAGGGAAATGATATGCAATATAGTTTTCTTAGAGTAGAACTATGAGCCACACACTGATGGCAAAATCCAGTCTTCCTGGACCACTTTTGCTTTGAGGTGTCCCTTTGCCGGAGATTTTAGATGGCCAAAAAGGGAACGTTAGACAATTTACTGCTGGCCATAGGCCACGAAGGAGCTAGACAGATGCAGACCAATGGCAGATATCTGTATTTTTTCTGAAGGAACTGAAAAGGGTGGAACAGATCTGTTTCTCATCAACAGAAGCCGAGTCCAGGCCACTGATCGCTGAAGGGATCGGTCATTTGGTTCAAGCTCTTGTTTTATCATTTTGCAACAACCTCCACAGGTTAAAGGGGTTGTCCGAGTTATTTTTTTGTTCTTTATATGTTACTAACTTGTCAGGTATAACAACTTTCCCATATACTTTGTGTTTCTAAAGCTGCTGGTTTCTCAGAGTTGACTGAGGGTCACATGACCTGTGATGTCACCTTATCTCCCTGCTCTGTGATGTTTCGTGTACAAGCTTCAGAGTTCAGATAACAGTCTGTACACGAGACGTCACTGGCCACGCCCCCTTTCTTTGCGGGCTCCTGCTATCTGCTCTCTCCCTGGATTCCTTCAGATAAAACATTAACCCCTTCAACCAGAACACACTGAGGGCTCAAGGCTTTACAACAAATAGTAGCTGCAGCAGTGAGAGGAGACAAATGCTGGGCAAGGAGCTATAGAGGAATTGTATTGTACAAGAACAGGTAGGGAGAAATTCCTGTATGTATTAGCAGTGTCATTGTACAGCTGGGACTTGTAGTCCTACACATACAACATGCTGCTGAGTATTCCAGCAGACAGACATGTCACTCAGCACTTGTATTCACTGCCTTTACAGGGAAGGGGAGGGGCTGAGATTGTTGTTATTGCATGTAAACAAAGGCCAGAAAAGAACCAGGGAAATGAGGAAATATAGATTTTTTTTGCCTAAAACTTGCTTAACTTAGTTATATATTGCTGCCCATCAGATTTACAGTGCTATATATTTTTTTTCATAACTTGGACAACCCCTTTAAAGTCTTTCAGAAAATGGCCATCTGACAGCCATAATGTATGGCCAGCTTTACACAGCAAGGTTCAGATAAATGAAGGACATTTTGAGTAAGGCATATGTAAAGAAAGCCATAAAGGTATACTATTCATAGAGAACACATGGAATATCATGTTCTGCCTTCATTTTCATGACATAATGTGGGGATTTGACACTTTTCACACTCTGATCGCTCAAGTGTCCACTGCCGCTGTGGGCCAAATATCTGCTAAACCAGGGATGCTCAATCTGCATCCCTCTGCAACTCCCAGCATGCTGCAATAGTTGTAGGCCGCCCAGGCATGCCGGGAGTTGTAGTTTTGAAATGCTGAAGGCCCACAGGTTGGGCATCTCTGTACTAAACCAATCAGATCAGCCAAACCAGTCATGGATCCTGTAAAAATGGAACCCATGCTGCCGGTGTGAAGGCCTTACCACTGTGTAGTACAGGATTACCGCTTCTACATTTATAACTCTAACCTGACACATACTCACCCAATAAGTTAATTATTCCATCATTGTAGCATGCAAACAACTTGATAAGATCTTTAAAAAGAAGCATAAAAGCAGCATTTATAACCCCATTGGTCAATTCATTAGGGTGAACCTGTAGACAAAAGAAACAATCACGAGATTAAAAAAAGCAGCCCACAGAGGTAGTGATAACATAGTAAAACAAATCTCACACTCAAAAAGGCCATGTGCAGTTAAAGGGGTTGTCCGGTTTCAGGGAAAAAAAAGAAAAAGAAGATCAACCATGCCATCTGCCTACAACAAAGAATAGATTGTTACTTACCTGACAAATCCTGCACCGTTGCGCCAGTTCTACCAGCAGGGCTCTTTTTACCCAGCTGCAGCAGAGTCACCTGATTGTTGCAGCCAATCTCTGCCTCTTTGGTGCAGCTCTGAGGCCAATGATTGGCTGTGGCAGTCACATGTTGTAGACGTGACATCACTGCTGCAGGCTGATAAACAGAGCCTGGCCAGGAGAACCAGAGTGGTGGCATGTGATATGTCAGGCAGGTAACAGATCAGATCACATGTGTTTTCCAGTTTCCTCCTGAAACCAGACAACCCCTTTAAAGGGGTTTTCCGTGAGTTAACTACTGATGACTTATCCTCAGGATAGGTCATCAGTATCTGATCAGTGGGGGTCCAAACCCCCGCCGATCAGCTGTTTGAGAAGGCACCGGCGCTCCCATGCACGCCGAGGCCTTCTCTCAGCTTTTCCTAGGCCAGTGATGCCACTATGCAATGTACGGCACTATGCCTGGTGAGCTGAGAGAAGGCCTCGGCAATCACGGGAGCGCCGGTGCCTTCTCAAACAGCTGATCGGCGGGGTCCAGGGTGTCAGACCCCCACCGATCAGATATTGATGACCTATCCTGAGGATAAGTCATCAGTAGTTAACTCCCAGAAAACCCCTTTAAATCCACCTGCCCTCTGTGGTCACATTCCAAACATGCTAGCATCACGACTGAAACCTGTGATTGTGGTCACATGGATGACCAAGGAACAGACAGAAACCACCGAAGCTTTGGACCTGGTGCGGAGCGGTATTTATTAAAGGGGTATTCCCATCTCACGAATGTAGTTTGTATAGTTAGATATAGCCATACCAATATTATTACTAATAGAATGTATTTATATAAAATGTACCGTTTAGAAGATTTCCCTATTTGTATATCCATTGTCACACACACATCAGTCAGGCCGTTGCCCCTAGTTACGACTACCGCGGCCATGTAGTAGTGATGGCCGGCTTGCTGTTGTTCAAACCTGCTCTGAGGTAACTGCTGTATTGTGTACGCACATTGCATGACCATGCAGAGACACATCTTAGGGCACTTTCACATCTGCGTTTTGGACGCAACCGTCCAAATCACAGACTTTATAAACGGATCCTGCTCCATAGAGATGAATTGATCTTGGAACAGGATCCGTTTCTCTGCGTTTTGGAAGCACAGACAAAAATGCTACAACCCTAAGATGTCTCCCCGCGTTCTCATGTAATGTACGTTCACAATACAACAGTTACCTCAGAGCGGGTCTGAACAAGAGCAAGCCGGCCACCACTACTACATGGCCACAGTGGCCGTAACTAGGGGCAACGGCCTGACTGATGTGTGTGGGACAATGGATATACAAATAGGTAAATCTTCTAAACGGTACATTTTATATAAATACATTCTATTAGTAATAATATCAGTATGGTTATATCTAACTATACAAACTACATTTGTGAGATGGGAATCCCCTTTAACAGATGAGTAACGATTGCTTTTTTTAATTCTAAAACTCCCAGACCAACTCTTCAAGATCTAAATCCTATAAGTTACTGCCCCACTGAAAACCATGCACTGATAGGAAAAAGCCCCAAAAAAGCTCCCTGTGTATATGTACTGGGTTCAGAAGCTAATTGCCTCGATCGCTTGTATAACACAATTAATCACTCAGTAACAGCAGAGCCTGCCATGCATCATTATCAATTCCCATTACATTCAGAAAGGAGCATTTCTCCGACAAGTAGAAGGTCTCCTCTAACGCAGCACTGGATAAATACATACTCCAGTCTTCATCTCCTGTGGGCCAGGGCTAGATGGCGCTTAATAAGGTGCATCTCTGGCCCTCCGGGGGCAAGAAACTCAAAGCTGGTGCAGACCTGAACTATGACCTATGCCGGTTTCTGGGCCATGGAGACTTCACCCATGAGCTCTGCCCTTTTCTTGCCACTTTAGAAAAAAGTGATGAGAAGCTTAGAAAGTCCAAAACTCTGGCATTGCGCGTGCCCATAATCTGCTCCTTTTAATGACAAAAAAGTGGCATTAAAGGGGTTATCAGAGATTTTAAAGGGGCTGTCCAGGCTTTTTCTATTGATGACCTATCCTCAGCTGTATGAGGAGACAGCACGCGCAGTGTGAACGTGCCATCTCCCGTCCCATAGACATACAGCAGCGAGCGGGAAGACAGAAGGGAGATGGCACGTGTACACTGCGTGCGCGTCTCCTCATACAGCTGATTGGCGGGGGTGCCAGGTATCTGACCCCTACCGATCTGATATAGGTCATCAATATTAAAAGCCCAGAGAACCCCTTTAATATTTGATATTCAGGATAGGTCATCGATATCTGATTGGTGGGGGTCCGACTCCTGGCAACCCTGCCAATCAGCTGTTTGAAGAGCGCTGCGGCCTCTTCCTAGACCAGTGACAAGTGGATGGGGCTGTGCTTGGTATTGCAGCTGAATGAATGGTGTTGTGCTCGGTAAGACGTGAGGAGGCTGTGGCATCTCTGGAGCGCTGCGGCCTCCTCAGACAGCTGATTGGCGGGAGAGCCGGTTGTCAGAGAATTAAAACGCAACAGATCTGTCGTTATTAAAGGGGTTATGTGCCTTTTTGTAAACCGGATAGGTCGTCAGCATCTGATTGGCAGGGGTCCGACACCCAGGACCCCCGCTAATCAGCTGTTTGGCTATTGCCAGCACCGCTGAAATTCTCTATAATAATGGAAAGGTAACTTGACAAATACTTAGCCTTCTAGTGTTTTCTCCATTTGTATACATTACTGCTTGTTAGAATCTCTGCAGTGCGCGGTTTTACTTTCCATGTATTTAATGGCTGCCTCCTCCTCTAGCTCCCAGGGACAGACGTGTAACACATTACATCGCTTATAAGCTGCATTCAAATATTTCCAGCCCAGGGGTGCACCTAGCCTTTCTGCTGCCTGAGGCGAAAACTGAAAAGGTGCCCCTCCCTCCCCAAACCCAATTCCTTAACCTAACTTCTTCCCTTCAGCCCATGGCCCTTTGGCTGCCCCTCTCTTGCCCCTACCTGGTGCTGCCTGAGGCAATCCCCTCACCGGGCCTCATTGGTGGTGCACCCCTGTTCCAGCCGTAGAGTCCTCATGCCATTCATGGCTTTAGTGCTAACAGGCAATTCCGTCAGTATTTGAAGCCACCAAATTCTGTCTCTAATAAACCAGTCGGTAAAACCGTATACTTTCCTATTAGCAATGTTTTTGCTCTCTCATTGCTCTGCAGGGCTACAGGTATGAAACCTGCATTAGTTTAGCCAGCATTCTTCATAGTCATAGGATTACCTATAATCTTCATTAAGACTATTTTAATTGTAATTTAAAGGCATATTAACCGGTGTATAGTTAGGAATACAGATAATGAGCTTTGCCTCCATACTAAGGGTTTCTACTGTGACTACTGTCTAGACCAGAGATCAGCAACCTCCGGCACTCCAGCTGTTCAGAAACTACAACTCCCAGAATGCTTTGTTCACTTCTATGGGAGTTAGAAGACCAGCCGAGCATGTTTGCATGCTGGGAGTTGTAGTTTCCCAGCAGCGCGAGTGCTGAAGGTTGCTGATTCCTGGTCTAGACAGATGCTTCAGCCAGTATCTAAAGAAGCAGCAACAGTAATCATTCCACAGAGTTTTATATGCCTCCATAGCATGCAGAGGAACACTGGTATGGGTCCCCTAATATTTGGTGATAGCAGGACTGCAGCACCTACTGTGGCATCAGATCTAAGGACCTTTCACATTTCACTTTCAGCTCTTAGCCAGACGGCCCACTTATAAGTACAGAAATCCTGCTGCAGCCTGCAGGAGGAGTGACGATTACCGCAGCAGTCAGCCATATGGCAAACTTACATCAAACTCCAGTAGAGCATCAATTTGTCCCTGTAGTATTGGCATGCCCTTGAGTAACTTTTCTGGAACCATTGTTCGCATCACCCCTTCAGCACTGAAAACATAAAAGGGAATTCAATATTTTAGCAATCAGATTAAAGACATTACTTTACAGTTTCCACTTGTTACAAAAGCTTCTTCATCAGATGACGGCCTTGCTGGTGCAGACACCGATATATTCATTACTGGGCAGCAGATTGTGCTGTGGAAACAGCGAACTGCTGCCCAGAAACTGTGTGTACTACCATACACCACAGTGCAGCATAAAATACTGCCCTATCACCATTCTGAGAACAGTTGAAGGTACCTGCGGCTGCATGCCATCAGATCATTATGTACCCGGCCAGAGGGTGGCCCCCTATAAATCGGCCCACCGGGAAATTTCCCTGTAAGGTCTATGGCCAGTCCGCCCCTGGTGATCCCTGCTTGTTCAGTGTCTGCACAAAGTCTATTCTGGTGATTTGCACCAGGGTTTTTCTTTCCAAACACACAACATTTATCAGCTATTCACAGTAGAAGATGAGCAACGCTATCTACACACAAAGTGACTCAATTGGGGAGATTTATCAAGACTGGTGCAAAGGAAAACTGGCTCATTTGTCCATAGCAACCAGCAGAGCTTCTTTGGAAAATGAAAGGATTAATCTGATTGGTTGCTATGAGCAACTAAACCACTTTTCCTTTGCACTAGTTCTGATAAATCTCCCCCAATCTGTCATATATATGTAACATAAAACTATGCTTTAACTGAAACAATGAAAACCTGAGGAAAAAGCAAAGATTAAAGTTACTTAGGCTACTTTCACATCTGCGTTTTTTTATTCAGGTTTTGAAATCTGGAAAAGGATCTCAAAACCTGGATTATACAGATCTGTTTCATTTAATACAACACTAAGTATCTGTTCTATTTATATGCGGAAGTATTAAATCGAAACGGAACAACCCAGATCCAGAAAGTAAGTCAATGGGTGACGGATCTGGGTTTTTTCGGTAACAAAAAAAAAAAAAAACAGAAAACAGATCCGGCACCATTGACTTAAATTGATTTTCATACCGTTTGTTTCGTTTCACAGACCGGGGAAAAAAACGCAACCTCCTGATCAGTTTTGTCCTCATTGACAATCCATTGGGACAAAACTGAACCGTTCTGGCCCGGTTTTGAGATCCTCTGTCGGATCTGAAAAGCGGAAAGCCAAAACGCAGATGTGAACGTAGCCTTAGAGATTTTGACAAATGAAATTGAAAAAATATTATTATTTTTCAATCAGAGAATATATCAATTCTGTTAATTTCTAGAACAAATTACATTTGCCACCTAACATGACTTTCTATTAGATGTAGGATGAATGGTCATACCCTTTTTTCACCCTGGCGAAGTCAAACGCCATTTGTCTGTAGGAGAATGCTTTTTCATTGAGATATCTACTGTAGCGCCTAATAAATGTTGACATATCATAACCTGAAGGAGAAAAAGCGAAAAATGGCTATTACGTTAAATAATATATAGCACAGTCCTCATTACATATAGGCAAAGCTGTACAAAAACCTTCTTTACTAGGGGTTGTCTTCCAAAGACAGTGGGGCAGGCTTCTCTAAGGTTAAGGCCACAGTCAGGTTTCTTGATGCAGTTTTGGAAGCTAAACCAGAAGTGGATTCAGAAGAGGAGAAGCTACTCTCCTTTTTTGATCTAATCCCGATTTTGGTTTCCAAAGCTGCATGCAGAAACCTGACCATTTGGCTGTACCCTAAGGCTTTATTCGCTGAGACAGTGTTTGGTCAGTGATTTCCATCAGTGTTTGTGAGCCAAAACCAGTAGTGAAGCCTAAACAGGGATAAGGTGTAAGGGAAAGATGTGCTCCTGTTCTGTGTTTCTGACCCGCACCTGGTTTTGGCTCGCAATCACTGATGGAAATCACAGACCCGTGTGAATAAGGCCTAACACTGGCTGATCAGATGGAAATCATTGCCAAGGAAGCCTTAACTCGGTACTCAAATGATAGAGCATTCATGTAATGCATGGACAGGTGAGGTCCACCCTAGTGGAGGCACCCTTCTAGAATGGTTTTACATTGATGCTCATGGACTGGGTCCCTAGTGGAGGCACCCTTCTAGAATGGTTTTACATTGATGCTCATGGACTGGGTACCTAGTGGGGCACCCTCTCCACAATGTTCATATGGCAAATGTTTAAAGCAAAGTTTATATGGCGTATGTTTCACTAGATCTTTAGTGCTAAAGGTGACCACACAAGAGCAATATTGGCCAAATCCATCAATTTCGGTGAGACTGGCCTGGAATCTTGCTTTATGAATTTCAACTTACCCAAAACTGGCAGGTGGTGCTGGCTTCCTCCTCTCTCCCGATTGAGACCATATGCAAGCTTGGCCAAGCAGAGCATGCATGTTCATGGGGGAGAGGGCCGACAGCTGTTGAAGGCGCATCCAATGCAGCTCTGACCATGGCCACTGATAACAGGGCTCCCAGCAACATGACCCCCTATGATCACCTTATCAACTTGCAGCTATCTTCTCTGCAAACAAAATGACCAACTATTCAACAGGAGCCAGCAGAATCTTCATTTTCTCAGGCCTGTATCTGGTGCTGAGTGCACAGGTGATATAGATTTTTGGACCAAAGTCAATCTACACAGTGTATGAGATAATGCAAGTCATGGGTAGAAAATGATATAGGAATCATAGCATGCTGATAGATCTGTCTGCCCTATGGAGGAGGCATCTCCATGGCCTGCACTATGCGGCATAACCCAGCCATGTAAATGATGACGTATGTATTTGGTCTATATTTCATGATGCACACAGAGATGAATGCCAGTAATATTGAGTCATTTAATGCATCTTTTATCTGATACTTAATGCTAAGAGACATCAATTAGTCTCTATATAAATTCACCCACCAGTCTGGAATCTAACCACAAGTCCTCTGTGCGGGTTCTTTATTGTTTCCTTTGGTTTTCAGGTTTCCAGACAGACAGGGATCAAGAATGGCATCACCATAAAAGTAAGAGCAGTGCATGAATAAATCCTGCCTAACATCCAATGTAGTACTGCACTACTCCATACATCCCCAATCAATTCATTTAACCAGGCCGTGCACACAGCAGAAGACCCATCACTCAAGACCATTCAGATCTGCAAACCACAAAAGGTACATTTTGTCTTCTGGCAAAAATGGCCCCATCTCCTGGACCCACAACGTGACATCTGGCCTAAATTACTATGATGCAGCGAGTTCAGGCCAGATGACATGTCGTCAGTCCAGGACATGTGACCGACACACGGGACGTTTTTTCCTGGATGATAGACGGCCGTGTGCATGTGGCCTAAAAGGAAACCAGTCATCATGAAAATGCAGTGTAATCTGAAGGCCACATGTTATAGAGCAGAAGGAGCTGAGCAGATATATCTTTTTATGGGAAAAAAAAAATCAGTAAAACTTGTATTTCATTAATTTAAATTCTGGACTTTGAAGTTAAGGAGGCGGTCCTATCAGTGATTTACAGCCTTCCCGCTATGACTGTGTATACACAGATATCTGTCAATCACTGATAGGGCCGTCTCCTTAAAAGGGTTCTCTGGGAATTAAAGAAGTGAAAATACGAAAATATTACTTCATTATAAATACGGTATATTCCCCAATATCTTTCATTAGTTATAATGGCTCATTCTGTCTAGGGAGCCATGATTATTAGAAACAAAATGGCCGCCGTTCTGTTAGTACATAGAACCTGTCCTAATCACACAGGAGGACAAGTTACTTCACAACACTAAGGTAAAGAGCTGCCTCATCCTCCTCTCTGCTCGTCAAGGATTATGATCCTAAATACAGTTTAATATGATATTTAGCTGAATCTCCGTGGGAATGGAGTCCACGAGAAGACACGAAGTACAGAGAGGATGGACTGGACAGACTGTGGTAATGGAGACTGCATACAAGCGCTGCTGCTAATCAGCCACATCTCCTCAAACTCCATTCCTACAGAGATTCAGCTAAAGAGCTTATCAGCTGTATTCAGGATCATAATCCAGAGCAGAGAGGAGGATGAGGCAGCTCTTTACATCAGTGTTGTGAAGTAACTTATCCTGCTGTGTGATTAGTACAGGTTTTGTGTGCACTAATAGGAGAGCGGTCATTTTGTTTCTCCTAATCATTGCTCCCCAGAGAAAACGAGCCATTATAACTAATGAAAGGGATTTGGGAATATATTTATAATAAAGTAATATTTACATATTTTCATTATCTTAATTCCTGGAGAACCCCTTTAACTTCAAAGTCCAGAATTTAAATTAATGAAATACAAGTTTTACTAATTCTTTTCCCATAAAACCATATATCTGAAAACCATATACCATATATCTATTTAGCCCAGTTCCGGCGACGTACCGGGCGGAGACTTCCGCCCGGCAGTGAGCCCGGTGACGTCATCGGCGCTGATGGGCGGGCTTTAGTGCTGCCCTAGCCATTCAAACGGCTAGGGCAGCGCTAAAGCCGGCCCATTACGGCCGGTGACGTCACCGAACTCACTGAAGCCTCCGCCCGGCAGTGAATGTTTACAAACAAAAGAGCCCTTGCCCTGCGCGATCCAGCGCAGGGCAAGGGAGGGCATCGGAGCATGAGATGCTCCGATGCCCTGTTCAGGAGGGCTGCCGGAGTGAGAACCTGGGTATGTCCGGGTTCAGCTCTGAACCCGGACAACCCCTTTAAATATTTTCATCCCCTTTCTCTGCACAGAGTTGAGATTCTCTAGCAGGAAGCTGTCTGTTTACATTGTGTTCTGTCAGGGAACTCAGCCGACGATTCGTGTGAAGCCTCTGATTCCTGACAGGTCATAAACACTCATAATTCAATTCTTATCAAACTCATAAGAATATGGCTTAAATTAGTGTTTATGACATGTCAGGAGTTTAGAGATCAGGACTATACATAGACGTTAGATGACAGCTCAGAGTGAAAATAAGATGCCTACAGCTAGGTTAAAACATAAAGAGAGTCTGTCACCTACTGTACTCTGAGCGTTTTAGACCACGCAGATAGCGTTATAGAACGTTTGCCCCTCATTAAAAGAATACCTCTCGTGAGTGGACACAGAGCTGAGGGGCCTGGGCACTTGTGGCTGTAACTCTGCCCCTGGGCACTTGTGACTGCACCAATATATGCCCCATCTTACAGTGTATGTCTGGTGAAAAAAAAAATCTGAGAAAAGCTTAGAATGGGTTACAAAATCTAAAACAAGGGACACCTCACCCATGCCCCACTTCCGATCCTTCCCAGGTTATGCGCTAGTCTTTGCATGCAGGAAATATCCACTAGGCAATCATTGGCCACAGGGGTGACCTGTCTGAGCCAGTGATCGGCTGTGTGGACATTTCCTACACATTGAAAGGCACCAGGAGAAAGAGAGAGCGGCAGACGAAGTGGGAAACGTCAGAATGCCAGAAGCCGGCGGTTGGTGAAGAGTTTGTGTTGCTTTTTATTTTATTTTATTAACTATTCTGTTCCTTTTTCTGATATATTTTATCCACCAGACAAGCCCTTTAATGGGAGTTTGTTCTTAAGACAAATTCTCTTTAACAAATATGTGACTGACCTGCATTCCTATGGGAGTGTAGTTCACGGACCCCCTGATGAAAACGCAAGCTACACTTTAGGGAAGCAATCATCGTATACTTATGGGCATTTTATCCCCTAATGTGCAATTCTACTTTCTCAGTCTCAATTTATGCAGTAAACAGGATCAAATCCGTTTCTGACTTGGTATTGTGCAGTCAGTCCAGTTATACAGTCTTTCATATTCGTATGCCCGTTCCATAAAAAAGATATAATATTCCGTATTTTTCGCTTTATAAGACGCATTTTTTTACCCCCAAAAGTAGGGGGAAAATTGCTGTGCGTCTTAGAAAGCGAATACAAGTGAGCGCTTCCATTATGGAAGCACTCACTAGTATATATTAGGTGCCAGGACCCCCATCAGACCTCAGATCAGCCCACCCAGCCTCATAAGGATAAAATAAAAAACTCTCACCTCTCCTGTGCCGCGGCTCTGCTCCGGGTCTGGCACACCTCTGTCTTCTCCGGGCAGGCTCTGCACTGTCCTGACCGCGTACAGCGTCAGGACGTAGTGCGCGCACTATGACCTGACGATGCACGCAGTCAGGTGACAGTGCAGCGCAGGCAGGAGAAGACAGAGGAGCGACGGACACGGAGCGGAGCCGCGGCGCAGGAGAGGTGAGAAAGTTTTTTTATTTTATCCTTATGGGGCTGAGTGGGCTGATCTGAGGTCTGATGGGGGCACAGTCGTCTAATATGGGGGCTTATGGGCTGATCTGAGGTCTGATGGGGGTAGAGGGGGCTGATATGGGGGCTAATCTGAGGTCTCATTGGGCAGAGTGGGCTGATATTGGGGGCAGAGTGGGCTGATATGGGGTCATAGTGGGCTGATCTGAGGTCTGATGGGGCAGAGTGGGCTGATATGGGGGCATAGTGGGCTGATCTGAGGTCTGATGGGGGCAGAGTGGGCTGATATGGGGGCATAGTGGGCTGATCTGAGATCTGATGGGGGCAGAGTGGGCTGATATGGGGGCACAGTGGGCTGATCTGAGATCTGATGGGGGCAGAGTGGGCTGATATGGGGACACAGTGGGGTGATATGGGGGCTGATCTGAGGTCTGATGGGGGCACAGTGGGCTCATATGGGGGTATAGTGAGCTGATCTGAGGTCTGATGGGGGCACAGTGGGCTCATATGGGGGCATAGTGGGCTGATCTGAGGTCTGATGGGGGCACAGTGGGCTGATCTGAGGTCTGATGGGGGCACAGTGGGCTGATCTGAGGTCTGATGGGGGCAGAGTGGGCTGATATGGGGGCACAGTGGGGTGATATGGGGGCTGATCTGAGGTCTGATGGGGGCACCGTGGGCTGATATGGGGGCATAGTGGGCTGATCTGAGGTCCGATGGGGGCACAGTGGGCTGATATGGAGGGTTGATGGGCTGATATGAGGTCTGATGGGGTTCTGACCTGGAGGGCTGATATGGGGGTCTGATGTGATGTCCTGAAATTTATGGGAGTCTGATATGAGGTGTGATATTTTTTTCTTATTTTCCTACTCTAAAATCTGGGGTGTGTCTTCTCATCGGGTGCGTCTTATAAAGCGAAAAATACGGTATCTGCAAAATCCAAACCACAGACCCATTGAAGTCAATGAGTGCAAAAAAAAAAATGTGGACGGCACAACAACTGCATCCATTTTTTGCAGAACTGTAGTCTGCAGACCACAAAGCAGACACAGTTGTGTGCATTAGGCGCTATATTTAGCTGTGACTTCCTTTAAATAGTAGTAGTGAACACCACGAGGAAATAGAAACCTTGACAAAGATGTCACTTATAAAGCATGCCAAGAGGTCAGGGCTAAAACCATAAAAACACAGTCCAAGAGCATTATTCTCTACTTGGATGCTAAAAGTAGATACAACCGATCATTGTTAGAAATGCTCTTCGTCTACAAGTGACGGAAAACATTATAGGCGAGAAAGAACACAGTCTACCAGACCTTTTTCCCTAGGAACAACCTGCTGTGAAGAAACCATAACACTTTACTAAACCAAATAGTTATATTTCCTGTTAAATATATGAACGATCAAAACAGTATAGCAAAAAAAGCTGAGAAGAAAATCTGTGTGAAAAGAACAAGCTGGATAAAGTACAGAGTAAATATACACAGTGAATCTGCGGGTCAATGCATGGCAAAATCCACATTCGGTACATGCGAGCTTGTTGCGGAGTCACAGTGGATTCATGTCAAGATCTAAAGAAACTTTCCAAGCATGTGAATGCCCAAAATACTTAAACAACAAAAGAAAAAAAAATGTTCTTACCATGTGATCCACTTTTGTCCAAAAAGTTGCTAAGATTAAATAGTGTGTTTCGAGATGCCAAATACTGGATGAATCTCTAAAAATAAATAAATAGATAAAATTATAAATATGTTGAAAGTAGTCTGTCAGCAGTTTTGACCAAGCCAAACTGCTGACAGAGCTAGATAGAGCTAAAAACATACTTTTGGCAGAGCATGTATGATTAGGAGTAGTGTGAATATGAACTTTTATTCTGCTCAATGCAGATGTCATGTCAGGTAGGCAACAGTGCAGACCTGACCTCCACCCACACCACTGTCCCTACCTACTTGGATGATCTACCCTAAACAGCAAACACCACCGCCCCCCAACTGGGCGATGGTCTCTGACCTAAGTGCACAGGACCTCCGTAGGGGAGACAAAAGGAGAAGTCAGGCTGAGTCAAAACATCATCAGTCAGAGGCAAAGTCACTAACAGGTAGAAAGATTAGAAGTCCAGGAATCCACATGAAACACAAACTAAGGGCTCATGAACAGGACCGCGTTTTGTTGTCCGCATCCAATCTGCATTTTTTGCAAGTCAGCTGCGTACCCATTCACTTCACTGGGGCTGCAAAAGATGCGGACTGCACACCGTGTGCTGTCCACATCTGTATGTCCATTCCGCAAAAAAATAGAACATGCCCTATTCTTGTCCATTTTATGGACAAAGATAGGACAGCTCTACCGAGGGTAGGACATTCTGTTCCACAAAATGTGTAATGCATACATCCGGTGTTTAGTGGATCTGCGATTTGCGGACTGCAAAAACACCAATGATCGTGTGCATGAGCCCTAAGCGCGCAAGGCAAGAAGACCCTAAATAACCTGCCTTCAGGAAACACATGGCGCTGATGCCAATACTGATTGGCCTGGCGTCCCTGCTCCCGTATAGGTTGACCAGCCCCACTATTAGAAGCCACAATGATACCGGCAGCGCGGTAATAGCAAGACTGGGCTCGTTGAGCTAAGTACATGACAGCAGGCAGCAGAGAACTTCCTAGTGAAGCTCCACCTTCAGTGCCCTTACACAAGCAGAATCTAGCAGAATAAAACTTCATATTCACACTGTCCGTGGTGAGAAATGCTCCAGAAAAGTGGATGTCAGCAGTTGAGCATGGTCAAACCTACGGACACTTTACTTGATTAGGTTTAAAAGGAATAATAAAAGAAAGGTACAATGCAGATTTCTAAAAAAAAAAGATGCTCCAGAATAGGTGTTTATTAAAGAATACAATT
The DNA here is from genome assembly GCA_900303285.1 of Rhinella marina. Lineage (NCBI taxonomy): Eukaryota > Metazoa > Chordata > Amphibia > Anura > Bufonidae > Rhinella > Rhinella marina. The sequence continues at coordinate 53,629 of ONZH01012036.1, read as the reverse complement.
ACTAAAAATAGACGGGTCTTCTATAATATTACTACCAAGCAAAGAGGTATTTGTATGGATGCTTGTATTGAGGTTCCTTCTGCAAAAAGAAAATTTTACATGTGCATCCCACTGGAAAGATGTGAAAGGGATACCCCCTAGGGTTGGTGAACAGATGCATCCTGCGTAGTGCACTAGGTTGGAGATGCTGCCGGCTAGATGCAGGGAGAAAGAATTTTCACCCAGTTCTAGGTGCAAAACAATAGTTAACAGATGGTCACAGGGTGTTTGCTTCACACAAAACAGTTTCAAATTTGCATCTCCTCCATCACAACAGATAACTCCGATGCTGCGAACCTTCGAGATACTATCAATCAATGGATGGTGCAAGCTCCCTCTGAGGGCATGTCCACATGAGACATCATTTGCAGCAAAAAGATCTGTGACAAATTCCAAGTTGAAGACATGTGGATCTGTTGAGGATTTCACCCTGAGCAATGCAAAGGATGAAATATGTGATGGAAATCCACAGCACAAAGGAACACGTTCTGGAGTTAAAATCTGCACTGCAGGACAATTTACGCAGTCTTTCCAGCCTTACAGTGATTCTCGACATTCTTACCTCATTACCATGGACCATTAGATGATGAGTTGTGACTAAGGCTTTAAACACAACCACCCAGCTGCTATTTGTGGCTCGCTCAAACAATGTGTCCGCCATCTGAGGGATATTCACATTTGTCTCATTAGTAGCTTGGATCAAATCTAAAAAAAGAAAGACAAAAAAGGAACTTTAATATAATCCAAAAGAAAAACACTCAAAAAGTTCAAAGTCCTGAGTTGAGGATCTGACAGTGGCATCTCTGCAGCCCGTCAGAACATCCTTACAATAGGTTTCACACATGACCTCCAATGATTCACACGAAATGGAACAGCCAGACAAAAGTTGTAATGACAGAACATTGACAATCTGAGGTCAAAATTAAATGGTTAAATAATGTTGAGGGATGGAATATGAATCACCAACCCAGTGGCCAAATTAGTAGCCACCTCTCTACAGAAGATGTTTAGAAGGCGAGCTTCAAAGTCGGGCCAATGAAGTCATTATCTGGCTTGTGGCACTCTGATCCTCCTGTCTCTGCTGTCATGAGGTCATCTTCTTCGCTGCAGCAATGACATGTCCATATACCCCAGATACTGCTGCATCCATTCACTGGCTTCAGCGGTATAAGGCACATAGCCATCGATTGGCTGCAGTACAGGGCATGTTATACTTGAAGCCACACAAAGCCCAGGGGGGAGTATCTGAGCATGGTGCTGAAAGTGGCAGTCGAGGGGTGAAAAGAAGAGCATGTTGTTTCATTATTTTATGACAAATCCTGCAATACCTGGAAGGACTTTAAAGGGGTTCTCCGGGAATTAAGAAAATGAAAATAGTTAAATATTACATTACTATAAACACATTCCCAAATATCTTTCATTAGTTATAATGGTTCGTTTTGTTTGGGGAGCAATCATTAGGAGAAATAAAATGGCCGCCGTCCTATTAGTATACATAAAACCTGTCCTGATTACACAGGAGGATAAGTTACTTCACAACACTGAGGTAAAGAGCTGCCTCATCCTCCTCTCTGCTCTACTTGTCAGGGGTTATGATCCTGAATACAGCTGATAAGATCTTCAGCTGAATCTCTGTAGGAATGGAGTTCATGAGGAGACATGAAGTACAGAGAGGAGGTGGGGATGTGACTAATGAGCAGCAGTTCTTGTATGCAGTCTCCATTACCACAGTCTGTTCTGTCCATCCTCTCTGTACTTTTTGTCTCCTCATCAACTCCACTTCTACAGAGAGGCAGCTCTTTACCTCAGTGTAAAGTAACTTGTCCTCCTGTGTGATTAGGACAGGTTGTCTGTGTACTAATAGGACAGCAGCCATTTTGTTTCTCCTAACGATTACTCTCTAGACAAAAGGAGCCATTATAAATAATGAAAGGTATTTGGAAATATATTTATAATAAAGTTATATTCAAGTATTTTCATTTTCTTTATTCTCGGAGAACCCTTTTAATAACTTGGATGACCCCCTATAATAATAGTGAATGATCTGAAAGGCAGATGTACCCAATTATACCATTATACTTCCGCTTCCCTATATTGGTTCATAATTAGGTACTTTTGCATTTCAGGATCTTTAGAAAGCTGTGTGACAATAAATGTGGATTTATGCTGGAGACCAAACTGGGCATGAAGCTTACTCATTGTCTACGCATTTATACTCTATATACCAGGAATGGCCAACCTACAGCTCTCCAGCTGTTGTAAAACTACAACTCCCACCATGCCCTGCTGTAGGCTGATAGCTGTAGGTAGTATGGGCATGCTGGGAGTTGTAGTTTCACAACAGCTGGAGGTGGCCATCACGGCTATATACTAAGTAGGGAAGCATCAAATACAATTTTAATGGCTGTGCAAACAACACTGTATAATTTTGTCAAAATGTTCAAATGAAGGAAGACATGAGAGACCAGATAATATCCTAAATATATATAAGGGAGTCTGTCACCATCTTTATGCTGCACTCACTGGGGCACCTTAAAGCATTGCTTTGCTTGCAGCGTTTAACATCTTCAAAAAGGCAGCAAAAATGGCTGAAAAGTATACATGCACATCGTTCTTAGGGTTTCTCTTCAAAATATAGCGGGACACATTTATCAAAGATTTTATGCCACAAAAACTGGTGTAACGAAAGATGAAAATTTTGGCACATGCCATATTGGTGCTATAGTTTGCAACTTTTTAAAGGGGTTTTCCAAGTGTTTTTTTTACTGATGACCTGTCCTCAGGATAGGTCACCCGTATCTGATTGGATGGGGTCTCACATCCGGGAATCCAACCAATCAGCTGTTTGAGAAGACACCAGCACTCGCAGTAGAGCCACTGCCTCCTCACAGCTTTCCCTAGGTCAATGACAACACATTCATCCGTCACGTAGTCTATGTGCAGCTCAGCCCCATAGAAGTGAATGAGGCTAAGCTGGGATACCAAGCACAACCGCTGTACAATGTACGGAACTGTGCTGGTAAGCTGGGGGAAGGCTGCGGCACTACTGCAGCAGATCGGTGGTCCGACCCCAACGATCAGATAATGATGGATACCGAGGATAGGTCATCAGAAAAAAAAAATCACTTGTAAAACCCCTTAAAACCTCTCAACAATTTTCAAAAGTGGTGCAATAAGTGGGCTTAGAAAAGAGGGCATGGCCGTCCTGACAGATTTTCTATCATTTATGCCAGAAGCTCACATAAATAATAACTGAAACCTACGCCAGCTCACGTCTGGCTAAGATTTCAGCTTCTGGTTCACAGACATCCAGAAGATGCATCAAGGGTCAGACTGGTCCACCAGTACCAGAAGATCTTCCGGTGGGCCCAGGTTTTGATACAACAATAATTTACCACTAGGTTTATTTCTTTGACACTTATTAGACTATAGATGACATGGAGTTTGGACCCCGAGAATAATTTCCTTTGGTGGGCCCAAGTGGGACCCGGTTTAGAAGCCTGCCTCTTAATAAATTTGACCCATCTATGAAATTCAAGTCCTAGCAAAACTTGCTCTGGGTATAGCATTGTTACTGGTGTTTATTCAATAGGTTTATCGATAGGACTTGAAAAATCCGAAGAAAATACCTATATGTTACAAATGTAACAATAAAAAAAAAGAAAAATGCTTGTATTATCATGTCCTGTCTGTGCTGCATTTTGGATACGACAAAAAAAAAATAAAAATATTGCATAAAAGGAAAAATGGGTGTGGTTTTGGCAACAGCATATCTGCGTTTCCTTCCAGCAAGGGGAAACACTCAGCAAACTTCAATGACATTAATGTAACTTAATTTTGTAATTACCGTAATTCTGTTAAATTCAGATTAGGACGTGTTCTATAATCTGAAAAAATGGATCCGCAAAAATTTGCAGATGTGCGCAGGGCTCCATAAAAATAAATGGCACCGTGTGCTACGCGTGAAAAATGTGAATAGCAAATGGTAGAAAAATACGTTTGTGTGCATGAGGCCTAAAGGAATAAATTAAGAAGGGTTCACATGCACCAAACCGTTAGTCTTACATTACCGTCTGCCAATTAACAAGACGGAGACGACCATTTCTGTAACATCTCCTGAGTCATTAGCAGAATGCTAATAATAGAGGCTGTGGAGACAGCACAGGCCTCCGGTGTAATGCAGTCTCCACATACAACCTCATCCTTCAGGCTCTCAGAAACATACCACAAGTGTGTACCAGGCTCCCCTTATCTAGAAGAGCTGGCACTACGTACATCAACATCCAATCAGGACACCTCCTTATTCCCCCCATGTGAGTCCATAGAAACACCCTCATCAAATATTAGAAAACGTGCAAGAACAAGAACCCAGAGGAGCTTTATCAAGGTTAACGTTGGTTAAGTCTTCCCTTTAGTGGACTGGGAATCCATTACTCTGTAAATGGATTGTGTATTCTGTAGTAATGAGGCACAGTGCAAGCAATTCCCTGACGTGGGCAGCAGTAGCCTGCCAGGAGCGGCATGCTGGTGAATCAGCAACACTGAGCATTAGACGCAGCAAATCTTACATAGCAACGCCAGCAAATCCTCAAAGGGTTAAAAAAAAGGAAGCAATGGCTCGTTACATTTTCTCAAGGATTAGTACTACACAGACAATATGAGTGAACATTTTGATGTGATTAGTGGAGTTGTTTATAATATATATATATTTTATTTTTTATTTTTCTTGACACTGCGGCACAAACTACTCAGACAGGACTTTGGGTTGCAGTGTTATATGACACGTCATGTTCATTTAAAGAAGAACTCCCGCAAAAATTTTTATTCTCTGACCTGCTAGAAATGTGCATGATATAATCTGTAGTGATTGTAGTGTGTTTCTGTGAGTAAAAACCTCTCTTCTTAGTGTAGCTGGGTCATGTGACCAACTCCCTGACCTCCAACTGACCCAGGACAGAAAGCCAGTAACTGCTCTATTCATTCCCATGGGAGCCTCACTTTCAGTCTCATAGGAATGCATAGAGAATTAGACTTCCTGTCCACACATAAGTCTATGTGTGAGTTGGTGGGTCTAATTGCTGGTCACATGACACAGATAAGAAACTTCAGGATGATATAAGTCAAAAATTCAGACACTGGTAAGAAAATGACATTCACTACAGATTACATCATGTACATTTCTAGCAGGACATGGAATAAAGTTTTTGTCGGGAGTTCTTCTTTAAGAGATGATTTTAAACTCTTCTGTAATCATAAAATAAATAATAATAATAATGCCTTCATACTTGATACAAAGGTTTTTTTTCTTTCTTTTGGGGTTGGCTTTATATGCTGCAATATGGCTCAGTTCACTTTATGCGATGGTGACTTGAGTAAATTTTGTGCACACACAGGGAAAGCCCATGGGCCATACGCCAACCACAGCCGCAGGCCTCCATTTATCCACAGAGACCAGAAGAGTCTGGAGAAGTGGCATGCATTTGTATTTTTTTTGACACTTTTTTTAAAGTGCACCTGTCATGTAAAAAAGCTACAGAGCAGGAGGAACTGACTGATGGTATATAGTGTGTATTTTATGGGAGAATATTTACAATAACTTTGCATTTATCCAAATCCCAGTGGGTGGTCCTACTCCGTGACAGCGTTCCTGTACGAGTGTCCTTACAGAAATAGCTGTCAGTCATTAAGTAGGACCGCCCACTGGACTCCTAAGCCTAGAACGGGCACAGATTTAGATAAATATCAAGTTATAATAAATTATTTGCTATGTTAGCTGCTACCTAGGGCATATTTCGTTTGACAGGTTCCTTTTAGCTGTATAGGCTATTGCAGCAGACTACACTTACCTACACTGTGACCAATACATACCTCTGACGTATCCCCTTAGCATGATGCAACCAGACCCGAACATGCACAGGATAGTGATGAAGAGTGTATACCATTATTACATATACTAACATAGTAACATAGTTTGTAAGGCCGAAAAAAGACATATGTCCATCCAGTTCGGTCTGTTTTCCTACAAGTTGATCCAGAGGAAGGCAAAAAAAACCCCTGTGAGGTAGAAGCCAATTTTCCCGACTTTAGGGAAAAAAATTCCTTCCCGACTCCAATCAGGCAATCAGAATAACTCCCTGGATCAACAACCCATCTCTAGTAACTATAACCTGTAATATTATTACCCTCCAGAAATACATCCAGACCCATATCTAGTAACTATAACCTGTAATATTATTACCCTCCAGAAATACATCCAGGCCCCTCTTGAACTCTTTTAGTGAACTTACCATCACCACCTCCTCGGGCAGAGTTCCATAGTCTCACTGCTCTTACCGTAAAGAATCCTCTTCTATGTTTATGTACAAACCTTCTTTCCTCCAGACGCAGAGGATGTCCCCTCGTCACAGTCACAGTCCTCGGGATAAATAGATGATGGGAGAGATCTCTGTACTGACCCCTGATATATTTATACATAGTTATTAGATCTCCCCTCAGTCGTCTTTTTTCTAAAGTGAATAACCCTAACTTTGATAATCTTTCTGGGTACTGTAGTCCACCCATTCCAGTTATTACTTTAGTTGCCCTCCTCTGAACCCTCTCCAGCTCTGCTATGTCTGCCTTGTTCACAGGAGCCCAGAACTGTACACAGTACTCCATGTGTGGTCTGACTAGTGATTTGTAAAGTGGCAGGACTATGTTCTCATCACGGGCATCTATGCCTCTTTTGATGCAACCCATTATCTTATTGGCCTTGGCAGCAGCTGTCTGGCACTGGTTTCTACAGCTTAGTTTGCTGTTCACAAAAATTCCTAGGTCCTTTTCCATGTCAGAGTTACCCAGTGCTTTTAGTATGTACTGGTGACTTGCATTATTCCTTCCCATATGCATAACCTTACATTTGTCAGTGTTAAACCTAATCTGCCACTTCTCTGCCCAAGCCTCCAGTCTATCCAGATCCATCTATAGCAGTGCACTGTCCTCTTCTGTGTTAATTACTTTACACAGTTTAGTGTCATCTGCAAAAATTGATATTTTACTATGCAAACCTTCTACAATATCATTAATAAATATATTGAAGAGAATAGGACCCAATACAGACCCCTGTGGTACCCCACTAGTGACAGTGACCCAATCTGAGTATGTACCATTAATAACCACCCTCTGTTTTCTATCACTGAGCCAGTTACTTACCCACATACAGACATTTTCTCCCAGGCCAAGCATTCTCATTTTGTATACTAACCTTTTATGTGGTACCGTGTCAAACGCTTTGGAGAAGTCCAAATATACGACATCCATTGAGTCGCCGCGGTCAAGTCTAGAACTTACCTCCTCATAGAAAGTGATTAAATTGGTTTGACATGACCGATCCTTTATGAAGCCATGCTGATACGGAGTTATTTGCTTATTTTCATTGAGGTACTCCAAGATAGCATCTCTCAGAAAACCTTCAAACAGTTTACCCACGACAGATGTAGTTTCCGGGCTCTGTTTTTGGACCCTTTTTGAATATTGGCACCACATTTGCTATGCGCCAATCCTGTGGAACACTCCCCGTCAGTATAGAGTCCTTAAATATCAGAAATAAGGGTCTGTCGATGACATTACTTAATTCTCTTAGGATACGGGGGTGTATGCCATCCGGTCCTGGTGATTTGTCTATTTTAATATTTTTAAGACGTTGCTGTACCTCTTCCTGGGTCAGAGAGGACACTTTTAAAGGGGAATTTACTTTTATATTCTGCATTTCATCTGACAGTTTATTTTCCTCAGTGAACACAGTGGAGAAAAAGTTATTTAGTAGCTTCGCTTTCTCCTCATCGCCCTCTGCAACTCCCCCCTCATTACTCTGTAAGGGGCCGACACCTTCAGGTTTATACTTTTTAGTATTTATATAATTGAAGAACATTTTAGGGTTAGTTTTACTTTCTTTGGCGATTAATCTCTCGGTCTCTAGTTTGGCTGTTTTTATTTGTCTTTTACATATTCTATTTTTTTCCTTATAGTTTTTCAATGCTTCCTCGCTCTCCTCCTGTTTTAGTGATTTAAATGCTTTCTGTTTGTCATTTATTGCTTTCTTTACAGCTCTATTTATCCACATTGGTTTTTTCTTGTTCCTTAACCTTTTATTTCCATAAGGTATGTACCTCTCACAATTACATATTAGGATGCTTTTAAAAATCTTCCATTTTGTGGCTGTATTTTTATTTTTGAGGACTTTGTCCCAGTTAGTTAGGCCTATGGCCTCTCTTAGTTGGCTAAATTTAGCTTTTTTGAAGTTTGGTATTTTTGTTCCTCCCTGAAGAAACACTTTTAACAGACAATTGGAAGGTTATTATTTTATGGTCACTGTTTCCCAGGTGTCCCCCGACCTGCACATCTGTTATTCTGTCAGGTCTATTGGTTAATACTAAGTCCAGTATGGCCGTCCCTCTAGTCGGGTCCTGAACCAGTTGGGAAAGGTAATTGTCTTTGGTTATTTCCAAGAACCTGTTTCCTTTATGAGATGTACAGGTTTCAGTTTCCCAGTCTATATCTGGGTAGTTGAAGTCCCCCATAATAACAACCTCATTATGATTTGCCACCTCGTCTATTTCCTTTAGAAGTAGATTTTCTGTGGTCTCTGATATATTAGGTGGTTTATAATAAACTCCTATTAGTATTTTATTATTGTTTTTGGCTCCATTTATTTCTACCCACAGTGACTCCACATCTTCATGTCCCTCACTTATATCTTCCCGCAGTGTGGGCTTTAGACAGGACTTTACATAAAGGCAGACCCCTCCCCCTCTCCGGTTTTGACGATCCTTTCTAAAAAGATTGTAACCCTGTACGTTAACTGCCCAGTCATAGCTATCATCCAGCCATGTCTCAGTTACTCCCACTATGTCATAGTCCTCCTCACACATCACTAATTCCAGTTCACCAGTTTCATTAGCTAGGCTTCTGGCATTAGTGTACATACAATTAAGAGGTTGATGTATATTTCTTACCCTACACCTTTCCTTCTGAACTGTTCTAGTTCCTTCTTCCATTCCTCCCCCAGTTCCATTACCTTGCCCCAGGTCTCTATCTGCACTATCTTCCCCATTTATAATGTAGTAACCCTCCCCCCCCAGTCCCTAGTTTAAACACTCCTCTAGCCTTCTAGCTATCTTCTCCCCCAAAACAGCTGCCCCTTCCCCATTGAGGTGCAGCCCCTCCCTACGGTAGAGCCTGTAGCCGACAGAGAAGTCGGCCCAGTTCTCCAAGAACCCAAATCCCTCCTTCCTACACCAGTTCTTGAGCCACTTGTTTACCTCCCTAATCTCCCGCTGCCTTTCTTGTGTGGCTCGTGGTACAGGCAGTATTTCGGAAAACACTACCTTGGAGGTCCTTGCCCTAAGCATATGCCCTAAATTCCTAAAATCATTTTTAAGGACGCTCCCCCTACCTCTAACTTTGTCATTGGTACCGATATGGACCATGACTGCTGGATCTTCTCCAGCCCCTCCCAGTAATCTGTCAATCCGATCCGCGATGTGCCGAACTCGAGCGCCTGGAAGGCAGCACACCATCCGACGATCCCGGTCTTTGTGACAAATTGCCCTCTCTGTACCCCTAATAATTGAGTCGCCCACTACCAGCACCTGTCTGGCCTGCCCTGCTCTCCTGTCCCCCTGCTTACTGGAGCTGACATTCCCCTGACTGGCAGAGGAAGTGTCCGGCTTCAGCAGTGCTATCCCTGAAGTAACATCCCCCTCATCTGCCAAACTATCAAACTTGTTGGGGTGTGTCAGATCAGGGCTAGCCTCCCTGGCACTTTTTCCTCTAACCCGCTTTCTAACTGTTACCCAGCTAGCTACCTCACTTTCCTGAGCCTTCTCACTACCACCCTCCCCCACATCTACCCCATACAGTGCTTTCTCACTGAGCAGCAAACTCTTTTCCAAATTGTCAGTGCTTCTCAGTGTTGAAATTCGCCCGCTTAGATACACAATGTGCGATTCCAAGCAGACAATTTGCTCACATTTTGAACAAATATATGCACCCTTAAATGGCTGTTCCAGGACTGCATACATCAGACAAGATGTGCACTGGACTGCGCTGTCAATGATGGAAGCCATTCTAATGGGGATTACACAAGCAAAAGCGAAAAAATACAATACAATGATATGGAAAGACTTACTGTAGTCCCTTTTAAAGTTCCCGAATCTGAAGTCACGTAATCTAAAGTCACACACTTAATTCAACCACACACTTAAAAGTCAAACAAGCGAACGCTCAAACTCGCGTATTATCTCTGCTTTTATAAGTGGGAAACGCAAACCAGTCTGTTTTTTTTTTTCCTCTGGATTCAAAGGGGATATACTGATTATATGATTTTCTGATCTACACCAAATTGCATCCACAAGGCTTGATATATTAATATGAGGCAACGTGTCCACATCCTATTTCCTTGTCAAGACCATCATGCCACTGTATATATGCAGTTTTATCATCAAAAGTTTTTTGCCATATTTTGCTATATCAATTTTGACTAAGAAAACACATTTTTTTTACATGAAAATCAACATTTACATGGAGGATTTTCAAAATAAATTGTACAAATTATTCCAGCATATAAAACCCAACCTATGTTGGTCAACTAATAAGACTAGACCACTCAAAGGAAAATCAATAACATATAGTGATCAGCCATAACGTATACCCCCCAAGACCCAAGGTCTGCCAGCAGAACATCGCCCAGATCATGGCCTCCTTCCCATAGGACATCCTGGTGCTATCGCGATGATGTGGTTCATCAGACCAGGCCATCTTCTTCTCCTGCTCCATGGTCCATTTCTGGGAAGCTTTCACAAATTTGTATACACTATAGTAGAATTTCAACTTATTCACCTCTGGAACCCACATCGACCTCCAGAATGGAGTCTTCCAACTCCCACTGGTGCCAAGGTTGATCTGAATGGAGAGGAGCCCACACAATAGCTTCTATGGGAGAGGAACCCACATCGACCTCCAGAATGGAGTCTTCCAACTCCCACTGGTGCCAAGGTTGATCTGAATGGAGAGGAGCCCACACAATAGCTTCTATGGGAGAGGAACCCACATCGACCTCCAGAATGGAGTCTTCCAACTCCCACTGGTGCCAAGGTTGATCTGAATGGAGAGGAGCCCACACAATAGCTTCTATGGGAGAGGAACCCACATCAACCTCCAGAATGGAGTCTTCCAACTCCCACTGGTGCCAAGGTTGATCTGAATGGAGAGGAGCCCACACAATAGCTTCTATGGGAGAGGAACCCACATCAACCTCCAGAATGGAGTCTTCCAACTCCCACTGGTGCCAAGGTTGATCTGAATGGAGAGGAGCCCACACAATAGCTTCTATGGGAGAGGAACCCACATCGACCTCCAGAATGGAGTCTTCCAACTCCCACTGGTGCCAAGGTTGATCTGAATGGAGAGGAGCCCACACAATAGCTTCTATGGGAGAGGAACCCACATCGACCTCCAGAATGGAGTCTTCCAACTCCCACTGGTGCCAAGGTTGATCTGAATGGAGAGGAGCCCACACAATAGCTTCTATAGGAGACAGAAAGGAGCCCAGCACACTCGCTGTTATTTTCTGTATTGGAACTTGGCACCAGCCATTCAGTTCTCACAGTAAATCATCTTTGGTTTTACATAGGACTGCCAAAAGAGTTCAAACAATGCAGGAAAAATGCAGTCCCAGTTAAATGACAGAATCAGCACTGCTACATCTGTTTTACTCAGATGCCCGTATTACAGATACAATAATCTGTGCTTTATCATACATAATAAATGAAAAAGAGCTAAGCGTGATTAATATAAGAAAGGAAAAAATGTAATAGTCTCCCTCGTTTCCAACACATGAAAGGGCTCTATAATTACGGAATCACTTAAACAAGCCTTTTAAGAGAAGTGACTAAAAGGATCTCGCTGGCAGTGTGTTGACTGCGGCGGTACAAATATTTTACTAGTAAAGGTTTTCTGAATGGGGGCTAATGTACGACTGAACAATTAATGCATTCAAAGGCACACGCTTCGTATGAGCTGGCTGCAGGCAAGCACAGCACTACTCCATTACAGTCTGCTGGACGCCACATCAGTGGTCCACAAACGTGTCTGCTCTGCTGTGCTGCATGCTTTCTGGGATTCCAAGGGGAAGACATTAACCTCTTCATGACCAGCCTGTGTTGGGCCTTACTGACCAAGCGTTTTTCTTCCTTTTTTCATCGTCGCCTTCCAAGAGCTATAACTTTTTTATTTTTCAGCCTATGTAGCTTGTTTTTTACGGGACAAGTTGTAATTTTTAAATGGTGTAATTTTGGGGTATACACAACTTTCTGCGCCCTCCTTTACTTTGGGGGCTTTGTTCTCGATATAGGTGCGGGTCCCAGCGGTGGGACCTGCACCTATAAGACAATGCCTTATTGTCTAAGATGAGAATAACCCTTTGACTATTTCTGGGAGGGAGATGGGAAAAAAACAACAATACTGCCACTAAGTTTTCATGTTTTAAATTTTACGGAGTTCATTTTTCGGTATAAATAGAATAATATCTTTATCCTCTGTACGATTACAGTGATACCAAATACATATAGTTTTTTATGTTTTACTACTTTTGTTCAATAAAACCCCTTTTATTAGGAAGAAAATCTTTTTGCATCGCCGCTTCCCAAGACCCATTACTTTTTTATTTTTCTTGCTATAGAGCTGTGTGAGGGCTTGACTTTTGTGGGACGACTTGTAGTTTTCATTGGTATCATTTTGGGGTAAATTACGCCTTTTGATTGCTTTTTATTACTTTTTTTTTCAGTGGCAACTAAGAATAAATGACCAATTCTGTCATTTTATTAGTTTTTTTTTTTTTTACTTCGATCACCACAGGGGATAATTCACATGATATTTGTGTAGTGCAGGTTGTTACGGACATGGTGATACCAAACATAACAGAGAGATTTTATTTTTGCATTTTTTTTCATTGAAAAGCATATTTTCAATGGAAAAAGCGTCCCTCAAGATACAGTATTAATTGGTTCCAGAACGACCATTGTATATTGAAACCATTGTAACTTGAGTAATTGGTTCCAAAGCCCCAAAATGTCATCCAAGATAAGAAAAAAATGGAGATTTAAGAAAAATAAGCAGATAACTAAGACAGATACAACAAGTCCTGACATATACCAGTCAGGAATAGCTGCTAACCAACAACTAATACAGATATTTTACCAGAGAAGAGGTCTTGATTGGTTGGGTCTGAGTCTGACACATTGTATGTTGAGTCTAGTTTCAACTTATGATGGGTCTAATAAGACTATTGTATGTTAAAAATATTGTATCCTGAGGCCATTGTATCTTGAGGGATCACTGTACCAGACCCCAGCCAGAAACGGTTATATATCTTTCTTTGCCTCCTAAACAAACATTTTCAGCTTAGTCCGTTTTGAGAAACGAGATGGACTGTCAGCCAGAGGTCGCAATAACGCATAAAAATGCGTCATAGATGCGTTTTCAAGCAATTTTACTCCCTGAAAAAAGTCTAAGGCGTACCACTACGCCTTAGACTTTTCCCAGTTTTTTATCAGCGCAGTGAGCGCAGTGAACGGCACAGGCAACACAGCAATGCTGCCTGTGCCTGAAATAACCAATAACAAAGCTCCTTACAGCAAGGAGCTTTGTTATTGGTGCACCAGAGAAATACAGATCGGGTGAGGCAGAGGAAGGCGGCGGGAGCTGGAAGGAGGAGGGGCCTGCTCCCGGGGCTAGAAGGAGAGCGGGCGCGCAGAACATGGACCCTGGGGAACAAAACAGGTCAGCTGGAGAGGTAAAGGGCCGCGGACTGATGTCACTGTTGCCTGAGAGAAGAGCTGCCTCCGGCCTGTGTCCCCCAGGTGGAGAGGGATGGGAGAGTTGTGGCAGTGAAAAGCTGTCCATCTTCAAGTGAGTGATTTTCCCCCTCCCCCAACCATGGTTCTGTCCATTCTCCCAGTTCTCTGCCCCCCTCCTCCTGTCACCCCACTAATAACCCAGCTCTCCCCTTCTAGTGACCCTGCTCCCCCCGTCGCCCTCTAGTGACCCTGCTCCCCCTCGCCCCTCTAACCCGCTCCCCCCGTCGCCCTCTAGTGACCCTGCTCCCCCCGTCGCCCCTCTAGTGACCCTGCTCCCCCCCTCGCCCCTCTAGTGACCCTGCTCCCCCCGTCGCCCCTCTAGTGACCCTGCTCCCCGTCGCCCCTCTAGTGACCCTGCTCCCCCGTCGCCCCTCTAGTGACCCTGCTCCCCCCGTCGCCCCTCTAGTGACCCTGCTCCCCCCGTCGCCCCTAGTGACCCTGCTCCCCCCGTCGCCCCTCTAGTGACCCTGCTCCCCCCTTCTGTCACCCCACAGGGAAGCTGAACAGACTCCACAGACTACAATGGGATCCGTTCAGTTTCCATTTGCGATCTGTCTTTTTACCAGACAAAAAACTCCAGCATACAAGGCTTTTTTGTCTGGTCTTTCAACAGAATCTGCAACAGAGGCTCCAAATGCAGCCTCCAACACAGATGTGAGCAAGTGCAGGCCTGCGTATTATGTATTTTAATTACCGCAGATTTCGTACTCCTCCTCGGGTAAAAATACTCCTCAAAAATGGTCAGAGGAGTATTTTTACTCTTCTGAAAAAAACGTAGCACGACCTCTGCTGTCAGCTCTCATTGAAGGACCACATCACAATGTGTCCACAGAATTCTATGGAGAGGGGAGAATGGGGAGCTGCTATAGGGAGAAAGAGGCATTTTACTCTGATAAATTAGATTAAAAGGTTTCTGAATAAACTGAATATTTAAAAATAGCAGAATACATTACAAGATAAATAATTGCTACATAGACCTAGGTGAAGGCAACACAGGTCACACAATTTTGTCACAAGTCTTCAACTGAAATGAACATTGTGCAAGTAGCGTTGCACCAAAGGTGCAGTCGGCTAACTCTTTGGGGCAATCAGAAGTGTATGAAATCTTCCTGGGACATAACATCCACCCCTGCCTATAATCTTCACATCTGATTGATATAGTCTACTTTTCAGGTAAAATTAATTTGTGGCCAAAGCCATGATGACTCGGACTAATTATATGGCTCAGTCATGCATGTTTCGTACACATCAAGAAGCTACTTCCTGCCATATTGTCCCATGGAGCCAATATCTGTCAGCCAAGCACAAAGCCTACATGTTCTTGATTGTCCTCCCCAAGAGCTCTCTGCTCTTAATGGCAACCAGTCAATGTGAGGCTTCTCTTCACCTCTATCCCTTTGTGTTGTGACAAGTCCATGAGCGGTTGTAGATATAGCCCAAAACATGTACCTTACTGCTTTTCATTACAGGGCACATTTTTTCTTTAGCTGGTTAGGAGGAGGTCTGAAATAATTTAGAGGTCTAGTCTGAGCTCTTAATATAGAGGTCTGGTCCAGCATCTGATCTGAGGGAAATCCTGGTTACAACAAGGTACCCACAGAACAGGGATAACCATGAGATCACTGGAGGTCCTACTGCTAGGTCCTTTACTGATCACAAGAACACGGAACCCAATACCCCAAAATGAATGGAAAAGAGAGTATGCACACTGGCGCTTCATTCATTCTGTATGGAACAGCTGGAGTACTGTACTCAGCTATTTCGACAGTCCCATAGAGATGAATTGATCGACAGTGTGCATGCTTGACCTGCCTCTTATTTAATTTTGGGGAGCTCTACGATACCTTTGTTCTCCTGATCGGTAGGAGTCCAAGAGGATATACCCCCACTGATCTAGTAGTTATCCTGCGGATAGGGGATAACATACAGAATACCTCTTTAATCATGGGGTATGGAATGGGGGGTCTACATTAAATTTGGGGTTTTATCTAGGGTCTGAATTTGTGTTGCTATGATGAGGGGGAGGGGTTGCAGAAGCGAGGGGCCAAAGATGTGCAAACTATACAGTTGCCAGTTGAAGTTATCATGGTGGTCTGGCCAGGATGGAGAAGGAAACAGAACTCCAATCGATGCAGATGTCACTAGATGTAACTGTTGGTATTATGCCTGTGACTGCATCTAATCAGTGGTATACTCATGTATAGTTTGCAACCTGATAACACAACATAGACCTCTTGTATGTTCCTAGTATCTGGCCAGTATATGGGGATTTTATTGGTTATATTGGTCTTTGTACAGTAGTAGAATATACACTTCATGACCCTGACCGTAGGGATCGGAGTTTCTGTGTTCCACTCATTTATTTAAAGAAAGTGGCAAAGCAAGGGTCTGCAAGTGTTGGCAGCAGACACATAGGTTGGAACTTGGGCATTGTGGGTAAGTGTAGGATCAACATGGAGATCCAGCACAGGTCAGGTCAGGAAACGGACAGACAACACAATACAGCACGCCTAGCCGGAACTTAGCAAGCTAAGGAACCTACTTGCTCAGGCACACTCCCACAGGGGAAAGTGCCTGAAGTGCCTCAGGGTTGCCAGTCATTGGCTGGTGAAGATTAGAGTGCATGCGATGCCCTTTTAAGATGTGAAGCAGGCGTGCACACGCACACTATGGCCAGGAGGTAGAAGCCTGTCTTGAGTGCCAAAGTAGACCTAGCAGGAAAAAGACGGCAGGAGGCGGGTCCAGGCCATCAGGAGAGGCGAGAGGAACAGCAGCGTCTTGCAGCCACCACTGTAACATCTATGTTTAGTAGAAAACACTGAGCACTACTGTTCTAGAAGACCTGTGGAGTCTCAAGACTTATTTAAATTCCTAAGATGCTTGCATAGCAATAACTTCATAAAGATCGACTTATGTACCGAGACCTCTACAGCAACGTGTGAAAATGTTTTACTACAAAATCTGGATTTGTCAGCTTTCTCTTTTACCCTGTAGCCATGCTCAGAAATGTTACATCCACAAGGGCATAACTGCATCCTCCATACCTTATAGAAAAAAAATCTAATTATCACGCTGGTTAAAATGTACACTCCACACACCACTGCATTTTTTAAAAGTTTTTCAGAAAAATAACATTTTATCACCTCAAAAAAAAACACTGATCCCCGAATCTGAAAGTATTATTGGTTAAGATAAAACTCGAGTTTTATCCTAACCAATAACACTTTCAGATTCGAGGATCAGTGGTTTAGACACAAACATGGCACGGCAATGGGGACACCGGTAGCATGTACTTTCGCTAATATTTTTCTAGCTTGTTTTGAGGACAAATATATTTATTCCTTGGAGAACCCATTCCTACCATACATCCAATTGTTCTTACGCTATATAGATGACGTGTTCATCATATGGTCAGGTACAGAATCTCAGTTTAGTGACTTTGTGTCACATTTGAATGAGCATAATGAGAAGAATATGAAGTTCACCTATAAGTTTGGGGGACAGGAATTGGAGTTTTTGGATGTGGCTGTTGTGGTGCAGGATGATTGTGTGGTCACCAGGGGTTACAAGAAGCCCACGGCGACCAACTCTCTCCTGCACTACAACAGCTTTCATCCTCAACATGTAAAAATGGCAGTTCCATTTGGCCAATTTATCCGTCTTAGGAGAATTAACAGTTGTCAGGAAGACTATATGATCCAAGCCATGGAACTAAAAAAACGTCTGATGACAAGGAGGTTACCCTGTTGAGATACTGCATCAGGCAATGATGAAGGCAGCACATTTGACCCAAAATGATTTACTTTTAAAGAAACATAGCTCATGTAAACTGAAAAAGAAGCAGAATAGGTTCGTCTTCTCCTTCAAATTTAGTCCCACGGCCGATACTATACATAGGACTATATTCAAAAATTGGGAGATGTTGAACAGAGATGCATCCCTGGGTGATATTGTATGCCATAAACCTACTATTGCTTTCAGACGCAGCCACACGTTGAAGGATAAATTGGTAAGAAGTAGATATTGTGAAAAAAGGTCAGATATGTGGATGAAAGATCTTGTCCCACAAGGGAATCACAAATGTGGTAATTGTTCTTTTTGTAGATATAACATGCAATATGGTATGTTGAAGTTTGGAGGTCTACAATATAGAGTAAACCAACTTATAACATGTAGGAGTAAATATGTTATATACCTGCTCATGTGTCCCTGCGGTCGCTTCTATATTGGGAAAACAATAAGACCTCTTTTTGAGAGAATAAGGGAGCATTTTAATTCCATAACATCTGGTAAAGGCTGCCCTCGTGTGATTAAACACATTAGAGATTCACATAGAGGCGACCCCAGGGTATTGACACAGGTATAGAGGTAGTACCACCCCCATCCAGAGGGGGCGATAGACATGCAGCACTTTTAAAAAAAGAAGCCAGCTGGATCATTAAAACAAATGCTATGGGCCCATTAGGCCTAAATGAAAAAAATGATCTAAGTACTTTTCTGTAAGCAACCCCATTGTTGGTGAGATTGATGTTTTATGTTTTTAACACATTATGTATAATAACAGCGACGGGCTGCATCTGCGCATGTCAGCCAGGTCGCGCTGTGGAGCATAAGAGTGACGTGGTTGCGTCATGACGCTGAGAGGCCTGAGGAAGCGTATCTACGCGAAACGGCCGTCGCCGCTTGTTTGGTGCCTGTATGGCGCTCTGCACCCCTGCCATTTGTTGCACATTCACAATAAAGTGAGTATTGGACACTACAGGTGAGTGCCGTCTTTTTCTACAATTTCCTGATATTGATGACATCTTCATGGACTGAGCACCACCGGGTCCTACGTTTATAGACTGGGCGACCGCTGTTTGATGTATATATTGCATACGATGGAGGAGCAGTGACATCCCATCTATATCCTTTTTTGAATATACCATTCAAATATAAGGGTTATGCACCGGTCTTAATGAAGGCCCATAGCTGGCGGAGGATCCGCCGAAGTTATGAAGAGGCGCCGGCTTCTCCATAACTTTGGCGCATCCAGCTCCAGTTCTTAATGTAAGACAGCTTTCAAGCACCTATTTTCAGAAAAAGGGTCCCCCTGGTAATGGAGAGGTAGCTCTCTCTCCAATTACTACTACAGGGCTCCGAAAAGCGTGGACGACGTGTCAATCGACAGTGTGCATTTATCCTTATACTAGTGGATAACTATATCAGCCCATCAAAGAAAAAAAGCCAAGCAAAACACAGATCATCTCTCTAATTATTGTAAGACCTGCAGAGAGCAATGGCGGCAGCCAACCTACGTGCTCTGCAATAGCCGGGATGATTTATCATTCAGCTGCAGTAAACTGCAAGGGCTTTATGGAAATGTAATTGATGGAATGCAGTATCAAATCTGAACTGCCCATCCCAGAGCTAAAGATATACCTGTATACATCCTACACCACAGATACCAGTCCAACCCCAGAAAAACGACCGCTACCGTAATTATAAAACTATGGATTTATTGGTATGGGGTTTTCCCACAAAGGAAGGGCATGCATATATTTTTTCCCCAGAAAAACCCTTAAAGGGGTTGTCTCACCTCAGCACATGGCATTTATCATGTAGAGAAAGTTACTACAAGACACTTACTAATGTATTGTGATTGTCCATATTGCTTCCTTTGCTGGATGGATACATTTTTCCATCACATTTTACACTGCTCGTTTCCATGGTTACAACCACCCCACAATCCAGACGCGGTGGCCGTGCTCGTACACTATAGGAAAAAGCACCGACCTATGTGCACTCCCACTGTCCTGGCCACCAGAGGGGCTGATGTTTTTTCCTATAGTGTGCTGCTGGATTAGAGGGTGGTCTGTAACCATGGAAACAAGCCGTGTATAATGGGATGGAAAAATGAATCCAGACAGCAAACGAAGTAATACATTAGTAAGTGCCTTGTATTAACTTTCTCTACATGATAAATGTCATTTGCTGAAGTGAGATAATCCCTTAAAACATGCTTGAGCCTTCCGTTATACCGGCACATTGGGAGGATTCACCTATACTTCCAATGGAAGGCTGTGACGTCGCCAATAATCTCCCATTGTAAAAAAAAAATAAAATAAATGGATAAACGCTAATACCGGTTCTTTAAATGGCATAGTCTACAATGTAGGGCTGGGCGATTAATCAAATTAATTTGATTAATTCGCCCATTGCAAGCCTCACGATTTTATTTTTTAGGAAAATCGTGAATTCGATTTTCCTAAAATGGCGCCCGACATATAAAATAAAAAAAATATCTCACCTGTCCTGCGCCGCGGCTCCGCTCCTGTGTCCGGCGCTCCTCTTCTTTTCCGGGGCTGCGCTGCACTGTCCTGACCGCGTACAGCGTCAGGACGTAGTGCGCGCACTCTGACCTGACGCTGCACGCAGTCAGGTGATAGTGCAGCACCGGGAGAAAAAGACTGAAGAGCGCCGGACCTGGAGCGGAGCCGCGGTGCAGGACAGGTGAGATATTTTTTTTTAATTATTATGATGGTGGCTGCTCTGAGGTCTGGAGGGGGCACTTTCGGCTGCTCTGAGGTCTGGAGGGGGGCACAGTGGGCTGATGTGGGATCTGATGGGGGCACAGTGGGCTGATGTGGGGTCTGATGGGGCACAGTGGGCGGATGTGGGGTCTGATGGGGCACAATGGGGTGATTTGAGGTCTGATGGGGGCACACTGGGCTGATGTGGGGTCTGATGGGGCACAATGGGCTGATGTGGGGGTCTGATGGGGGCACAATGGGCTGATGTGGGGGTCTGATGGGGGCACAATGGGCTGATGTGGGGTCTGATGGGGGCACAGTGGGCTGATGTGGGGTCTGGTGGGGCATAATGGGCTGATCTGAGGTCTGATGGGGGCACAGTGAGCTGATCTGAGGTCTGATGGGGGGCACAGTGGGGCTGATCTGAGGTCTGATGAGGGCACAGTGGGCTGATCTGAGGTCTGATGAGGGCACAGTGGGCTGATCTGAGGTCTGATGAGGGCACAGTGGGCTGATCTGAGGTCTGATGAGGGCACAGTGGGCTGATCTGAGGTCTGATGGGGCATAATGGGCCGATCTGAGGTCTGATGGGGGCACAGTGGGCTGATCTGAGGTCTGATGGGGTACAGTGGGCTGATCTGAGGTCTGATGAGGGCACAGTGGGCTGATCTGAGGTCTGATGAGGGCACAGTGGGCTGATGTGGGGTCTGATGGGGCATAATGGGCCGATCTGAGGTCTGATGGGGGCACAGTGGGCTGATCTGAGGTCTGATGGGGGCACAGTGGGCTGATCTGAGGTCTGATGAGGGCACAGTGGGCTGATCTGAGGTCTGATGAGGGCACAGTGGGCTGATCTGAGGTCTGATGAGGGCACAGTGGGCTGATCTGAGGTCTGATGGGGGTATAGTAGGCTTTTTTATATTTTTACTAACATAAGAAAATCGAGATTTTTTTGGGGGCCATATCGCCCAGCTCTACTACAATGTTACTCTATGCACCAAACATTAAGTATGTAGAAGCCTTTCTTCAGTTTCCAATCTTTTGGCGTCTTGTTAAAAGTAGCATTTAACAGCTTTATTATTCTCCTTGAGGGATACGCCACAGTGACCGCACACGTTGCCGTCCTTGTGAAGCAGAGTCCATGGAACGTAAAAGTCAGCTGGATTCCATAGCCTGTGTCTGGTTTCCATGGGATCGCTGGAAGAACCTGCTGGTTCTGAACCGAAGCCGCTCTGCACAATAGAATAGTAGAAGCCTCCCGCGCTCTCGTCTGAGGAACGGGAGCCATTAATCTCATCCATCACTTTCTGCTGTTATAAGCATATATTTCTGACACCCTACAGGTTTACTAATACTAGAAAATTCTAACAAAGCGCACATACATTTCTACAGGATCCAGATAGCCAAAACCGGCAGCTGCTTCTATCTTTACTGTGACCACACTGCAGATGCAATTCCTGGTCTACCTACCTCTCCATCTTACATCTACATACAGGCAAATATAAAGCGTGTTACAAACACTGCAGTTGTTGGTGCCCATGGTTTTGGCTTTTTTTTCAGGTGTTTACATAAAAGCTTCTCTATACGAAATAAAAGCCTAAAATAAAAAAAAGTGAATTAAAAAACACCACCTCCCTGCAAAAAAATAAATAAAAAATACAGCATGAATTTCATAAAAGCCAAAAAAATGCCAATTAAAAAAAAAAAAAAAAGTGTGAAGGAAGCATATGGGTAGTTTTGCACATGACATTTTAGGAGTGGCTTCAAAAGCTGCCTAAAAACGACATAAAAAAACCAAACATGTGAAACCCCCCACATTGCACATTGTGTGTGGTTTTTCCATGATGATTCTCAGGTTAAGAGCTCATGCACACAGCCATAGCAGTTTTTGCAGTCCGCAACACACAGATAATAGCCATGTGCGTTACACATTTTGCGGATCGGTACGTCCTGCCTAATCCACATGGAGTGCAGGCACTCTAAGGCTACTTGCACACAAGTACAATTGAATACACATAAGCTCTGCAAGGATGTGTGATTGTTTCGGCAGCATATCCGCACCTAAATCCACAATGTCTAACAGCGGTTTTTGGTGTGGATTTGATGTGGTTTTGCAGCATTGAAAAGGGTGAAATCTGCAGCTAAATCTGCAAACATAATCGACATGCTGCGGATTTTGAAGTTTTGAAGTCCGCACAGCAGATCTATTTCTGCACGGGAAAAAATCAGCAAAGTGTACATGAGATTTGTATAATCTCATACATTTTGCTGGTTCTGTAATACGCTGTGTTTTTTCTCCACACGTATTCCCCAAGGTGTGCAGGTGGCCTAAGGGCGGACAAATTTTTTTTCTTCTGTTTTACAGACTCTCTTTTACATGCTTTTTGGAGCATTTTTTTTTTTGGTTTGTTTTTTTTTGCAAAAAGACCACCTTCAGATGTTAAGGCCCCATTCACACGATTGTATATTTGCGGGTCCGCATTACTGCGGACCCGCAAATATATGGAGGCCGCCCGGCGTGTGTTCCGCAGCGCTCGGAACACACGCCGTGCGGCCCCATTGAAAATGCCTATACTTGTCCGTGCGCACGGACAAGTATAGGACATGCTTCAAATGAGCCGCGGCTCCCGCCCAAGGTGAATGGGGCAGCATCTATTCCGCAATTTTGCGGATAGATACGGCCCCATTCAATACGGTCGTGTGAATGGGGCCTAAGTCAAAGGGAATTATGAAACGTAGTACAGACAATGGGGGAGGGTTCACTTGTGGTGCATTTTTTGTGTTCATGGCATTTTTTTAAATTGTACCATGTTGTAATTAAGGCATTTTTTCTACAGTTTCTACTGTTTGCTCTACAGTATGACGGAAAAAAAAGGCTGTAAAATGTGGGCAAACAAAAAAATAAATAAATCAAAAACAGGAAAAAAAACATGCAAAAAAAAAAAAAAAGACCAAATGTGTGCTTGAAGAAGGCCAGCCAAATAAAAGGTATATAATTGTTTTCTCCATATTTCTCTTCACATAGAACTGTGTGAATAGCTCCGCTGCCATAGTACCTCTGTGCTGTGGACCTTCCCAATATAGATATGGAGTATGGATACTGAATTCACACATAGCATTTCAGTCAGGTTTTCGTAGCGCAGTGCAGTGCAGTGACCAGTTTTTTAGGTTGACCTGATAAGAGATTATCCATGAAACGAATACCGTATTTGTTTGGACAGATTTCTCTAAAGTGGTTTTGCCCCTTCCTTTCTTTTTCCAGAATCGCTGCATCCATGGTATGTTCAAATGCATAAAAATAAATAAATTTTAAAAAAACCCTGATGGAGACCACACAACATCTGCCTCCATCAATTCCCCCCTGAATACACAAGCTTGGAATAGCTGAGCATGGGTGTTTACTGCCGCAGGGAAAGAGGGAAATGCTGCTACCAGACATCTCTGGTGGCAAGGATCTCCCAGGAGAAACATGTTGACATCCAATGTCTGAGAGCAAATAACACAATGCAAATTTTATCATACGGCTACACGGCGACATGTTGCCATGCTAAAAAGACAGTGGTGTGACATTTCATATAATGTATTTCTATGTCCATGACAAGCAGGTAAACAGTGAAGAGAAGGCAGCGCTCCTACAAGAGCTGCGCTCTCTTCAAACAGCTGATATGCGTTGTCAGACCCCTGCCAATCTGATAATGATGACCTTTCTTGAGCATAGGTCATTAATACAGCAAAAGCGGAGAACCCCTTTAACATCAGTCTGGCAATAGGAGATTTCATATGTAGAAATGTTGGTGCATAAGAAAGGTACTGAGCTCTGTCCAGTCCTGGATTATTCCGACTTTTAAACTATTGGACTGTGGAAGAGACTTAGGCTCCATTCACACGTCCTGTTTTTCTTTCCTGATTCGATCCTGATTTTTTCAGGACCCATTGAAATGAATGGATCCAGATCAGGATCAGGATCGAATCAGGAAAGAAAAACAGGACGTGTGAATGGAGCCTTAAAGGGATTCTCCAGGATTTTTCTATTGGTTTCCTATCCAATCTGCTTTCACATGTGGCAGATTGTTTGCAGCACTACACTGATGACATCCCAGACTACCCATGTGATCACTGAAGTCAACCACTGTCCTTGGTTACATGGCCGCATAATGGGGACTACTGGGGCGGTCAGGGATCAGACAAGTAAGGCTTTACTTTTGTTATTTTACAGCATCTTAATTTCTTGGAGTCTTAGAAAGCCCATTTAAAGGGTTTGTTCCATGCGCCTCATCATAAATTAGGTGCATCTACGACAGTCCCTGCGTGGAGACGTTTTTTGCCAACACTGAGGTCTGTTTGTAGGCGTAAATGTTAGTAATAGTGACGACAGTGTAAAAACATCCACACGACAAAATACTGTCATATGGGCATTTAGAAAGTCACAAAAAGGGGTCTTGCCATTGTTTTTACTCTATACTGACCCCAGTATACTTTCAACTTCTGAAAAGGAGTTTTCACAAGTAAACTTATGGGCTCCCATCTATATACTTCAGTCCCTCGTCTCCCATTTGTACAGCTGTCATGACAGAGCTTACTAGCAGTGTAGTTGTCCCCAGAGGATGGGGTACTGTGCATGCGCAGTACTCACTGCACAGGAAGTCGGCAATTTCATAGAAAGAAAGCCTTGACAAACTGTAGAGTGCAACTGAGAGGGTTATTTATTTTACACATAGAACGCAATGAGCCATCAATGACTTTTAGCGTACGTTCACACTGAGGATTTTGACACCATTGTCCACTTTAGATTCCGCAGACCCACCCGCGGCTAAGCTTCACTGAATGGAGCTAAACCACAAGCATGATGTTGGCACGATCATGGCTTTAAAACCCCGGCCGGCAAACTGCAGCGCTGCCCCTATTGAAAACAGTAAGAGGTGAACTCCATCCAGCAGGATTTTGGCGCCAAATTTCAGATGGCTAATTCCACAGTGTGTACAGGTCCTAAGGGTGGATTGATAGGGTTTTGTTCAACATTTTGAGGGTTTTGTGATTTTTGGTGTTTGTTGGTTTTTTTCTGGCTGGTGATTGTTTCATCACAATTTATTTTTTGGCCAAAAAATGCCACCTCCAGATACTACATGGAAGTCTACAGGAAATATTAAACGCAGCACACACGTGTTTTACTGCAGTGGTGTCACCTTTGAGGTTGTTAAAGGGAGTCTTTCACCAGTTTTTCACCTATATAACTAACAGCAATGCCCCACAGAAGATTGCAGACACATCCCAGACATACCTGTGTGCACTGTGTGTCTGTATTACATGTCACATCCCAGACATAGCTGTGTGCACTGTGTGTGTGTATTACATGTCACATCCCAGACATAGCTGTGTGCACTGTGTGTCTGTATTACATGTCACATCCCAGACATACCTATGTGCACTGTGTGTTTGTATTACATGTCACATCCCAGACATAGCTGTGTGCACTGTGTGTCTGTATTACATGTCACATCCCAGACATACCTCTGTGCACTGTGTGTCTGTATTCCATGTCACACCCCAGACATACCTGTGTGCACTGTGTGTCTGTATTACATGTCACATCCCAGACATACCTGTGTGCACTGTGTGTCTGTATTACATGTCACATCCCAGACATACCTCTGTGCACTGTGTGTCTGTATTCCATGTCACACCCCAGACATACCTGTGTGCACTGTGTGTATTACATGTCACATCCCAGACATACCTGTGTGTACTGTGTGTCTGTATTACATGTCACATCCCAGACATACCTGTGTGCACTGTGTGTGTGTATTACATGTCACATCCCAGACATACCTGTGTGCACTGTGTGTCTGTATTACATGTCACATCCCAGACATACCTGTGTGCACTGTGTGTCTGTATTACATGTCACATCCCAGACATACCTGTGTGCACTGTGTGTGTATTACATGTCACATCCCAGACATAGCTGTGTGCACTGTGTTGTATTACATGTCACATCCCAGACATAGCTGTGTGCACTGTGTGTGTATTACATGTCACATCCCAGACATACCTGTGTGTACTGTGTGTCTGTATTACATGTCACATCCCAGACATAGCTGTGCGCACTGTGTGTCTGTATTACATGTCACATCCCAGACATACCTGTGTGCACTGTGTGTCTGTATTACATGTCACATCCCAGACATACCTGTGTGCACTGTGTGTGTATTACATGTCACATCCCAGACATAGCTGTGTGCACTGTGTGTGTATTACATGTCACATCCCAGACATAGCTGTGTGCACTGTGTGTGTATTTACATGTCACATCCCAGACATACCTGTGTGTACTGTGTGTCTGTATTACATGTCACATCCCAGACATACCTGTGTGCACTGTGTCTGTATTACATGTCACATCCCAGACATACCTGTGTGTACTGTGTGTCTGTATTACAGGTCACATCCCAGACATACCTGTGTGCACTGTGTGTGTGTATTACATGTCACATCCCAGACATACCTGTGTGCACTGTGTGTCTGTATTACATGTCACATCCCAGACATACCTGTGTGCACTGTGTGTGTATTACATGTCACATCCCAGACATAGCTGTGTGCACTGTGTGTGTATTACATGTCACATCCCAGACATAGCTGTGTGCACTGTGTGTGTATTACATGTCACATCCCAGACATAGCTGTGTGCACTGTGTGTGTATTACATGTCACATCCCAGACATACCTGTGTGTACTGTGTGTCTGTATTACATGTCACATCCCAGACATAGCTGTGCGCACTGTGTGTGTGTATTACATGTCACATCCCAGACATACCTGTGTGCACTGTGTCTGTATTACATGTCACATCCCAGACATACCTGTGTGTACTGTGTGTCTGTATTACAGGTCACATCCCAGACATACCTGTGTGCACTGTGTGTGTGTATTACATGTCACATCCCAGACATACCTGTGTGCACTGTGTGTCTGTATTACATGTCACATCCCAGACATACCTGTGTGCACTGTGTGTCTGTATTACATGTCACATCCCAGACATACCTGTGTGCACTGTGTGTCTGTATTACATGTCAAGGAAAAGCACTTTTATTCTTATTTACTAACTGGGTCGATTTTAAACTGGGTTTTTTTTTGTTTTTTTTTAAATCCCAGCATGCACCGAGTCATTTTTTTTCTCACTGACTGGCATTTCTATCCCATAAAAAGACTGTTTGAAATAAGAAAGTGCCAGTGTGTGTTGGTGTTTTTGTAACTATTTTTTTTCCCCACACTGCCCTACAGAGGAAATGACACTACAGCGGGTAAATACTTTCCTATAAAAAAAAAAGCACAAGGCATAAAAAAAATGGCATAAAATGGTAAAACACACTAGCCCAATTTTACCAATATGTCTGTGTGTAAAATCTGTCTAAAAAATCAGCTCAAATTTGCACAATATCGGCACATCTAGCATTTTCACACTTTCTTCTGACGTGCTTGAAAAAAAAATGATGGGGCTTACTGGAAAGAGGTTGGGCTTCACGGGAAATGGACATGGCCTAATATGCATGGTTTTGCGCCAACTAAAAGTTGGTATAGAGTCAGAGAAAAGTGCAGCGGATGTATCATCCAGCCTGAGACCCTGTGATAAATCTGGTGCAGGTCTAGACAGTCTAAGGCCATTTATAGGATTAGTAAATCTGGGCCAAATCAATGGACAAAACACCTAAAAATATGCCTTAAAATAGCTACAAAAATACTGTGCAAGAGAGGCTTTTTTTTGGCCACAAAAAGAAATGCCCAAAACTATGCGTGGAGGCACCCTAAACACGTGTGTATTACCTCTTTTACAAGGGTCATCCAAAAAAAAACAATTACCGAAAAGTAAAATTAGGCATATGGGTCATTTGACCTGGGGAAGGTCTCCAGATGATGGGGCACACGATCCCTTGACACAATCTGTTGCGTCTTGCAGACAAAGAACCAGAGGGACGCACAATAGTGGCAGGGTCATTTACAGAGCGCAATTCTAGTGCTCACTCCCGAGAGAGCGGCCTCCATTGTCACTCTGGGATAATAACTAATGACTAAAATATTACTCTCCAGGGAACTACATGTTCTTAGCTGCTGCACATCTGGACCAATTCCAACCCGAGAAGGTCATGACAAGCACCACAGACTATAGTAAGTGATTGTGACAGATCTGTGTGTGTCTAATGTCACTCTAAAGCGCTATGTGATTAGCGGCTGCTCAGCTCTTAGTAATGCCCATTTATTACATTATTACGTTACCTGGCACTGGTGGGACCGTACAGCATACTCACAGCTTCTGGTAGAATATGCATCATCTATATTATATTAATTAGCAAATTGGTAAAATACAAAGTGAGCTAATGGAGAAAGACAGTTTATGACATAATAATAATAATCTCTGTCAGAAGAAAAAGTGGACATCCTTGAGGACTCTGAATGAAAGGATATGACCTTTAAAAGACCTGTGGAGCTTGTGGATTTGTGTGTAAAACAGCCCCGATGAAAGATGTTAAGGGAAAAAAGGGTAGTTAGATTTCAACATGCCCTATCCTTTGTTTCCACAGGAGACGAGCCACAGTCAGAAGTGCCCTGCAGAGGCTCATTCAACTGTCCCTATAGAAAGGACCATGAACCCCTCCAGCGTGTACTAACACATTCACTGTTTATTACAGGGGAATTTTTTTAAAGTATTTAACTATTATTTTGTGTGCTGTGCACTGGAACTACAGCTCATGTCCAAAAAGTTCTACTGGCAAAAATCACCGTATTATTTTTGGGAGGATGAGGGTCCTCCGTTCGTTTTCTGAAAGAGATTGTCAGAGTTGAAAGTTTGTCAGGGCAAAATGCAGTGAGGATGATACAATAATAATAAAATAATATTAATAAAAACCCCTTAATATCAATTTCCTAAGCCCCCTCCAATCCTGCGCCGCCGCTCTAACCTTTCAACCAGGCTGCAGCCAGTGACAAATTGTCATGGCTGCAGCAGTGACAACCCATATACCATTACAGCCAATCACTGCCCTCAGCGTTGCACAGCATGGGAATGCTAAGGCCAGTGATTGGCTGCAGCGGTATACAGGGTGTCGCCACTGCAGCAGAAAAAATATAAGATACAGCTGCAGCTTGGCTGAAAAGATGGAGTAGTAGCGCTGGATCGGATGGGACGTTTTTTGAATTATTTGATGAGCCTCCCTGCAGTTTGCACCCAAAAACTTTCAACTTTGAGAACCTCAAAAAGTGGTGAAAAAAAATGAAGATCACCAACACATCCAGCAATATTCTGATACGTGCAGCTCATTATGTATCATGTTCTCTTCCTCGACTCCCACATCGCTTATTATTTATACATCATAGTCTATGTAAGATTACCAATCCCTTAAATGTTCTGTAATAGGGAAACATAAAAATATATCCCAAGTGCATGTAAGTAATACCCCCGATGTTTGCCACGATAATTGGGTTTTATTACAGACATGTAGTTTTCCGCTGCCTTCTAACAGCAGATACAGTCCCATAATAAGAGGTCCACCACCAAGAAGATACATACGTACTGGGGAAATATAATTCACTTGTGTTGTATGACATGGTCTAGTGGGGCATTTCCAGTGTGCAGTGGTTACCACCTACCAGAAGTGGTCAATAGTAAGGACAACCTGTGAAATAGTTAAAGAGGTTGTCCGAGTTACTTTTTTGTTCTTTATATGTTTCTAACTTGTCAGGTATACCAACTTTCCCATATACTTTGTGTTTCTAAAGCTGCTGGCAGGGTGGATTTGATTTAAATCGAACTGATTTAAATCACGATTTAAATCACGATTTAAATCACTAGTCAGTAAGGCTTGATTTAAATCAGTGATTTAAATCAAAGTTTCTACCTAAACTAGTTCTTGCTACTTTAACATGCAAGTAGATGAAGATTTTTAGAATCACTTTTTATATTACTTTTTTCTCCCCAGTTTAAGGAAAGAATGTAATAAACCTCAGATCGTACACACAAACAGATCCAGACTTGTCTGTATGTGGCTATGCTGCAGTATTGTGCTCAAAGTTTCACTTTCATTTTCTTGTCTGCTTGCCCCTCATCCTCCTCACACTTAGATTCACATTCTTCTTGTGTTGTGCTGTGCAGATCTATTCCACTCCAAACAATCAGAAACATATTGTCTAACTTCTTGGACTTGGCACTGAAGTAAAGCGAGCGTCTGTGATAATATAGGAGAGAAACTGCCCACTAATCCTACAGAAACCTCTGGAAGAGCATGGCATTGTGAATGTTACACATATACAGCCTTTATTCTACTGAGTTAAACAACTCAGCTTTATCTCATGATGGAAGAACCTTTGGATGGTAAAATATTTTCCTAAAAAAGCAGTTTATTGAAAAAAATCCGATTTAAATCAAAAAAATCCGATTTAAATCAAAAAAATCCGATTTAAATCAAAAAAATCCGATTTTTTTGATTTTTTTAAAAAAAACATTGATTTTTATCCACCCTGGCTGCTGGTTTCTCAGAGTTGACTGAGGGTCACATGACCTGTGATGTCACCTTATCTCCCTGGTCTGTGATGTTTCCTTCACAAGCCTCAGAGTTCAGATAACAGTCTGTACACTGGCCACGCCCCCTTCCTTTGCCGGGCTCCTGCTATCTGCTCTCTCCCTGGATTCCTTCAGATAAAACATTAACCCCTTCAGCCAGAACACACTGAGGGATCAAGGCTTTTCAACAAATAGTAGCTGCAGCAGTGAGAGGAGACAAATGCTGGGCAAGGAGCTATAGAGGAATTGTACAAGAACAGGTAGGGAGAATTTCCTGGGTGTATCAGCAGTGTCATTGTACAGCTGGGGCTTGTAGTCCTACACATACAACATGCTGCTGAGTATCCCAGCAGACATGTCACTCAGCACTTGCATTCACTGACTTTGCAGAGAAGGGGGGGAGGGGCTGAGATTGTTATTACTGCATGTAAACAAAGGCCAGAAGAGAACCAGGGAAATGAGGAAATATAGATTTTTTTTGCCTAAAACTTGCTGAACTTAGTTATATATTGCTGCCCATCAGATTTACAGTGCTATATTTTTTTTTTCATAACTTGGACAACCCCTTTAATGCTGGATATAATAGGAAGGTGTAACCACACTGTGCTGGGCATTACTATGAACATTGGCGATGATCTGGCAGACTATCTGCCAGTGTTAGGCTACTTTCACACTAGCGTTTTAAAATTCCGGTATTGAGTTCCGTCATAGGGGCTCAATACCGGAAAAAAATGCTTCCGTTTTGTCCCCATTCATTGTCAATGGGGACAAAACTGAACTGAAGACAACGGAATGCTCCTGAAAGCATTTCGTTCCGTCTTCAGACCGGAGAACAAACCGCAGCATCCGGTCCAGGCATCCGCACCAAGACGGATCCGGAATGACCCCCAATGCAAGTCAATGGGGACGGATCCGTCTGGTGTGACCACAATGGTAAACGGATCCGCCCTCCATTGACTTTCAATGGAGTTCAGGACGGATCCGTCACCACATACATACATACACACAAACACATACATACTTACATACTCCAGGCAGGCAAGACGCACGTCTTCACGCCCAGGAGGCGCGCCACTATGACGATTCCCTACAGCGCCCAGCAGAGGGCGCTGTGGGGAATCGTCATAGCTGCGCGCCTCTTGGGCGTGAAGACGTGCGGCCTGCCTGCCTGGAGTATGTAAGTATGTATGTGTTTCTGTGTATGTGTATTGTGAGACACTGAAGGGGTTAATCCTGGATGGCCGGTATATTTCTCCTGGGTTCAGCTACTATGCCTACTAGAGACTGAGGGAAGTTCATGTCTCCCAACAGGAGACATGGGGAAACCAGGAAAGTGCGATATGGTCTCCAGCAAAAGTAGTTGCTGGAGACATTTTTGATAAAGTGTGTTTGGGCCTGGTTTTTGGGATGGATGACAAGTTTGGCAGTGGGGCCATCCATCCCACTTCCTCCACTCCAGGTCTTGGGGTTTGGAGTCAGGCACCACAGGTGCTGAGGCTGGACGATTAGCAGGTCCACAAAGCCTGCAAGATGTGCAGACAGAGGGAGGCTGGGTGCAGCTAGGAATGCTGAAGGCTGCTGGCCTCAGGAGATACTTTGGACGCTATCAAAGGTAAAAACCTTATGGACTGAACTGCATAACATGTTGCATTCGTGTGTCTGTAGCTAGACGCACGTATAGTGAGGGAAACTGTCTTATGTTTAGGTAGTGCTGGACAAGCAGGGTTTATTTTGTTTGTGCCTGAAGCAAAGGCTGTATTATCATTTATTTTGAGCTTGTGAATAAACGCAGGCCAAGCCTGCATTTGGACTTTATCTGTGTCTGGGACTCTGACTGCTGTTCACACCGCAAACCCGCACCCTACCGAGCTAACTTCCCCACATATGGTGGAGGATGCGGGCATAGTGAACAAAACGCAGTCTTAAAGAGACACACACACTAGAAGGACTGATTTGTTGTTTGCCGCTCTATGTCTTGGGTGAAGGCGGCAGGTGAATTCTCTAAAAAGGCGGTGGCAATGGAGGACCTGGTCAAACAGATGATCCACGCCAGTCGGCAGCAACAAGAAGCCACTCGGCAACAGCAGGAGATCAGTCGGCAACAGTACGAGGCCTCCCAAGCCATGCTACAACAGCTAGTTGAGATGAATAGACTGTTGATAGAAAAATTGGCAGGAGCCGTGACCATACCCCAAGCTTTAACTACGGAAAGAACCCAAAGTGTGCAACCGTCTGTGAGGGCCACAGTGCAAGCCATGCTGCAAAAGATGACACCTACCGATGATGTAGAGGCGTATCTTGCTGTCTTTGAAAGAATTGCAGAGCGTGAAATGCTGCCGGTGGACCAGTGGGCGGATGTCGTGGCGCCTTACCTAACCGGTGAACCCCAAAAGGCCTACTTTGACCTGAGTGGGTTGGACTCCCGAGACTATGCCAAGCTAAAGGCCGAGATCCTGGCTCGGTTGGGGGTAACCATGCAGGTGCGTGCAGGGCGGGTGCACGCCTGGACTTTCTTGGAAAGCCTCCCACCACGGTCCCAGATGCATGACCTGATCCACCTGGTGTCAAAGTGGCTACAGCCGGAGAAGTGCACTCCAGCGCAGATCGTGGAGAGGGTCGTCCTAGACAAGTTCACCCGTACTTTGTCGCTTCGTATACAGCGCTGGGTTGGGCAAGCAGGACCTACAGATGCGGACCAGCTGGTAAACCTGGTGGAGCGGTATCGTGCCACTGAGGAGCTGCTACAGACCTCCTCCGGCAGGGGTAATGCCAGGGAGACCAAGACGACTAGAAGTGCGGGTAAGACTGCTCCGGTTACTCGAGATCTGAGGCAGGCGACACAGAGAGGTGACCCTGAAAGGGGGCCAGCAGTTGGGCTACGACGGGGGTCTGGCGACAGAGACCAAGGGCGCATACAGTGTTGGCGGTGCCGTGAGTGGGGGCACATCGCGGCTAACTGCCCCCTTACCGTCGAGCCCATGGACTGCAATACCTCCAGGCGTGTTTCTCTCTTTGCCCGGTCCATTCTGGCGGCAGAGAGTGTGCCCGGGACTGAACCACAAATGTGCACTGTCATCATTGGGGGTTACTCAGTGTCTGCCCTGCTGGACTCAGGAAGCCTGGTCACCCTCGTGCATGGGTCTTTGGTCGGTTCGGGGATATACAGTGGACGGACTATTGGGGTGTTGTGTATCCACGGGGACACACGGGAATACCCCACCGCTGATGTCACCATAGGCACCTCTTGCGGTGCTATTACCCATGAGGTGGGCGTGGTTAAGACTCTAGTTCATGAAGTCATCATAGGAAGAGACTTTCCATTGTTTTGGGACTTGTGGGAGGGAAAAACCACGCATTGTGCAAAACGTGTTATTATTGATGATGATAATGATGATGTTGGTGATAACAGGGGTCAGGATATAACCCCCGAGCCTTATGACCCAGACACCGAGGTACCAGCAGTAGGGGTGACCCCAAGTGAAAGTGGGAAGTTTCCCCTAGCAGTGTTGGTAGGTGACACGGAAGAACCGGAGGAGGGTCCGGATCTGCCGGACTTGGAGGTGTCACGGGACAATTTTGGGACAGCCCAGCTTAGAGATCCCTTGCTGGTAAGAGCCCGTGAAAATGTTACTGTAATCAATGGGGTCCCCCAAGTTCCCGGGGCTGATACAAGGTACCCTTACTTTGCAGTGAATCAGGAACTACTCTACCGTATAGATAAGGTACGGGGGGAGGAGCTTGAACAGCTGGTTGTGCCTCAGCCCTATCGCCGAACAATATTAGACTTAGCCCATAAGCATGCATTGGGAGGTCATTTGGGCTGTGAGAAAACCCTAGAACGGGTCTCACGGAGGTTTTACTGGCCAAGTGTATATCCCAGCGTAAAAGAGTACTGTGACTCCTGCCCTGTGTGTCAGTTAACGGCCCCTATGTCTCACTTCAGGAGTCCCTTAGTACCACTGCCCATCATAGAGGTACCTTTTGACAGAATTGCAATGGATCTAGTTGGCCCGGTGGTGAAATCCGCTAGAGGGCATCAGTACATACTGGTTGTATTAGACTACGCCACCCGATATCCTGAGGCGGTACCTCTGAGAAACACCTCTGCAAAGGTCATTGCCAGAGAGCTGTTTAACATGTTCTCCCGAACTGGCATTCCTAAAGAGATCCTCACCGACCAGGGGACCCCGTTTATGTCACGGGTCATGAAGGAGATGTGCAAGCTCTTAAAAATTAAACACCTGCGTACGTCAGTATATCATCCCCAAACTGACGGACTTGTTGAAAGATTCAACAAGACCTTGAAGGGCATGTTAAAGAGGGTGGTTAGCCAGGATGGTAAAGACTGGGATTGTTTATTGCCCTGTTTGATGTTTGCAATACGTGAGGTACCCCAGTCCTCCACCGGGTTCTCCCCATTTGAGCTAGTATATGGCCGACACCCTCGTGGGCTCCTGGACATCGCCAAGAGGCCTGGGAGCAAGAACACACCCCCTACAGAAATGTTATCGAACACATTGCCCTCATGCAGGAACGGATAGCGGCCGTTATGCCCATAGTAAAGGCCCACATAGAGCAAGCACAGGAGGCCCAGAGTCGCGTGTATAACAGGTCGGCTAAGGTGAGAACCTTTGCGCCAGGGGACCGAGTGCTGGTCTTGGTGCCGACTGTAGAAAGCAAATTTTTGGCCAAATGGCACGGGCCATATGAGGTTATTGAGAAGGTGGGGGAAGTCACCTATAAGGTGCACCAGCCCGGCAGAAGGAAGCCTGACCAAATCTACCATGTTAATTTGCTGAAGCCATGGAAAGAGCGAGAGTCCTTGTCTGCAGTGAGTTTACCCAGTAGGGGTAGCCCGGGGAAGTTCCCCCCTGAAGTAAAGGTCCCTCCCAAGAGTATACCAGGGGTGCGTATCTCGGAAACCTTGTCTAGGGCACAAGGGCAGCAGACAAAGGAGTTTGTCCTGAGGAATACTGATGTGTTCTCCGAATTACCTGGGCGTACTTCCCTAGTCAAGCACGACATTGTCACTGAGCCAAGGGTACGGGTACACTTAAAGCCATGCAGGGTACCAGAAGCTCGTAGACAGGCCATTTCAGAAGAAGTAAAAAAAATGTTGGAGCTGGGGGTTATTGAGGAGTCAAATAGTGAATGGTCAAGTCCCATAGTCCTGATACCCAAACCAGATGGCACCCTACGGTTCTGTAACGACTTCCGGAAATTAAATGAGGTGTCAAAGTTTGACGCCTATCCAATGCCAAGGGTGGATGAGTTGATAGAGAGATTGGGACATGCGCGATTTTTCTCTACACTAGATCTGACGAAAGGGTATTGGCAGGTACCGCTCACTGACCGTGCTAAAGAGAAGACTGCATTTGTCACCCCTGAGGGTTTGTTCCAATATGTCTGCCTTCCCTTTGGACTACATGGGGCCCCTGCCACATTTCAGAGATTAATGGATGTCATCCTTAAGCCCCATCGCAGGTATGCTTCTGCTTATTTAGATGACGTCATCATTTTTAGTGAAGACTGGGAAAGTCACCTACCAAAGGTGCAAGCAGTAATAGACTCCCTCAGGGCTGCAGGTTTGACTGCAAACCCAAAAAAATGTGCGTTGGGTCTGGAGGAGGCGCGTTATCTGGGGTACATAATAGGGAGAGGTGTCATCAAGCCCCAGGTCAACAAAGTAGAAGCCATCCAAAATTGGCCAAGGCCAGTGACCAAAAAGCAGGTGAGAGCTTTTCTGGGTATTGTGGGCTATTACCCCAGATTTATCCCTAACTTCGCCACTATAGCAGCGCCCTTGACAGATCTGACCAAGGGAAGTAGGTCTGTCATGGTTAAATGGAGTGAAGAGGCTGAGGGGGCATTCCAAAGACTGAAATTAGTCCTCTGTAGAGAGCCAGTACTCGTCACTCCTGATTTCACTAAGACATTTGTGGTACAAACCGATGCTTCTGACGTAGGGCTAGGGGGCAGTACTTTCCCAAGAGGTGGGGGGTGAGGAGCACCCAGTCACCTATCTTAGCAGGAAGCTTACACCCCCAGAAAGGAACTACAGCATTGTGGAACGTGAATGTTTGGCGATAAAATGGGCCCTAGAATCGCTGAAGTATTACCTGCTAGGTCGGCACTTCAGGCTAGTGACCGACCACTCCCCTCTCACCTGGATGAGCCAGGCTAAAGAGAGAAATGCAAGGGTCACGAGGTGGTTCCTTACGTTGCAAAACTTTAAATTCACTGTAGAACACAGGGCTGGTAAATTACAAGGGAACGCAGATGCGCTATCAAGGACACACTGTTTAATGGCTAAAAGTGTTCGCCCCCACAGGTTCGAACAAAGGGGGAGGGTATGTGAGACACTGAAGGGGTTAATCCTGAATGGCCGGTATATTTCTCCTGGGTTCAGCTACTATGCCTACTAGAGACTGAGGGAAGTTCATGTCTCCCAACAGGAGACATGGGGAAACCAGGAAAGTGCGATATGGTCTCCAGCAAAAGTAGTTGCTGGAGACACTTTGATAAAGTGTGTTTGGGCCTGGTTTTTGGGATGGATGACAAGTTTGGCAGTGGGGCCATCCATCCCACTTCCTCCACTCCAGGTCTTGGGGTTTGGAGTCAGGCACCACAGGTGCTGAGGCTGGACGATTAGCAGGTCCACAAAGCCTGCAAGATGTGCAGACAGAGGGAGGCTGGGTGCAGCTAGGAATGCTGAAGGCTGCTGGCCTCAGGAGATACTTTGGACGCTATCAAAGGTAAAAAGCTTATGGACTGAACTGCATAACATGTTGCATTCGTGTGTCTGTAGCTAGACGCACGTATAGTGAGGGAAACTGTCTTATGTTTAGGTAGTGCTGGACAAGCAGGGTTTATTTTGTTTGTGCCTGAAGCAAAGGCTGTATTATAATTTATTTTGAGCTTGTGAATAAACGCAGGCCAAGCCTGCATTTGGACTTTATCTGTGTCTGGGACTCTGCTGTTCACACCGCAAACCCGCACCCTACCGAGCTAACTTCCCCACAGTATGTATGTATGTGTATGTATGTTTGTATATGGTACTGTGTGACATGTGTGGGGCCGGAACGCGGTTCCACCCCCACACATGTCCCTGTGGCAGTCCGGATCCGACGGTACCCTTCACCTGCCGGATCCGGACTGCCGCTAGTGTGAAAGTAGCCTAATACAGCCTTAGGCTCCATTCACACGTCCTGTTTTTCTTTCCTGATTCGATCCTGATTTTTTCAGGACCCATTGAAATGAATGGATCCAGATCAGGATCAGGATCGAATCAGGAAAGAAAAACAGAACGTGTGAATGGAGCCTTAAGAGAGGAAATAAAAATGGCGCACATAATGAAGCAGGGGATTATTCCCAGTCTACAGCTTGAATGAGGTAATTAGGAAGATATAACAACTGTCACTCACTAATTAACCTAATCTGATGCACGGTCTTCAGAAGACAATGGATGGACGTGCTGTACGCAGGCAACAGCAAATACTAGTGTATTCTACAAAAGATCGGGTGCTGTTCAGACTCAATTTCTGTATCCGTCCAGGAAGCAATGCAGCCACAGCATCCACTCGACCTTCAGCTTTATTGGGCCACGTTCACATCTGCACTGTGAAATCCGGTATAGTCGGATAATGCCGCAAACTACTGGATCACTACTGACTACAATGGGATCCAACGGGAATCCAGCCGCTTTCCTGCATAATTGCTGGCATTCCGGTGGGCAAAATGTCCTGGCATTATGGCGGAAAGCGGCCAGCTTCCTGTTGGATCTCGTTGGGGATCCCGTAGTTCTTAGCATTATCCAGCTATACCTCTGCCAGAATAGCCTGCTGGATTTCACAACGCAGAGGTAAACGTAGGGTAAATTTAAACAAAAAAAAGTCATTTTTAGGAATAATTAACATAGGACATTGGATGTGGACACTGTGGCTACTTCTATTCTATATCGGCAGCACCCCGCCTATCAGCTGTGTGCAGGAGACGCTAGTGAAATGAGCCGGTCGGCTCCCATCACCCACAGCACTGAGGACACGCTGACGCAGGGAACGTCGTCCTGTGTCCAGAACAGAGGACCGCAGCGAACATCTTCTGGTCAGGGCACCTTGGGTAAGTGAACTATATCAGTACCTTTCAGAGCTTACTATCTTAGCACATACAGAAGGATCATTTTTTTCTTTAGGGCCCCCACACACATGGTTTTGCTCTGGCATTTTTAAAATGGCTACAAAAACCTCTTGCAATTTTTCACATAAGGTGTGGGGGTTTTTTTGCAGTAAAACAACCCAAGACAAAAAACTCCACCAATTAGAAAAAAACACCACTAGGCAAAAGACATTTGTCTGCCCTGCATTTCAGATTTCCCTTTCCAGAAAACGGAGCCCCCCAAAGTACAGAGCACGCTGCGCATGACATCCTGCTCTGCAGAGTTAGGGCTCATGCACAGGCCTGAAATATACGGTGCAGGCGGATCGCAGAACCATTGTCTGCATCTGTCAGCACCCGCCACGCGGACAATGTACATGCACTGGGGATTGCAATTTGCTGTCCCCAACGAGCAGCACGCCCTTGGAGGGTGAAATCAGGACTAGCTGTACCAACTGGTACGTCAGTCACAGCGGAATGGGCATTCTGACAGTCCAGTCACTGATGTAGCACCTCCCAGATGATGTCACTTTCTCCTTCCTACAATTCTACAAGGGACACAGCTACAAAGGTAGCTACAAGCACTGCAACGTCATGCCAGACTGAGACAGTCCCTTTCAAGCAACCAAGATGGACAGGTTAACCAGGGACACTAGCAGAGAGAAAATCCTGACCCCTTTTAAACCCCGGACCAAAAAGTAAGGCGATACTGGTCTAAATTTGTGCCTTACATTGTAAGCTGGCCTGCTGAAGGTGCATAAAAAAAAAAAAAAAAATATGGAGACCCACCCATAACCATGCCCTATGTATGGAGCAAAGCTGAACTCTTTTCGGCATAAATCAATATATCCATACTGATACACAAGGGTCAGTGTTCCTTTGTTCTGGTCATCCCTCTTCCCTTCCTCGGCCACATATGCACGTCACTCCAGGGATCGGAGGTATAATATGTATGAGCAGCTTCAGGCTTCATGCACGTGACCGCATCCGTATTTCAGTCAGCAACCACAGATCCACAAAATACCGCCCATGTGTATTTTGCATTTTTCTCACTCCCATCAATAGAAATGACTATTGTGGAATGTGGACCAGAATAGGACATGTTCTATAATTTGCAAAAAAATATGGATGTGTGTATGGCCCCATAGAAGAGAATGGGTCAATAAGCTATCCACTTGTGTGCATGAGGCCTTAGACGTACGCATGTCCTGGTAGCCAGGCTGAAAATGAGAAGCCATTTGTCAGGCCAAAGAATCCAATACTCCTATTAAATACCTTTCTAGCCAAGAGGCTGCCGGAGTCAGAGCCCTAATGCACCCACTTCATGGGGAATTCCATTAAACTCTTCATTTGTAGTATATCCTACACATCCTCAATTCCAGAATGTTGTTAGTTTCATCAGATAAATGATAGAATCCACCTAGTCCGACAAAATGAATAGTGGCCGACCTGCTTTTACCATCCATCTAATGCACAAGAGGCCGGTGAATGCGCTGGAAACAGGAGAAATACAGCTTACCAACCCCAGAGCCTCAGAAAATATAAAATACAGCTATAGAGCAGTGTGATACATAGACTAGGCCACCTTCATCCAGTGCTCCATGGCCCAGTTCTGAAGTCCATTGGGATGGTTATCAGCAATGGACAGGAGTCAGCACTTCCCATTCTTTTTAATAGGACCTCCGAAAACAGCCGAGCGTGCAGCTTGGCCATTTTTGACAGTGCCCCATAGGAATGAATGGAGGGTGGCCAAACATGCGTGGAGCACCCTCTGGTACTTTGCAAGCCCCGTTCTAAGTATAAGTGAGGGTCCCTATCAGACATGGGGGGGCATATCCTAGCAATGTCACAGATGTACACATGTATGGCGTAACCTTTTAAGTAAGCTGCTATGCACTGTGTGATCTGATACACATCAAAGCCAGCCCTGTCCTTAGGCAATTTGGAAGTGTTCTGACCCAGTCGTCTTGCCATCACAATTTAGCTCTTACCAAAGCCACTGAGGTCCTGAATCTTGCCAATTTGTCCTGCTTCCATTACGTCAACTTCAAAAAAGGCTGAGTTCACATCAGCGTTCAGCCTTTCTGTTCTCCTTCTCCATTATAGGAGCAGGAAAACGAATAGGACGGATGCGGCACATAACTGAGCCGAACGGAACCTAAAGAACCCATAGACTATAATGGCAGTCACCCTTCCTACAGTGTAGGCAGTTCAGGCAGTCACCCTTCCTACAGTGTAGGCAGTGGCGTAGCTACCGGGGGCGGGCAGGGGGGGCGACTGCTCCGGGCCCAGTGACTCAAGGGGGCCCAGGGCGAATACAAGTGAGCGCTTCCATTATGGAAGCGCTCACTTGTATTTAGAGACCCCCATCAGACCTCAGATCAGCCCACCCAGCCACAGCTCTATTAGGGTGAATAGGATCAGGGTTCTAGCCCCTAAGGTGGCTAAAGTTAAAAAAAAAAAAAAAAAACTCACCAAAATATTAAGTTTTAATCACACAAAAAATAAATATAGAAAAAAAAATGTAAAAAACACGTAAAAAGAATTTGACATTTTTTAGTCATCTTGTCCCCCCCAAAAATTAGGATAGGGTTGTTCTATAGGCTGGACATTCCATAAAATGTGGAATGCACACGGCTTTTTTGTGCTTTTATTTTTTCCGTGTGGTATTGAATGGTATCAAGTATCGCAATACTTTTTTATGGTGCCAGTGCTGCTGGTTTCAGACTGTAGGGGGAAGATTTTTGAAGCAGAGACAAAAGTTGTGCATGCAGGACTTTTGTCTCTGCTTCAAAAATCTTCCTCTGAGCAGAAACCTAATGAACCCCATTATAGCCACGGGGTCCGTAAGCTCCGCTCGGCTCAGTTATGTCCCGAATCCGTCCTTTTCGTTCTCCTGCTCCTATAATGCAGCCTAGTATCTGTTAGAGAACATGACACGCCCCGCTCTCAGCGCGCACTATGTTCTCCTGAGCCGGCATAGTGGAGAAGGAGGGAGTCCCTCCCTCCCCACTGTGATGTGGCCAACACTGCCACTATTGGGAATAGCAGTGAGGAGGAGGGGAGGGGCTGTGGCGGAACCTGAGGGGTTAATTGCCGCGGTTGGGAGGATCGCTGTGTCCTGGCGATGGGTATGTAATACAGCCGGCACCGACCGCCTATATTTGTATTTAGGATTAAATTATAGCACAGTGCGCCCCCCCCCCAGTATTATATTCATTGGTGGCGCAGTGTGCCCTCACCCACCCCAGTATTATAATCATTGGTGGCACAGTGTGCCCCCCCCCCCCCAGTATTATAGTCATTGGTGGCGCAGTGCGCCCCCCCAGTATTATAGTCATTGGTGGCAGTGGCCCTCCTCCTCAGTATCTTCATTGGTGGCGCAGTGTGCCCTCACCCACCCCAGTATTATAGTCATTGGTGGCGCAGTGTGCCCCACCCACCCCAGTATTATAGTCATTGGTGGCGCAGTGTGCCCCCACCCACCCCAGTATTATAGTCATTGGTGGCGCAGTGCGCCCCCCCCAGTATTATAGTCATTGGTGGCAGTGGCCCTCCTCCTCAGTATCTTCATTGGTGGCGCAGTGTGCCCCCACCCACCCCAGTATTATAGTCATTGGTGGCGCAGTGTGCCCCCACCCACCCCAGTATTATAGTCATTGGTGGCGCAGTGTGCCCCCACCCACCCCAGTATTATAGTCATTGGTGGCGCAGTGTGCCCCCACCCACCCCAGTATTATAATCATTGGTGGCGCAGTGTGCCCCCACCCACCCCAGTATTATAGTCATTGGTGGCGCAGTGCGCCCCCCCCAGTATTATAGTCATTGGTGGCAGTGGCCCTCCTCCTCAGTATCTTCATTGGTGGCGCAGTGTGCCCCCACCCACCCCAGTATTATAGTCATTGGTGGCGCAGTGTGCCCCCACCCACCCCAGTATTATAGTCATTGGTGGCGCAGTGTGCCCCCACCCACCCCAGTATTATAGTCATTGGTGGCGCAGTGTGCCCCCACCCACCCCAGTATTATAATCATTGGTGGCGCAGTGTGCCCTCACCCACCCCAGTATTATAGTCATTGGTGGCGCAGTGTGCCCCCACCCACCCCAGTATTATAGTCATTGGTGGCGCAGTGTGCCCCCACCCACCCCAGTATTATAATCATTGGTGGCGCAGTGTGCCCCCACCCACCCCAGTATTATATTCATTGGTGGCGCAGTGCACCCCCCCCCC
This sequence comes from Rhinella marina, assembly GCA_900303285.1. NCBI lineage: Eukaryota > Metazoa > Chordata > Amphibia > Anura > Bufonidae > Rhinella > Rhinella marina. The sequence goes on along the minus strand of ONZH01012036.1, from coordinate 10,245 downwards.
CCCCAGTATTATAGTCATTGGTGGCAGTGGCCCTCCTCCTCAGTATCTTCATTGGTGGCAGCTTCCAATAGGAGCCCCAGCAGTGAAATTGTGCGGCGCTCCGATCGGTTACCATGGCAGCCAAGCCGCTACTAAAGCTGCCATGGTAAGCTCCCTGCTGCTGTGTGCTCAAAGCACAGGGCAGCAGGGAGAATGTAAAAATCCTATTCACCCTAATAGAGCTCTATTAGGGTGAATAGGATCAGGGTTCTAGCCCCTAAGGTGGCTAAAGTTAAAAAAAAAAAAAACTCACCAAAATATTAAGTTTTAATCACCCAATATTAAGTTTAAATCACACAATAAAAAATAAATATAGAAAAAAAAAAGTAAAAAACACGTAAAAAGAATTTGACATTTTTTAGTCATCCTTTCCCCCCCAAAAAATAGGATAGGATTGTTCTATAGGCTGGACATTCCATAAAATGTGGAATGCACACGGCTTTTTTGTGCTTTTATTTTTTCCGCGTGGTATTGAATGGTATCAAGTATCGCAATACTTTTTTATGGTGCCAGTGCTGCTGGTTTCAGACTGTACAGATACAGAGACACACCCCAACTGGTAACACCCATCTGTACCTTTACTGCAAGGCAATTCATTCATAACTTCTAGCAGAAATGAAGGAAGCAGTAACAGCAGCACAGTACGGAACAAGATGGGCAAAGCAGGATACGCGCGGCTGTGGGGAGGGGTGACAGTCGCGGCAACAGCTCCCTATCAATATGTCTTTGGAGTGTGGGAGGAAACCAGAGAAAACCCACACAAACACGGGGAGAACATACAAAAGTTGAGAATCGATTTGCTGATCTCTAATCCCCATTTACACAGAGCTGTCCTAAAGGTCCCTTCATACCTGACAGGCCAGGGAGACACATGACATCAGCGTATACTACACAGAGGATCTGGGGACGGAATAGGTTACTTTTCATCCGGCCCTAATATCTGAATCCTTTGTGCTGCGAAAAAGAAGCAAGTGATTCCAAGTGCAGCACAGGGACAAGCGTATCACATGACCATCTGCCGGCCAATCACCTGCACCCAATGCATATTGTCATCACGGCTTTATCAGGGGTACGGCTACCACTCCAGTCAAACCCCCCTTCATTCACCTCTTGTTATATAGTGCTACATTAGGCCTCGTGCGCACAACGTGTCGGTATTTTGGTCCACAAACCACAGATCTGCAGTTCTACAGACATCTTCTGAGTGTGTTCCACATTTTTCTCACCCCTATCACTAGAAAAGACTATTCTGCAGTGCGGACCAGAATAGGACATGTTTTCCCATTACAGGAAGTGCCACAGAAAAACGAATGTGTGCGTGGCCCCATAGAAGTGAACGGGTCAGTGTGCTATCCGTAAAAAATACAGAGAGGATACAGGTGCAAAATATGGTTGTGTGCATGAGGCCTTAAAGGGGATATCCCATGAATAATGTAAAAAATGAAAATCAGACATCATATAATAAATAACCATCTCTTTCTAAAAAAGCTAGAACCAGCCCTGTACCTCACATGGATCCAGAGATCTCCCAATTCATTGTTCTGCTAGATTTATATTAAGCTGACAGCTCAAGGGGAGTGTCTTTTCCACTGCAGCTAAGGGGGCGTGTCTCAGCTCTGCCTATCACAGCTCAGGAGGAAGTTGAAAGATGAAACTGAGCATGTGTGGCCTTCTCAGTGAGCAGGTCACAGAAATAAGAAATTAAGTGGCCCTATACAGATATATTTTATTGAATAACTCAGTAGCTATACAAAATTTTTAATTACATGCAATTACAAAAGTATTCAGATCCAGGTGCTGGTTTGAAAACTGTAGAATATTTTTCGTGGGACAACCCCTTTAAAATGACAATATCACAAGAGACTAGTATAACAGTAGAGAAGATCTGCTACAAGCAGGCGCACTGCAGCTCCAGTTAATCGCTATTAGACTAGGTTCACACTGAGGTTTTTAGGTGAGGATTTATGGGCGGATTCTGTACCAAAAAGTCTTGCCAAAACACATGTAGGACTTCTCCATTGCTTTCAATGGGGATTCTGCATCTTTAAGGGGTTGCCTCATCTCAGACAATGGGGGCATATCGCTAGGATATGCCCCCATTGTCTGATAGATGTGGGTCCCACAATTGGCACCCGCACCTATAGTGGGAACGGAGCCCCACAAGGTGGTGGCTGGAGGACTCCAGTCCGGCCACCACCAAGCGCTCTCCCCATAGGAGTGAATGGAAGTGCACAGTGCGTGACCGGCCACAGCTCCCATTCACTTCTATGTGCCTGACAGAAACAAGGCGCATGTGCAGTGCGTCATCCACCAGTTTCGGGGCTCCGTTCTCTATATAGTGATATGCCCCCATAGTCTGTGATGAGACAACCCCTTTAAGGCCTCATGCACACGGCCGTAGTTTTTCTCTACATCTGATCCGCATTTTTTTGCGTACGGACCCATCCATATCAATGACTTTAGGCCTTATCCACATGGTGCTGTTTTTTCGCACATGGTTTTAGAAACTGCACAGAGGAAAAAAAGAAGTGTCCTGTCCACTCTTCATGCGGGTTCTGCACAGAATCTGGGTCCAGAATTCCATTGCAAATGGCTAGGAATTAAAATCCTTGCCAAAACTGCATTTAAAAAACTCATGGAAAAAAAACAAAAAACAAAGTAGACTCTGGCAACAGGTTTTTTTTCCTCACCCAAAACAGTCCATGTGAAGCTCATGCACACAAACGTATTTTCTTTCCATGTCCGTTCCATTTTTTTTTTTTTTGCAGACCGTCTGCGGAACCATTCATTTCAATGGGTCCACAAGAAAAACAGAGGTTACTCCGTGGGCATTCCATATGTCTGTATTTCCGTTCCGCAGTTTTGGCAAGGATTTCCATTCCTGGCCAAAAAAAAAATAGAACACGTCCTATTATTGTCCGCAATATGGAAAAGGATAGGACTGTTCTATTAGGGGCCAGCTGTTCCGTTCCGCAAAATATGGAATGCACACGGATGTCATCCGTATTTTTGGCGGACTGCAAAATATATACTGTCATTTGCCCTTAGACTGGCAGAGATGGCTGAATGCTGGACTGTATTCACAGACTGAACTCCTCGAATAGCAGTTGTCTATATGTGGATGTCCGCTATGTGCATTTATAAGGCATTTGCATGCACTTACAGGTTTTTTGGTAGAAATATATATATATATATATATATATATATATATCTCATACATACACGATATATACATAGCTACACAATATACAAACATATCATACATATAATAAAAGCGTGGACATACAGAATCCTGTCTACCGGGCAGTGGTAGTAGTAATAATTATAAAGATGACGGCTCCATTGCCATCCCTAGGACAGAAGGGGGGTCTATCTCCCCGGTACAGGGGTCTGTGAGGGGAATGGAGGCAGCAGAGGACTGAGGCAGGGGTGTGGTGGAGCAGCATTACTCCAGGGCTGCTATCTGCTCACCATAGAAAAGGGTGAACGAAGGTCATAGACACACATGTCACATACATGACACACGCGTGGCATGGCAGCACATACAGGTACACACATAGTGCCAGGTAAAGCTTTATAATACATGAGGAGGTAACTATTCCAGAAAAAACATTCTCCAGTGCAGCATCCACATCACATGGAGGGGCTATATCAATATGACACGGCCCTGTACCAGTGAGGCCTGTCCCTATATATACATATACAGTGATCTATGTGACAATGAAGGGTGGCACTTACAGTCCAGGTGCTTCTTCTTGGGCCCCATCACCTCATGAGTGGTCGCCTTGCACACCGCTCTGGCCACGGCGGAGCCCGTCACACTGTACTGTGCGGCAGCGATGCGATCCGTCAGCGTCTGGCCCGACATCTTCTCTCCTGTCACAAGACACAAATCCAGCGTCAGTGGAGCCTGTCACATCCCTGCCGGAATCCAGCACTATGGACGAGCCGCTAATGTGGGTGATACAGGCTCGCCCTCCTCCCGCTAGGTATCCTGGATACCGCACCCCCTCTGCTCCTTCACCTGCTCGGTGCTCCTGTGGATGAAACCCCTCAGATGAACGGCGGCTGCAGCACCGAGGTCTTGTCCCTCACAATACAACACATCCTCCTCCTCCACCTCCTCCCTGTTATCCTCCCTGGCAGCCTGGGATTAGAATATCACCGCCCCACCCCCCACCTGCACTCTCACATCGCCCGCTCTCAATTATTAAAGGGGGAACTGCAGACTGATCCCTACACAGCGCCCACAGCGGGGGTGCCCGATCTCTCCGGAGCCTGGCATGTGCCAATCACCCTCAGCCTGGTAATACAGCCTGAACCCCTGCACCGAGGGCTGCCAACACTGACAGTACGTGTGCTCCCCAGTTATAGTGTACATGACCAGATCCCTGATGTATATCACCACACAGTGTATAGGACCAGATCCCTGTGATATGTATCACCCCACAGTGTATATGACCAGATCCCTGGTATATGTATCACCCCATAGTGTATAGGAACAGATCCCTGTGATATGTATCACCCCACAGTGTATATGACCAGATCCCTGGTATATGTATCACCCCACTGTGTATATGACCAGATCCCTGGTATGTATATTATACCATAGTGTGTATATCCAGATCCCTGGTATGTGTATCACCCCACAGTGTATATGACCAGATCCCTGTCATATATATCACCTCATAGTGTATATGATCAGATCCCTGGTATATGTATCACCCCACAGTGTATATGGCCACATCCCTGGTATATGTATCTCCCCACTGTGTATATGACCAGATCCCTGGTATATGTATCACCCCACAGTGTATATGACCACATCCCTGGTATATGTATCACCCCACAGTGTATATGACCACATCCTTGGTATATGTATCACCCCACAGCTTATATGACCACATCCCTGGTATATGTATCTCCCCACGGTGTATATGACCAGATCCCTGGTATATGTATCACCCCACAGTGTATATGACCAGATCCCTGGTATATGTATCACCCCACAGTGTATATGACCAGATCCCTGGTATATGTATCACCCCACAGTGTATATGGCCACATCCCTGGTATATGTATCACCCCACAGCTTATATGACCAGATCCCTGGTATATGTATCACCCCACAGTGTACAGTGGGGAAAGATAGTATTTAGTCAGCCACCAATTGTGCTTCCATATAATACATATACCATTGATCTAGCAGTATGGATAGTAATATGCACTGTGGTATGATACATATATCAGAGATCTAGCAGTATGACTGGTAATATAAACTGCAGGATGATACATATATCAGGGTCTAGCAGTATGGATAGTAATATACATTGTAGTTTGATACATATACCTGGGATCTCGCAGTATGGATAATAACATACACTGTAGTATGATAACTATACCAGGGATCATCTAGCTCTATGTATAGTAATATAAACTGTAGTATACCCTGGTCATATACCTATATGTCATATATGTCTATACACTATGGGGTGATACATATCACAGTGGTACAGTGGGGAAAAAAGTATTTAGTCAGCCACCAATTGTGCTTCCACAAAGTTCTTCCACTTAAAAAGATGAGAGAGGCCTGTAATTGACATCATAGGTAGACCTCAACTATGAGAGACAAAATGAGAAAACAAATCCAGAAAATCACATTGTCTGATTTTTAAAGAATTTATTTGCAAATTATGGTGGAAAATAAGTATTTGGTCACCTACAAACAAGCAAGATTTCTGGATCTCACAGACCTGTAACTTCTTCTTTAAGAGGCTCCTCTGTCCTCCACTCATTACCTGTAGTAATGGCACCTGTTTGAACTTGTTATCAGTATAAGGCTACATTCACACGACCATATGTGTTTTGCGGTCCGCAAATTGCGGATCCGCAAAACACGGATACCGGCTGTGTGAATGTAGCTGGCCCTATGATAGAACTGCCTATTCTTGTCCGCGATTGCGGACAAGAATAGGACATGCTCTATCTTTTTTGCGGGGCCACGGATCGGACCTACGGATGCGGACAGCACATTGTGTGCCGTCCACATCTTTTGCGGCTCCATTGAAATGAATGGGTCCGCACCCATTCCGCAAAATTGCGGAACGGATGCGGACCCAAAACTACGGTCGTGTGAATGCACCCTTAAAGACACCTGTCCACAACCTCAAACAGTCACACTCCAAACTCCACTATGATGAAGACCAAAGAACTGTCGAAGGACACCAGAAACAAAATTGTAGACCTGCACCTTTGGATGACTGAATCTGCAATAGGCAAGCAGCTTGGTGTGAAGAAATCAACTGTGGGAGCAATAATTAGAAAATGGAAGACCTACAAGACCACTGATAATCTCCCTTGATCAGGGGCTCCACGCAAGATCTCACCCCGTGGGGTCAAAATGATCACAAGAACTGTGAGCAAAAGTCCCAGAACCACACGGGGGAACCTAGTGAATGACCTGCAGAAAGCTGGGATCAACGTAACAAAGGCTACCGTCAGTAACACACTATGCCGCCAGGGACTCAGATCCTGCAGTGCCAGATGTGTCCCCCTGCTTAAGCCAGTAAATATCCAGGCCCATCTGAAGTTTGCTAGAGAGCATTTGGATGTTCCAGAAGAGTATTGGGAGAATGTCATATGGTCAGATGAAACCAAAGTAGAACTGTTTGGTAGAAACACAACTCGTCGTGTTTGGAGGAGAGTGAATGCTGAGTTGCATCCAAAGAAGACCATACCTACTGTGAAGCATGGGGGTGGCAACATCATACTTTGGGGCTGTTTCTCTGCAAAGGGACCAGGACGACTGATCCGTGTACATGAAAGAATGAATGGGGCCATGTATCGTGAGATTTTGAGTGCAAACCTCCTTCCATCAGCAAGGGCATTGAAGATGAAACGTGGCTGGGTTCAGAATGACAATGATCACAAGCACACCACCAGGGCAACGAAGAAGTGGCTTCATAAAAGCATTTCAAGGTCCTGGAGTGTCCTAGCCAGTCTCCAGATCTCAACCCCATAGAAAACCTTTGGAGGGAGTTGAAAGTCCGTGTTGCCCAGCGACAGCCCCAAAACATCACTGCTCTAGAGATCTGCATGGAGGAATGGGCCAACATACCAGCAACAGTGTGTGCCAACCTTGTGAAGACTTACAGAAAACGTTTGACCTCTGTCATTGCCAACAAAGGATATATCACAAAGTATTGAGATGAACTTTTGTTATTGACCAAATACTTATTTTCCACCTTAATTTGCAAATAAATTCTTTAAAAATCAGACAATGTGATTTTCTGGATTTGTTTTCTCATTTTGTCTCTCATAGTTGAGGTCTACCTATGATGTCAATTACAGGCCTCTCTCATCTTTTTAAGTGGGAGAACCTGCACAAATGGCGGCTGACTAAATACTTTTTTTCCCCACTGTATATGACCAGATCCCTGTGATATGTATCACCCCATAGTGTATATGACCAGATCCCTGTGATATGTATCACCCCATAGTGTATATGACCAGATCCCTGGTATATGTATCACCCTACAGTTTATATTACTATACATAGAGCTAGATGATCCCTGGTATAGTTATCATACTACAGTGTATGTTATTATCCATACTGCGAGATCCCAGGTATATGTATCAAACTACAATGTATATTACTATCCATACTGCTAGACCCTGATATATGTATCATCCTGCAGTTTATATTACCAGTCATACTGCTAGATCTCTGATATATGTATCATACCACAGTGCATATTACTATCCATACTGCTAGATCAATGGTATATGTATTATACTACAGTCATGGCCAAAAGTTTTGAGAATGACACAAATATTATATTTTCACATGATCTGCTGCCCTCTGGTTTTTATGTGTGTTTGTCAGATGTTTTTATCACATACAGAAATATAATTGCAATCATATTATGAGTAACAAAAGCTTATATTGACAGTTAGAATGAGTTAATGCAGCAAGTCAATATTTGCAGTGTTGACCCTTCTTCTTCAGGACCTCTGCAATTCTCCCTGGCATGCTCTCAATCAACTTCTGGACCAAATCCTGACTGATAGCAGTCCATTCTTGCACAATCAATGCTTGCATTTTGTCAGAATTTGTAGGTTTTTGTTTGTCCACCCGTCTCTTGATGATTGACCACAAGTTCTCAATGGGATTAAGATCTGGGGAGTTTCCAGGCCATGGACCCAAAATCTCTATGTTTTGTTCCCTGAGCCATTTAGTTATCACCTTTGCTTTATGGCAAGGTGCTCCATCATGCTGGAAAAGGCATTGTTGATCGCCAAACTGCTCTTGGACGGTTGGGAGAAGTTGCTCTCGGAGGACATTCTGGTACTAGGGTTGCACGATATATCGAAAACTCGGTACGGTTTCGGTACCTAGTGCGGTACCGAAGCTCGATACCGAGTTTTCTTGCAGTCCGATACTTAGAACATGGCGCGCGCATCATGCGTTGCCCCATGTTCTAATATCGGGCTGCCGTGCTGCCGCGCTGCCAGGGCCCCCGCACCCCCTCAGATCAGCCCACCCAGGTCCCAGCCACTTAAAAAAAAAATCATACTTACCTGTTCTGGCCGCCGCTGTCCTCACTGGTTCCGCGCTCCACCGTCTTCCCTGACGCGCACTATGACCTGACGCAGCGTCAGGTCATAGTGAGCGCCGGCAGGCAAGAGAGTGGAGTGGGGAACCTGAGGACAGCGGCGGCGGCCAGAACAGGTAAGTATGATTTTTTTAAAGTGGCTGGGTGGGCCTGATCTGAGGTCTGACGGGGGCACAAGACAACTGACCTGAGGTCTGACGGGGGGCACAAGACACTGACCTGAGGTCTGACGGGGGCACAAGACACTGACCTGAGGTCTGAGGGGGGCACAGACATGACCTGATGGGGCACAAGACAGGTCTGTGGGGGCACAAAGAGGCTGATGAGGCTGATGGGGCACAAGAGGCTGACCTGAGGTCTGATGGGGGACAAGAGGCTGACCTGAGGTCTGATGGGGGCACAAGAGGCTGACCTGAGGTCTGAATGGGGGCACAAGAGGCTGACCTGAGGTCTGATGGGGCACAAGAGGCTGACCTGAGGTCTGATGGGGGCACAAGAGGCTGACGCTGAGGTTGATGGGGCACAAGAGGCTGACTGAGGTGATGGGGGCACAAAGCGAGGCTGACCTGAGGTCTGATGGGGCACAAGAGGCGACTGAGGTCTGATGGGGCAAGAGCTGACCTGAGGTCTGATGGGCGGCACAAGAGGCTGACCTGAGGTCTGATGGGGGCACAAGACGCTGACCTGAGGTCTGATGGGGGCACAAGACGCTGAACCTGAGTCTGATGGGGGGCACAATGTTGTTTGATCTGATATTTATTATCTCTGTACGGTGACATCACTGTGTTTATTATCTCTGTACAGTGACATCGCTGTGTGTATTATCCCACTGCAGGAAGAGGTAAGTGGTCCGTTGTTTGTGTGTTTGTTTTCCTATTTTTCAGGGTCGTGAATGCAGAGGACTAACGTCGGATTCGGTGGACTACGTCGGACCAGCTTTTTTTTTTTTTTTTTTTTTAAATAAAATGGTCAAACAGGGGTCTGGGGGAGTGTTTATTTCAATAAAATGTTTTATACTTGTGTGTGTGTATTTTTTTTTTTACAATACTACAGTTTTAGTAATCACGGCTATCTACTGACGGCCCTGATTACTAATACTGGGCTTAGTGCTTGCCGGTATGGCAGGCCAGCACTAACCCCAACATCTATTACCTCGGCACCCACGCCACCAGGGGTGCCGGGAAGAGCCGGGTACCCGCAGGACCGGACCTTCTAAATTAGGTCTGGCTCTGGGGCGGCTGCAGGCTGGTACCATTAGGCTGGGAAGGGCCAATAACCGTGTCCCTTCCCACCCTGGTAGTGCCAGGCTGCCGCTGCTGGTTGTATCTGGCTGGTGAAGGAAAAAAGGGGGGACCCCACGCCATTTTTTTTTCAAAAATTTCATTATTTAAAAAAAAAGGCGTGGGGTCCCCCCTTTTTCCTTCACCAGCCAGATACAACAGCAGCGGCAGCCTGGCACTACCAGGGTGGGAAGGGACACGGTTATTGGCCCTTCCCAGCCTAATTGGTACCAGCCTGCAGCCGCCCCAGAGCCAGACCCTCAATTTAGAAGGTCCCGGTCCTGCGGGTACCCGGCTCTTCCCGGCACCCC